>QHHH01000009.1:0-379827 GCA_004367485.1 Fusarium citri | reverse complement strand
ATTTTAAACTTATAAGAAAAACTTAAGTAATTATAAGAAAAGGAAAAAGAAGTTAAGTTACTACTTTATTACTAGTATTAAAAGGGGAAAATTAGTTAGAAGCTAGGTGTTATTTTATAATACAAAATACACTTTGCTAATTAATTAACTATTTACCTATACTGCTCTGGTCTATGGATAGTTAACTGATTATGTATATTCACTGCCGGATCGCGAACTCGCTACCAGACTATCCCCATCTCTACGTATCGCGGGTTCTATCCCCGACTCCCTATCAGTCACGCAAATGCAACGTTTCGAGGAAATACAAAGCCAGAACGGTTCGGTTTATAACCATCCCGCAATGTTAAGCCTACCGCCCAGCTCTTCGTCTGCAACCGATAAGGTACAGCGCGTTGCCATCTCAGTTCCCAAGGATGCGTCAAGCCAGATATCGGCCAACTCTAAAGCTATCGCGCCAGGAGTCAGCGTGACTCACGTCTTTACCTCAGCTCTGGCAATGGCACTCTGTGAGGTACAACCTCGGAAACAAAAGCCGTACCCTGTTTGCTACGTCAATCATGCCATGATCAATCTCCGTCCATACTGTCGTCAGCCTTACAACAGCCCTGATCATGCAGCTGCTGCGTATCACACGGTATCTGCTCAGGCATTAGGTATTGATTTAGTAGTTCCTTGCTTGACTGATGACAACGGGTATGAGCCTAGTCGAGTACCGCTGGTAGCCACTCAGGTTCGAGACTTTTACAGCCAAGTCAAGCCAGTCGCAGGACAAACCTATGAACAGACTTTCTTGGCCCCATTGACGTTCGAGGCTCTTTCTCCTCGGCCTGGCTCCGATCCCTATGCAGTCTCAGACCCACCCTTCTGTCCAGTTGCCCTCTCCTCTATTGGTAACATTGCATCCATACTGAGTGCAGCTAACGATGTTTTTGAGCTCACCGACGTTTGGGCTGCCAGTCAACCTATTGGTGCTGGCGTGGCGACTTTTCTTGGATGCTGGGATGGAAGGATTGAGCTCTCTGCAGTATTTAACACGCAACACCATAACAAGGACTACATCGAGATTTTCTTGAAAGCCGTTGTAAAGTATGTTTATCAAGGCCTTGGGATTGATAGGGTATGAAAAGGCTAGAAATCGAAACCTGGGTTAGTGCTCTCGAGTTTGCCATTGAACTGCTTGTAAATACCAAGAGCAAGACGGAGCTGCTTCCGAACCCCTCCTGCACGTTCAACTTTCCCAAAAATATTCTGATCAGATAATCAAGGGTTTTTTACCGCCCCTCATAGCATTGTGAGTCATGGTCGCTTTGAATATAGTTAGGTGTAACGACGTCGGCCATCAAGATAAAGTTATGGTTTCGTGGTCTAACGGTTATGACTGCGGATTCTGATTCCGCCAGCGAGGGTCGACTCCCTCCGAGACCTTTCTTTTTGTATCTCTTTATATATCCATTTCTAAGTGGGAGCTGAAGAATTCTTTTTATCCACATTTCATACCATTCCCCACTTCAGCCTAGACTGCATACGCAACCAAACTAAGCAACCGGTGCTTTACCTGTCTTTTGACAATGTTGTCAAAAAGTACTTCTCAGAAAGGGCAATCGTGACCGAAAACGATAATGAGGTTTGAATCAATGCTTACTCCACCTCGGCAGCATTTATTTCGAAAGGAATCAGCGATTACCCGCTCCAGTATACCACAAATATATTTTGTTCCTATTAGTAACTCTAATACAATGCATTAGTGAGTGTAAAACATAAAACACACATCATTTCCTGCTGCGATGTTAGCTTGGACGACAGACATACATCACACCAGACGAGGCTTCATTCAATACGTGTGATAATTGACAAGACACACCGTCCACAGCGAAAAGCAGCTGCGCACTGTGGTATAGTTATCTCGTTAACACCGAGAAGATCCCCTGTTCGAGCCCGGGCAGAACCTCACTTTTTGGTTAGGTGGACACGGAATTGAAAATCCAACGGCCGTATGATTCCAGGTCAAAGCCAGAACAAGGATGCATGTTTTACTCGGTTGAAAATTCCTTTCCCTTGGCGAAACAATCTTCATAAATCATGCTGTTCTTGCGAACGAGGGTCAATCTGACACTTGTACGACACGGGAAATTTGAACGCACAAAATGTCATGTATCCGCATTTGCCGATAATTTGTAGTCAAGTATAAGTGTTGTTATTTGTTACCTTGATTTAACC
This sequence comes from Fusarium citri, assembly GCA_004367485.1. Lineage (NCBI taxonomy): Eukaryota > Fungi > Ascomycota > Sordariomycetes > Hypocreales > Nectriaceae > Fusarium > Fusarium citri. The sequence continues at coordinate 377,607 of QHHH01000009.1, read as the reverse complement.
TATACGCGTTGAGAGGCGTGACTTTCAAAAAACGTAGTCAAGTTTAAGCTTGAACAATAGGCCTCGTAGACGTCAAGGAATCTCGTTCGAACCGCATTAACTAGATGGTGATAAAGGCAATCCAACACTGGGAGGCACATTCGGGGACCGGTCCCAGGGAAACAACTATCTTCCTAGTCTAAGAAGGTATCTATCTCAATTTCGGAAGTTGATACTTAAATGGATAGTCCCCCTTGCCTGTGAGATTAAGCCTGAAAGAGAGTCTCTGGTCGTCTGGGCTGAACTTGAATCCAATACAGGGATACATCTTTCCCACCCTAAACTTCTCCTCCCACTTTTCCACTCCACATTCCTCCTGCCACTCGTAGCGAACATTACCTGTCAAACAGTTAGCACGACCAGCAAATTTACAGCTACATCTCGCACTTACCTGTCTCCAACCTCTTGCCGTTCTTTGTACGAAATCCCTCCCCAGTCCTCGTATTAAGATATACGCCCACTGTGTCGCCTTCACTGTAAATACCTGAAGAATCAACAGTTTCATAATAGTCCCGCCCCGACCTTTCATCGACGACCAATAGGCCGTTATTCCCGAAATACCCCCACGATTTCTCAAATACACCCGGCAACAGGTTGCCGATATGGGTGAAGCCGCAGAATCCAATAGCAACTATCCTGCAAGGCTATTAGTCTCGCTCAATAGAATGCGCTACATGCCTTACCCGGACTCTAAATTGTCGAGAATTTGGATCTCAAAGTAAAACTGCTCTGCCGAGGCAGGGATGCAATATTTGGACCGTATCGAGACACATTGGTGTAAGTCCGAGCCCAAACCCAAGCCTGAGTACATGTCACCGCTCTCCTCCGAATCCGAGTCCCAGTCCTGGGGGTTTGTGGCTGTGGACGAGATCTTCTCAGCAGTGAGTTCTACAGGTTTTCTCGTTAGATCCAACTTCTCATAATCTTATCGCTGCTTACCTAGAACCTCATCATGTATTCGCGGGTGGTTAGAAAAACAAGGAATGACTTTGATCCTTCCCCAGTGACCTAGTGAGTAACCGTTCCAATCAAGGAAGCTTGGCTTGGTGCCCAATCGTTCCGACTGGAGGTTACTTCGTAAGTGAGCAACAACATCTTCTAATGCCCCGTGGCTGTCATAGCGCTGGACGTAGGTTGCACAGGACCAGCCATCCATATCTTGTCCTTGCTCATCGATCGTTCCACTCTCTGTTATCTGTAAGATCTCTTGATTACAGAGTGCGATTGCCAACGCATAAGGGTTCTTGGGGCTCAATCGACCAGAGCTGAGGGCTTCTATCAAAGGTCTCAGTAATGCCAGCGCACAGGCGCCCTGTTTCCGATCTTCCTCTACCTCAGACACTCGGTCATCCTCTGCTTCAGAGGTCTGTTCTTGGTCCATCTCTATTGACCTTCGGTCACCCACAAGCCAAAGCAAAAATTTCTCAGTCGAACCCTCTGCAACAATCTTCCGAAACCCGTCGGCGAACATCGGCTCCAGGTCTGGCGACTCTTCCTTCACCATCATCTTCAAACATCGGAGCCTTTCACTGGAGCTGAGTCGGTAGTGTAGGAGTAAGTTTCTGATCGCCATGCCGCAAGCGTCAGTGTTTGAGTTCATGTCTATGCAAATCTCAAGCGGAGTCCGACTATAATTGTCTTGCTCCTCGAGCTTCAGCATATCGTCATCCTCTTTCAAAGGGCTCTCCTGACACTGTTCTGGGTGCTTTATCAAATCCTTTTCCACAAAAAGGTTCAACATTTCGAAATCTTGTCCCGTGGCAGAACAGCTCAACAACGGCTGACCAGAGACCTTCGTATTTACGTTAGCTCCGTAGTCAATCAATATCTCAGCCACTGCTTTACGGCCGCAGCGAGTAGCCCAACCCAGAGGCGTATATCCACTGTTTCTGTCTTTCTTTTCGATAATATCTTGCCAGTTGGTGACAATGGCTGGGATCACCTCTGCAAGCCCTTTTTTGGACGCCGTGGTGAGTAACGAGTTCCCCTCATTGTCACATGGATCCTCTTGGAGATTCTGTGATCCTCCGAGACACAACAAAAAGGAAGCAATGTCTTCGTGGCCCTCAACAAGAGCCACGTGAAGCCTAGTCTTTCCATTTTTATTTCTCCTAAGCGTGGAGGCACCCGATTCGACTAAGAATTTGACGGTTGATAGATCTTTAGCATGAAATAGAGCTGTTTTGCCATGACCGTCAATCTCATCGATAGTTTTCGGATCCATATTTTGCAACAGGACTTCTGAAATGTTTTGGAGACCCTGTTCTGCTGCTAACATTAGCGGTGTGATATTTCGATGGTCTTTCAGCAATACATTCGAGCGGAAGGATTGCAGTTGACCATCGACCACCACGTCAAATCCCTTGATGAATTTTATAGAGAGCTCTGCTCGCCCAGCGAGGATAGTATAAAAGAGCGGCGTCCGACCACCTTTGTCTTTGGCATCAATAAGGAAGCCGCGTTGAAGTAGTGTATGTATGCTACTTTCATTTGCAACTTGAACAGCAAGATGAAGAAAGGTTCTTCCATGGCTGTATCGACAATCGGGATCCCTCATAAAGAACTTTAAGAACATTCGGCTACGTTCCGCACCGATGCCTTCGAGATCGGTTTCTTCTCTCTGCGATTTGTTGACGTGACTGTTAGAGCTAGAAGAATCCGTAGCAGTGTTTCGTGAAATGAATTCGTCCCGGTTCCGCTTGAGCCACTGCAGGTAGTAATCAACAGGTGACTTTCCACCTTCGTCAAGACTGTCGGAGCGTGCTCCGAGTTCTAACAACATGACTGCAACGGCTTCATGTCCAAGCTTGGATGCGACGTGGAGTGCCTGGCGGCCCCAGAAGTCTTCTTTTGTGAGGAATGGTGACAGGTCGACTTGGCCGGCAAGTGATTGGGCTGCTGACTGGCTCCCGCTCTTGGCAATTAGATGCACAGGAGTCATACCGTCAATGCCGCATCCTTGGACGGCATCTTTCTTGTCGGCAGGGCTTAGCCGATCCAGAAGTCGTTTGATATCGATAACATTCCCTTCAAGGCAAATGATGTCAAGAGGACTCCGTAAAAGATTGCACCTAAGCTTGCACACCTGACGGCCCTTTTCCGTAGACTCTACAAAGAAGTCCAGGAATGCGATGTTCTCGCTGAGACAGCCGTAATGGTATGGTGTCCATCCGAACAGATCCTTGACTTCTGTATGTTTTGCTGAAATCAGACTTATGAGTGACGTTCTAGAAGAAGTGTGGGGAAAGAAGGTGGAACAAACCTCTTGCTGGAAGATCGTACAAGCTGTCTAAGCCTTCCATACCCGCCTGAAGTGAATTCCTTTAGTGTCTTTTGATAATGTGCAATATCACAGCTTGTACTTACGTATGCTCTGGGCCAGCACGTCCAGAGATGATAGTTCGTAAATCCTAGGGTCTTTTTGACGAACCTTTCGTCGCTTGGTTTCTCAAGATCCTTTTGATCCACATGTCCTATAGGATCTTCATCCCCAAACCGCCGAAAAACACTACGGAACAATTCCAAGCGATGTTGTTTGGCATATACCGGGGCAAGCTTTTTGAGAAGCTCAGAGAATCTGGTTTTGGAAAGCTGTTGAACGATCTCTATCAGAGTGCCGTCCAGTTCCTGGAGCGGCTCATTGAGATCATCGTAGTTCTCGAAGACAAATGACAGGAAGTCCATCGTAGCCGTCACTATTCCGACATTGAATACATCGCCAATGTCCATTGCAGTTATCCTTCCAAGTGATATTTCATGGACTCTCGCTATGTTTACCCATCTTGATGTAGGAGACATGCGAGGAATGAGCTTCAGAGCAACCTGATTCGGCAGGAGTTTCCGGGAACTGAGTGCTGGGATCATACAGAGGAGTATTTGGTTCCTATTACCTAGTCCATAGTCCTCCATTTCTCCGACCAGGTAATCGAGGCGCTGGTGTTTGAGTCTGACATCGTCAAATGCCGGGCCCTGACGGGCTCCAATTTCCTTTTCACCATCGTCATCCATTGGTTGTAGGCAGTTATCCGGTACGTATTGAGCAACCGTCCACATAAAAGCCGTGAAAAGGTGCTGCGCTAGTATTGTGGGCAGAGACTCCTTTGAGCTGATACCTAGCTCATTGATATGGACCGTATCATCGTCGCCTATAAGTGTTAGTTGGTATGCTTGGTCTGCCGACAGGGAGGGATCCAGAAATCCCTTACTGTTTCCTTCACCGTCTTGTTGAATCCAGTTGAATCCGATAACGATGTCTGCTTTGGACTTGTCTTCTCCCATGTCCCGCGCACTTAACTCGGCGGTCGCGTCATCTACCCACCAGGATATGTCTCGCTTGAGTGAATCATCTTCCATGTTGTTCCCAATGATGCGATAGACGTCATAGATCAGTGAGTCCCCAGCCTTCTCTCGCCGCCAATCCCCAGATCGCTGGTTCGTTTTGTCATCGTCGTCTATATTTTGAGGCTTTTTGGCGTCGATACGAGCCATCCAGAGAGACATTGCCCCATCTATCAATCCAGAATTGATTTCAAACTGGCTGGAATCGAACCCACGTTTGCTTTCTGGCGCTGCAATTACGAACTGTATGACATCGTGGTTGCCTGATTCAGTCGAAAACCCGGCTTCTACAAGCCAATTTAGAGACTTCAAAAACTTTCTCTCTCGGTACCCAACGTAACGCGAAGAAGTGAAGAATTCGTTCATGAAAAGCTCGATGGATTGTACAAGCGCAAAAGCAGCGGCCGAAGACCTGGTTCTCCAGCGTGAAAGATCGCCAAGTCGTTTCCTCACTCGAAGAAGTTGTTGGCTAGTCGGAGCCAAGAGGACGCTTGTACCAGCGTCTGGGTCGTCAGATGTGTTATTCTCGGTAGAGACAGCTTCAGGTGAGATATCTTCAAAAGGCCCTTCGCTTGACGTAGGGGACGCTGGCCGCCACCCATGAACCGTGCTAGAACAGTCCCTTATTTCTGCAAGGCGTACAAAGTGACGTGAGTTGTGAGGGTCTCGATCAGGCGTTGCGATGCTCCATTTGAAACATTGTTTGGGGTCCGCTTCTTTCTCGTCACCTCGCGACACCCAGTACGACAACCGAGGTCCCTTATTGAACACTATTCGTGTGGCAAGGAAGTCAATTTCGTACCATTGGAAAGCATTGCAATGTTCCATTGGCTCTCCTAGACGTCTTCTGATTGCCGCTCTGATTAGAGCCATAACAAAGATTGCACCGAGCTGAGCGAGAGAGCATGGGAATGCAAGGCCACGGGGGCCCATGAATTGGGATATGAAGCCTAGGGCTGCAGAGAGAGCTGCTGCGATTGTTAACCACTCCCACAGCAGCTATACCTTGATGTCAATGGTCGCTTCTTTCTCTGATTTATGAACTTACTTCTGACCCTGAATCTCTCGATTTATTGCTTCTTCGATGCCGTTCGGGGTTGTCATTCCTGCTAGAAGTAACAATTCTTTTCTTTGGGCCTGCTGCAATCACATATCCATTGAAAACTTGATCGCTGACGCTCTGCTTGGTCTGCACCCACAGAAGTCTCGGGGCATTGCTCTCCGTAGCAGGAGTATCATCAACGACTGCCATCCAGGAGTATTCGTCAGTACTACGCTCGACAATGAATGAACAAACCCCAACGCCAACGGACAACAAAAGGGATCCAGCAGCATAGCAGGGAAAACCATAAGCCTTGGATTCAAAAAGGTCTGTCGCGTTCGGACTGATACGAAAGGCAACCGTGCCAGCAATGACGATCAATCCCCACTGAATCAAGACACCAGCTAATCCGGCTAGGAATATCTCATGATGCTTCTTCACCCAGCTACTGTCGAAGTGTTCAGATGTGTGGTTAAGTTGAATATTTGGCGGGCTTCGAAACACTCGATCTGCTCCAGGGGGCAAAGCATGGGCTTTCACAAAGTTACCCTCCTGGCTCCTTGCTGAGTCGGTCACCTCCGAGCTCGTATCTGCGCGACCTATGGCGGTCTCTGGGTCTTGGAAACCCTTGCTACTGGCCCTGTTTGAGAGGTTGGACGTAAGATAATGGCCTTTGTAGAGGTTCCAAAGTCCTTTTAGGCTCAGAATATAAGTTTGGATGAATTGAGTGCCTTGGCCACGATACTCTTCATTGTTTATAGCGTTAGCTGGAGTGCTGGGAAAATGGACTCTTCTACATACCCATACACACAATGTGCCCATGTTCCTGCGCTGTTCGAAGGGAGTGGATACCACACGATACTACGTCCAGATCATTTCTCGGCGGCTTGTCATCAAGCATATTATCATATGCCTTCCACCTTTCCTCGCAGCGCTCATATTGGTCAGGGAAAATGAGGAACTGCGCAATTTGAGGCTTGCCAATGGCTCGCACAATAGAGTTTCCATTGAACATCTCACAAACCTCTTCGGATGTTGATGACATAAGCTCGATCTCTGCTTGTGCTCGATTCTCTCTCGCGCGGCCTATAAACGCTCTTGCCATTGGCGTACCTTGAATCCGAATGGCGCTTGTAATTGCCGTAATAATGCCCAGAGGCACCATTGCAAAGATTAGGTGGTCCACCCATGTCAGGCTTTCGCTAGTGAATTGATTTGCAAACTGGTCTCCGAAGAGGGCGAGAACGCTGATATTGTACGGTGAGATTTGTCTGGTAAGGCCTTTGTGATATAACCACTTACGGGGCGATGTCTGAAAGAAGATTGATAGCGAATTCCGCATCATCTGCTGCAAAAACGGGCGTTGCCAGACAGGCCGCTATCAAGAGGCCCATTATCGTCCTTCGTCCACGGTTTTCCACGATTGGACAAGTAGTAAGGTTGTAGAAAATTAGAAGTACAGTCTGGAAGTAAGCGGGGTCTTAAGGGGGCCCATTAATGCTCCTTGACAAGCGCTGTCATGTCTAACATGCAGGTGGATACATTTGACCCCATTACCTCATGCTCTGAGTCAGCCTCAATATCTGTACAAGGGCGAGGATCATTCCGTTTCAAGGTAAAGATGCGTCTTATTAGCATAAAACATGCCCAACACTGCGCCACCAAGACGTCATTTAAGCAACAAATGGCAATTGATGCGACAGCCTGCTTTTCGGCTGGCTAGGGTTGGGCTGATGCTAGGGTAGAGTGGTCTTTAATGGCCTATTAGAGGCAGAGGATCAACCTGTTGGTCGTAAAGTAAGGCGAACAGGCATTAGCTGACGCTCATTGGTGCACGCCTTCATACCTAAATAATCTTTCAATAGGAGTCATAAATACAATATACTATTACATAGCACTATAAACTTCTATAATTAAATGGAACTAGCCAGAGCAATGTGACGGGTAGCAATCTTTTGCTGGAGTAACCTCTAACCGTAGTAGCCTGTGTCTAGAGAGGCTTGTTACTAAAGAAGCCTGTGTCTACATAATCCTATGTCTAGATAAGCCTATGTGAAGAGTAGATTATATCTACAGAGGCGTTACTGTACTATAGTTTCTGTAGTTATAATAAATTTGTCCAGGTATTATTCTTGTGGCAAGTAGTAATAACTTCAGGTTAATCTGGTAAGAGTATGCAGACTAACGATAACATGCCCTAGTACTTATATAAAACTCACTTAAGTAAGATACTGTCACGAATAAACTTAGTCTACAGTCACCCGATGCAAGATAGCCACATTGAAGAATTGATAGTAAATGTATTATGTCTAGATATCTAATGCCTATGTGCGCAACTCAAGAGTCAGATCATAGCACGATCTGAACAGTCTTGGACATGCTAGGAACGCCGTTGGACATAACAAAGAGGTAGTAGAATCCAGGCAAGAGGATACCATTGTCGCTAGGCAGCTTGACAGAGTAATCATTACCCTTCTTGGAGAAGTTGGTAAGAGGAACACGTCGCTGATCAGTGTTGACAGAGTGGGTAGCACTACCCATACGAACAAGAGACATGGTGATCTTACCAGTAGCGTTGGTAACCTTGAACTTGAGAGTGGAGCCAGCCTTTACACCCTTTGTGGTAAGACCAGCGATGAGAGGACGGTCAGCAAGAGAACCATCCTTCTTGAAGAGGTAAGGAGGCTGGAAGATCTCGCCGTCGGCGTGGTCGGAGTCCTTGGGGCAGCCAGCAGTGGATCCACCGATCTTGTTGACGTAGCAGAGACCACCACCACCGATGAAGACGGTGGCGTCGGGGAGGAGGATAGAGACGGAGTGGTAGTTACGGGGAACAGCGTGGGGGGCAAGCTGAGTCCACTTGTTGGTAGCAGGGTTGTACAGCTCAGGAATCAGGATGCCGTCAGTGTTGGTGAAGACCATGGACTTTCGCTGACCGCCAGTAACGAGAACAGTTCCATCGGGAAGGACAACAGCGTTACCGAAACCACGAGGGAAAGCCATGTCAGCAACACGCTTGACGGAAGCAGACTTGTAAGCCTCGCCGAGAGTGGTTATGTGAGCGTGCTTGTTGGCGTCGGCGTTGGTGTAATCGGGGGCACCACCAGCGGAGAGAATCTTGCCGTTGACAGCATCGTACATGACAAAGATACCGCACATGGCGTCGATGTTGTCTCGGGTACCGGACAGACGGACGGAGCCCTTCTGCTTGGTGCTGTACCAGTGCTGGGTCTTGGAAGGACCGGCTTGGAAGACACTGCCCTTCTTCCAGCCGAACAGCCAGGCGTGGTTGTCCTCACGCCAGATACCCTCGTGATCCTTGGTGAGCATGGGTTTGACGTCGGCGCCGGTGAGGAGGGTCCACTTGTTGGTCTTGGGGTCGTAGACCTCACCGGGTTTACCCTCACGGCGACCAGAGTAGGCACCACCGATAGTGAAGACACGGCCGTCGGAGAGGATGGTGGAGGATTGGTAACCACGGGCCATCTGCAGATCGGGACCACGGGTGAAAGAGTTGTCGCGGGGGTTGTAGAAGGTGACAGCCTCAGCATCAGAGCCACCCTGGATGATAATACGACCGTCGCCAAGCTGGCTCATACCAGGGCAGAACATATCGTGGTGAGTATCAGTAACCTCACGACGAGCAATGTTTCCAGTGCGAAGGTTCATGGCACCGAACTGGGTGCGACCGGAGGCACCACCGAACGCATCGGGGCCCCAGGAAGAGAAGAAGAGAAGCTCCTGCGATTGAGGGAACTGAGGAACAACGTAGGCAGCGACGGGAATGAGAGGAAGGCGGATGATGTCGGACCATCGGCCGAGGGTGGCAGGCTTGACAGCGGTGGGCAGCTTGACGACGCTGTATCGCTTGCTCTGAACCCAGAAGAGGGAATTGGCAGGCTCATCGGCCTTGATGTGGCAGACCTTGTCCTGGTTATCGTAGACAGCCTTCCTGCAAGCGGCAATGTTGGAGCACTGATCAGCGCAAGCAGCAAGAGAAGCAACATTCTTGATCTGTCGGGCCGAGGCACCAACAAAGTCTGTCTGATGACAAACATCAAAAGTCTTACCCTTGCCCTTGCGCGACTTGTACTGGTGTCCACCGGTGGGACAAACAGAGATGAACTTGCCCTCATCAACATTCTTGAGAACGATGGCGTCAAAGTTCTTGTCAGCCTCCCAGTTCATGCGATCAGCGTTAGCCTCATCCTTGACGTGGCAGATGCGACCCTTCTTGTCGTAGACGGCCTTGACGCAGCGGGGATCCTGGTTGCAAATCTGGGCGCAGGCGTTGGTGTTGCGGACATCCTTGACGACCTTGAGGGAGCCTCCTCCGTTCTTGTAGTCGGTGTTGCGGCAGATGGAGTAGTCGACGCCGGATTGGGCGGTCCAGGTGGCTTCCTTGGTGGGACACTTCGTGAGAGCGGCGGAGGTGAGGGGAGAAAGTAAAAGGGCTCCTAGAGCCACGGAGTTGAGTTGAACCATTGTTAATCAAGTAGTCGAGTTTGAACGAATGTGTTATTGTTAACGATAGTGTGGGTATTGTTGAGATAACGATTGTGGTGTTGAGTCGGATTAATAAAATTAATTGTAATTAAGCACACGCTGCGATCGATCACAAACGAATATTAGAAATGAAACAAATAAAGAAATAAACGAAGGAACTACTCGAACAAATAAACGAGTACAGAGAAGGAGGGAATGATTCCTGTCTACCAACTAAAAAAAAAAGAATGGACGAAAAGAAGGGTTTTATGTTTCTGAGCGGCTGCCTCAATTGGATATTTGCTATCCTTGTCAGATCTACTATGTTTAGAGCACCCTTGATCTTAATCGTCGGTCTGTATGGATGGAAATAATAGCTCTCCCCTGTGTTGTGGAGTCGTCTAGGAGTACCTGACACTAACTAACTCGATGGGTCCACGCCAAGCAGGTACACGAGCCCTGAATGTGACTTCAACGGTCCTTGAGCGGGTTCTATTACTAACGCTATCTGATATAGCTTCCGTCGAGGTTGCTCTGTGATGGTGCCATGGTGGAGATGGCCCTGAGAGGAATCCAGGAGCTATGACGGTTACATCTGTCATCTGGTTCAGAGCACAGGTGGATTTTAGGCGAAGGTCGTCTATCCATTCTTTAGACTTTATAGTCAGTTTGATATAGATCTTGGCTTTATTACCATAACTGTACTTACTTATCATCGCAACTATGCTTCTAACTCTCATCAGGAAGTTGACTACCTCTTGGCAATAAAACGGCGCTTAAGATAGCTGTTTATAAACACGACCCAGAATAAGTTGCATAAAATCCTTACACTTCACCTGAGCGCTAAAACATCCACATGTGGTGAAAGGGTTATTATTTCCGTCGGGAAATATCTTTGCCTTATCCGTACAAGAGCTGTGACCGTTCTAAGAAAGAGAATCGTACCGGACTATAACCCCCGGTTAGGTTCGGTAACCTAGCCAGGGATTGAGGTCAGGTGGGTCAGGTAACGGTGCTCGTTCCACGATCCCCTTTTTCTCGTTTGATGGAAGCGGGAGATCTGGTTTCCGTCGCTGGAAATGGTTGGGTCGGCCAATCAGATTTGCCTTGGCTCATTGAGCGTCACCTCAAAAGGAGAAGTCCCGACGGGCTTAGACGAATGTCCGAAAGAAGAAAGGAAAAAGGTCAATTGAGCGGTGGTAACGCTTACTGATTGCTGATATCAATCAGTACCTGAAGAAATGTCCGACGGCTAAAGTTTTACTTTGCAAGATGGTATTCCCGACATTGGTTGACGGTCGTTGTGTGCAATGAGGCAGCTCGCACGTGGGAATGACGATTGCTGATCTTTGCCTCATCGCGGTGATGTTCTCAGCTGAAAGTATTTATCGATCTTGCAGGGTAGAAACACGATCCAGACTAACGGATACGACATGTCTAATTTCCGGGCGTGGTCTCAATTGCCTCACGAAACTCCTGCGCCGCGTCGTCATTTTCCACGACAGGTCTGGGTCATTTTCAGAAAACACATTGGAATCAAGATAACAGCTTGACCACAAAATTACCCCAGGCCCCCAACCGCATCTGTATTGCTTCACTTTGCACAGCCCCATTCTAGAAAACTCTATTTATTTTCAGTATACAGATGAATTACAAGGGGCTGATGGATCCCGACGCGAGCTTCAGAGTCAAGCTACCCTACATCTTCAGCCGGACTTCCCCACCCCGGTATCAAGATCCTCGGCCCGACATGGTCTGCATTTCCACAGTTTCAGCATTTAATCATGTCTTCATAGATGTTGGTCGAGACAAAAATAATATTGTTATTAGAACAGGGCTTTAGATGTATTGGAGTTAATAAAGACTGCCGAGTGACTACCTACATGTTCAAGACGTCAGCTGATTAACCATGGACTCTAGCTTCGAATTGGTTTGCTGTAAGACTTAGTTTACAATACGCTTGGAGCTATTCACGTAAGTAGCCGTAATATAAATGCTGTTGGGCCGATTATATAGAGCTTCTGCGTTCCTGGGGCGTAACCTACTACTTCGCTATCGATGCAGGAAGACAATCTACTGGCATCTGGCGAGCCTTACCAGTTGTCCTTACTTATTGCTGCGTTGTGACTGACAGGCAAACGCTACCTTTCGCGAACCACTGGCTTACACATAGCCCTGTTAGTTGCAAAAAGGCATTCTTTATATCTAGAAAATCTGCTTCTCTAAGCTAATGATCTTCAATGGTTATCAATCACTTTAACAAGGCTCCGTCCGTTAGGTAAAAATACGCAGAATCAAGTGCCGCGTGCTAACTAAGACAAAAAAATTGCCAAAGCAAAAGTTTTATTTATCCTTCCCGACTTCTAGCTAGGATCAACTTTAGTCCGGCGATCATCAACTATAGCCAAGACTCTTCAAGTACTATCACTATACGGGACCCAGGATGCAAGGTTAAAGTGCTGCAAGAAGATCAATGCGCCCCGGTTGTCTAGGAGGAACACTGCAACAAGCTGAAGAGCTAATTACATACATGAAACGATGTTATTGAAAAGAAAGACTAATAGAAGCTTTATACAGTCCACAGTGTTTGATAGATATGAAATCCACTAACGTAGCCCTCAACTCTGTAAGTAAATAAATAGCATTATAGACTCTTACCTTTTACAAACATTCAAAGGGAGTGTATCTCGGAACTCTTGTAACTCTTGGTTATTGGCAATCCTCCGCCCAACGAAAGTCGAGACTTTACCGTCCTGTCGCATTTCCCTAAAGACCTGAACAAGACGTTCCCGTACCACAAGGAAAAGGTCATCCTTCCAAAGTTCACACCCAGCTTGCAATAGGAACTCAAGGATATCATCTAATCCAAGAATGGCTACAATATGCGCACCAGCCTGTGCTTTTGCTAGGTCTCTGAGAGAATTCAGTGTCACGTCTTGCTGTATCTGGGATACATGTCGTGCGTGTCGGCCCCAGTACCGAGCTGCGTAGGAGTAGAGGGGGTTTGATCGAATGCGTGTTCTCAGGTCTTGTTTTGATTCGAATATCCCGCTTTGAAAGGTATCAAATGCCATATATGTGATGCATGTCATGGTAATAATGTACTGTGCCTCTGGAAACCAACGTTTCTGTGTTCTCTCGAAGTATTCCTTGGTGGTGAAATGAGCTAGACGAATCTCTCCGCTCTCAGGATCGAATCTGACCAGGCCAGCGCAAACCTCCACCATCTCCTGCGGGATATCGCCTTTATCGAGGCTGGCTTTGCCGATATTCACTGCAAGTGCATGCTCAAGTTCAGACTTTGTCAACGGCCTCTCGGCGCAAGTGACCCACAATAGAAGCTTTTTAGCCAAGACCTTTCGGTTGCCAATTTGACGTTCGATCCGTTCCATGCATCTCTCATACGCTTCATCATAAGCTTGCCCTCCGGTTGGTAGCATAGACAATAACTCCATGAGGCCGTTTTCTGAGACCTGTCCAATGAGTAAGTTCATATAAATCGTGGCAAGCAGAAACCTGTGGCTATTAGTCTTACAGTACGGTTGCAGGAGATGACTACACTTACATCCCGTCTACCCGAGCAATGATCTGTCTCTTGACCTTGCTGGAAAGTTCACGACTACTTTCCACAAAGTCTGGTAACTTATGCATGCTGCCATCTATGTATCTCTCGATGTCTTGATTTCTGGCATGTATCTCTAGAACAGTACTGTTCTGAAACTTCTGTTGGATCTCTGTGTCATGCCTAAATGTTGCCAGAATGTTTGTGTTTGTCTGAGCTTGCAGATCATAGATTACTTGGAGGAACAACTTACGCGTGCCATTGTTCTGACACTCGTCAACAGCATCAACGACAAGAAATACCTTCGTGTAAGAGGTAGCCACGGTATGGAGAACCTTTAGCATTTCTTCCCGTGAGGGTCTCGTCCGGCGTCGCTGGTGATATTGATAAAGATGTGACAGGGTACCAGGTCTTAGACAAGATAGTTGCTTCACCAAACTTGCAATTAAGTTGTACGTAGTCTGCTCGTCTTGTCGATCAAAATCAAAATAGATAAATAAGACAGCAATGTGAGAATCGCCTAGAAACTGTTGATGGAGGTGATTGATGATAGTTGCTGCTATGAATGTTTTTCCCGCTCCAGGTATCCCAGGGCAGAGCAAGGTTTCGGACTTAGTGGCATCTCGCCACTTATTGAACTTCTCGGATTCAAGAATCCATTGACCCGTTTCCGCTTGTCTCTGTAGAAGGACATCACGATGCTTACTGCCGTGGTCGATTGGGGTCAGCCAGTTCAGATATATCTCTTCTTCCCGAAGCTGCTGGTTGCGAAGAAGCTCTTTGGTTTGCTTTTCTAGTTTTTGGAGCCCTACAATAGCCAAAGCAAGTCAGTCTTTATATTCTAGCTAGTTCTGGATATTGTGCAACTGACCCTGCGTGATCTTTCTCATAGCTATCATCTCTTTCACTCCGGTAGGCGATATGGTGAGAAGTAGCTTCTTGCCATACGCAGCAGCTACAGCAGCAGCATACGGTTGCCACTCCCATCTCTTGTATGAGTCGGCATAGTCGCTGATACCGCGTATCACCAAGCATGGGAAATCATCCATGATACCAGCGGCCTCCATTTCAAAACAAATAATATTATCTCTCTTGGCGAGCTCATCCCGTTCCACAGCGTTCTTGATCACGGAATTTCCAGAACCAATATTACCATAGTGGATCTTGGGCATGTTCGTTGGTCGGGAAGATCGACGTACTGGCTTGGATCTGAGACACCACATGCCGGCGATCCACGCACAAGACATGGTACAACAGGTCCAAAGGATAATTGACAGACCTGACCATGTGTTCTTGGGATCCCCACGCCATACCTGCAAGTAAGTAGCGGGGAGTAATAATGCAGCACCACATGTTACCAAAAGTTCAATGCTCTTGGGGGTTTGATAATGATCGGTGTTGAAGAGAACATCTCTTGCTCGCTTGGGATATGTCCATTCTTCGTCCGGATCCTCTTCATCCAGAAACTTGTCATTGACTAAATCTGAGATGGCTCTGCTCAAATTCTTGGTCGTGTGCAGGGTTTTCATTGCTGATAGCAATAGACCTGGAGGCTTGTTAAGGGTTCCTACACGACGAAACCCATCGACCTCCCTCTTGCCCATGTCGTATTGAATAACTCCCCCACCTTGCTCAGTCGGTTCCGACACAACGATGTCACCAAGCCGAACATCGTTCCAGGAGGAGTCCCTGCTCGGTACGCCACCTCCCACGCCAACCATGAGGCAGAATCTGATATTTGGAAAGGTAGTTTGCATTGATTTGGCCGCAGTGGCTGCTCGATTGGTACCAGCTTGAGGGAGTGAGGTAATTGCAACATTGTGCGGCCCAATACGCCCCAAAAGATAGTTATTTCCGTCCTGCTCTGACTGAACCTCCAGTGCTGGGTGTTCTTCGTCCAGCATCGTGCGTGCTGCTTTCAACTCGCATTTCAGGGCACATATCCAGCCGACTGTGTACCTGTCCCGTGAAAATTGCACACCGCCCTCACTGTCACTGGCAGCCCCTTGGCCGTCATCGATAGCACCGTGCGCGTCCCGAGCCATTTTTCGATCGGCTGGTTGCTGTTTCTTGGTGAGTATTTTGCTGAGCTCTGGAGTGTCCATTGAAAAGTAGAAAATGTTAGTCGCGCTTGGTCAGCGAGAGCCTTTTGCTTTAAATATAGACTTGCTTCCATGCGGCCACGCTACTGGTCAGATCATCTGCAAAGATGTGGGGCTGTCCAAAACGATTGTCAGGCTCAAGACGACTGTCGGGCTCAAGGTTGAGCTCATAGGCGAGTCGCTCGACCTTGGCACCCAACAGTAAGCCACATGATGCAGCCACTGCCTTTCATTTACCCGTTCCAGAAAGATGAGGCCTCCCATGAAGTATCATCACCGAAATAGATGTCAAGGATTTATGACAGGCAGACTCACAATGGTTGAAATGGTAAGCGCCGAGTTAGGAAAAGCAAAGAACTGATTCGTTGTTGTCTGCCCTGTCCAAGTGCCAAGACCCGGTCAGCCTACAGCAACCGACACGTCTAGCGCTTAAGAGCGCAATTAATACTGTCTGTTTGAAACGTTTAAAAGACCTTTAGAATGATGGCTGTATGGTGGTGACTATATGTATATATACACATCTGAGCGCCAGGCAATGTTCACTGTAGCCCGGCTACTCGGCTCGCATTACAGGTGGGCTCAAAGCCAAGGAAACTCCTTGGCATTCAGGCTGTCAACAGCCTTTTTCCACTTTTGTTTCACAGTCAATCCTGGCATGCCTCTAACCATGTCAGATAATAACGCAAACTGTTGACACGTGATCTGCACTTCTTGCACTCATCCTTTTATCATACCTGCCGTATTTAGCTTATCGGAAGCTGAGTAAGCAGTTGGAATTTAGCCTATGATTACCGCCGAGCTTTCGTACACAGCATTTCAGTTGATATCCAGCCAACTTTCTTGAACATTTCCCGACATCGGGCAAAGCAGTCTTATCTAGGTCCAGTGGGAATCTATAGTTTCGTACTTAATCAGGATTTACACTAAGAATGTCCGCGTTCCGCCCTTTACCCAATAATTGGTTTCGCCTCCTTCGCCTTTCTCCCATCACGCTAGAACATACAAGCTATGAGCTGGTCTCCTTTGAACTTGGTCATGCCCCATGCTACAACGCGCTCAGTTATTGCTGGGGTGAATATGAAAGATCAAGGTCAATTCAGTGCAATGACAATGCAATGATGATCACACCGCACCTTCATGAAACCCATTGCTTGTTTGGGAACAATCAGGCGTGACACCGAGTGGATATGGATTGATCAAATCTGTATTAATCAAAAGGACGACTTGGAGCGTGCTGTTCAAGTTAGTATGATGAAAGATGTATATGCAGCATGTAAAGGGACCATTATCTGGTTAGGAAGCCACGTTAGAGGTATCGAAACAGTTCCTACTCTTGTTGAGCGTCTTTCGACTTTTTATGCTGAAGACATGAACCCTGATGGAACACGGAAGCGCAGTAGATATACAAGGGCCGAGTACGAAGGTCTGGAGCCACCCCCAGCTCATGACATCGCTTGGGATGCTCTCAATGATATCCCGTGCCGACCATGGTTTGTCAGATCTTGGGTAATCCAAGAAACTGCTCTCTCAAGACAACTACCTCGAATATTCTGTGGGACAGAGGAGCTTTCATGGCAGAGCTTAGTCTCCGCGACGCTGTGGACATTAGATATCTCTTACGAGTTCACACCGCTGAGCCGCACTCCAGCAAACGTTCCAGCTCTCAGGTCTATTAAATTCTTCCACGAACTCTTAACGTTCGGATTGCCTTGGGACCTGGCGACCTTGCTGAATAAATCAATCCAGTCAAAAGCATCAGAACCAAGAGATAGAGTGTACTCTCTTCTTGCATTGACGAACGAATCTGAAGAAGCTGGAAATCTACCGCTAGCCTTACGGGCAGACTATCAGAAGTCAGTCGGAACAACCTTCCGTGATGTTACTCGACATATCATTACGACGACTAAAAGCCTGCGGATTCTGACACTCATTCGCTATACCCCCGATTGGAATAGTCTGCCATCTTGGGTGATTGACTTTAGTGCCAACGCGGAATGGTTTAGGATATCATATTTCTCCTGGGACCCGCATAGTAAGAACGGACATTCCTTAATGGAAATGTCCAATGATGCTGCCGGATGTCATCACGTTATCATCGACGATTCTTTGCCCGACCATGTTCTTGGTCTACAAGGGCTTCAGATCGACATTATTGACGAAACCTGCGGAGTCATGAAGCAGGACTCGATATCTTCATTTAACCTTTCAGTTTGGACGGCTTGGAGAAAAGCTTGTGGGCGGCTTGGTAGTAGATACCAAACGATGGAGGCGATGGCTCGCGCGTTCATGGTCACGCTGACAGCTGACTAGAGCCTTAGTGATAGCCAGCGGATCAGCGATCTGCCTTTAGTGTATTTCTGGCGTTACCTTTTGGACATCTGCAATGAGATGTCCACGGATCCAGCGTTTAGAGACGCCATTACTCCGGAATGTGAGCGCATCAGAGAATTTATATCAGCTAAGACAGAGAGAGCCGACGACGAAAATCCTTTCTCGTTACATCTTGATGCCGCGCACGAACGACGATTGTTTTTCTCTAATAACATGGCATACATTGGACTAGGGCCGAAGATGATGGAAAAGAATGACATTGTATGTGTCTTGTTTGGAGGAGCTACACCTTTCATTCTACGACCATCTGGCAACAAGTACCGACTTGTCGGAGAATGTTATGTGTATGAGTTGATGACGGGCGAGGCTGTCCGGAATTGGGAGAGTGGCAAACATACCTTAGAAAGCTTTCATATCTATTAGACTTCTCTGGTTTCTAATGATACTACTAACTGCTACCATCTTGATTGGTTCTTTCGACAAGTAAGATTCTGATAAATGGTAGTTCATATCTATCAATTTTGCATTCAGCACAACTCCCTCTTTTAGTCATGTCAACGTGCGCAGCTGGGCGTTTACTGGTAATAAGTCTATGTCAGCCGGTGAATTTCAGGTAAGACGAGCTCCGCGTTATTTTGCGTTATCTAACAACTGCAAGAGCGTCTTTACGTGTCGCAGGTGAAAGTTAAACGCTGTGCGCGGTACGTATTGATTCAGCTGTCAACAAACCTTATGATTTCCTATACTATTTCCTATTTGAGGTGTTCTGTCTTAGAACCCCGCTCCAATATGTCCCTTGCATGATTGATAACCAAGGTATTTTGGCAGATCCCTTCCAAAATCAGGATCTCAGCTGAAGGAAGAGGTCAAAGCTCCAACATAAGGCAATAGGGAGAATTCATATCAACCCGTTGTTGGGAACGTGCCGTGCCGTGCCTTGACGTCATCGTCAAACTTTAGACTAATTGAGACTAGCATCCCTCGACTGGTACTCAGCATATGACATCTTCCTGCATAATCTGATAAGAGTGGAGGAGGTTGGGAAAGAGATGGAGAAGCCCAATTGTTAGAGTGAATCACGATGCATTACATGCTTTGGAATAACTGATTTGTTTATTGCGATGGTATTCAAATCTTCTTGATGAGCACTTTTCAATCGCGTAGCTAAACCTCTTCGATATCAAGCGCGGGCAAACCCTGGTTCTCATCATCAAGGACATCCACGATGCTCTTCAGATCGCTCTGATCCCTGATCTGCAGCATGGTCCCATCAATGGCGTTAAAGAAGTAGAACTGTCCACTACCAACTTCGAAAAGGAAGAGTGCTTCTCCTGTGTAGGGTGCCATTCCATAATGAGGCCGGATCTCTCCGTCAATGCCACGACCCCGTACCTGACCTTCCACCTCGCCACCTGGGGCCCAAAGCATGTCTCCTCCTATGTCTTCGTAAGTGTTGGTCCAGTTCGCTGGGGGAGGGATCTTAATTTTGCTGGTTAGCGACATTAGTGTATAAGAAGAGCAAGGTTAAAATATACCCCGTTGTCGGTCACCAATACGCCGTCGGAAACTGTCGTGAATTGACTCATCTTGGGCGGAAGGCGTATGTATAGACTGTATGAGGGGCTGGTATTTGGATGTGATGGATGAAGTATGAAAGTAGAGGCTGCGATAGGGGAGGGTTGATCACGGTGAACTTATATACACGGCTCGGGCTGGTGATGTCACATGTCAATGTCTAAGTTCAAAATGGCATGGCCAGACTGGTACATGAAGCTGAAATAGGTACCGTATCCACTTATGATATTGAGCAAGCCTTGTGGATCCCAACAGAGCAGCGCCATTCGCTCAGATGCACATGTCAGCTACTGTTAGAGATATTTATTTCTCTTTAGCCCAGTTACGGAGTCTTATCAAGAAACTCTGGATCTACGAGGCTTACTCAATCTTGTAAGCTGCTACGGTAGCGGAATAACAGGTATAGAGATACTGAGTACATAGAGCAGGTTATTTCTTGATTCATGTTTTGCAAAGACCCCTTCTCTTAGATTTCTTCAAGGTGCAATGCGTTGAGGCACTCCTTATTAAGACCTGCTACAATCTTTTTCAGAGTCAAGTTCACTTCTATACGGTACATGGAATCGTCAAGAGCATTCCAGAAGATGAAGTTCTTGCTGCCAACCTGCATCATGAAGAGGGCCTCGCCAGTATAGGAGCATGTGCCGAAGAAAGGCTTGCAAATCTCCATTGAGGCCCCGGTCTCTTATCACATCATCCATGTCACCATTCCATCGCATGTCGCCGCCAATATCTTCGTAGTCATTGGTCCAGTCCCGAGGAGGGGGAACCTGGTAAGCTGTCAGACATTTTGCGGAGCTGAAAAGGGAGGATCAGTAGTGACTTACGTCTGTGCTGGTGACGACAACGCCGTCGACAATTTTAATTTTATCGCTCATGATGGATATTTGTAATTGAAGGACTGTTGCTTTCAACAAGAGGTGCAGATGTCTGATATTTTTCGAAAGGAATGGTGGAAAGCTTCAATAGGAATAAGAAGACGTGCCGTAGGAACTTACGAGATTCGTAACACCCAGTGGGTACAACGCTGCAGGCCTTATTTGCTCAGATGCGTAGGCTGGCGTGATGTCCGATCTTTATTTCCTTCCATGCTAGTTATGTTTACAGCCCTAAGAGAGAAATATCCAACGGGCGTTACGAATCTCGCGAGTTCCTACGGTATTTATAGACCCTGTCACGTAGGATGTCACCTGGCATTGCTAGACGGCCGCTACAAGGGTACTGTATTTCAGCTGTGAGCGCTGAGCCCGATTCTCGGTTAGCTTGATCGGCTAGCTTGCGTTTATCCTTTTTGGGTGAGCTTTATTCCAATGCGTTACTGGAGAATGGAGATCGACGAAAAAGGTCGAATTGTCTACCGTATCGACTTACGAAAGTCGGAGTGAACTGTGGATACTAAATACCCGCTTCTACAGTCTTGCTGCAACGATCCATGGCCGGATCAAAACAGCCTTTTGCGGGAAAATGCTGATTCTTATGCCGATCTTATAACCAAGCTTAGTAGCCAATTGCTAAATGGTATGAACAATATTGATTCAAGGAAGAAGAGAAGTCTGACTCGGACATGACTATGTACTTGTGAGAAAGATGTACTCACGTGACCGTACAATGGAAGATGTAACACTGAAAGCAGCGCTGTTCCGCAGGTTTGACTTCGTCATTCCAAGTTCCGTAAGTCAATATGGTGTTTAAAATCTCGCAACGTACATCTTTTAAGCCTACATAGATGAAAACAAGATTCCGTCATGTTGTGTGTGCCTTACCTGGTCTAGCTGGTGTCCGTTCTGCAAGACGACTTATCGCTGCGACGTGGCAGTCTGCAATGTTAATTCCTACCCAATCATGCGAAGTAAGGCGAATGATAAAAACGCCTTGTATACTCACCACCATTCATAGCCTGCAGCACTCACCACAACCACGACGACCCCGCCATTGTCTACATTTGGCGAAATCGCTGACGCTTCTCCATTGCTGTGTTGGTTGCCAAAAATGCAGAAAAGGCGTTCTTCGACTTTCGGTGGTCAGCATTCATAAGGCTTGTACGGGTAGCAGAAGACATAATATGGCGCTCTGCCCACCAAAAGAAAAGAGCCATACCTGAAAGTGTTTCATTACCCTTGCCAATTCATCACCACATTCTAGTCGCGCTCACTGTCACCCAACTATGGCTGAAGCCCTTGGTGTAATCTCAAGTACCATCACTATATGGGACTTGGCTTGTAAACTCAGAAAGTGCTACAAACGGATCCAGGCTGCCCCGGCTGTCTGGAAAGAATACTGCGGTAAACTGGAGAGTCTATCACATGTATGAACTGAGTTTGTTATAAGATGACGAAACAGAAGACTAATGCCAGCTTGATGCAGGTTCACAGCGTTCTAGAAGATATGATATCTGACCAACCCCATCCGCTCAACGAAGTGAAGAGTGGGGAGCTAGCAAATTTGGCGGCTAAAGAAGTTCGAATAATCAAGGAGCAAGCTAACCACATCTTGGGCGTGTATGAGACGTTGGCAAAGTCTCCCAGAAACCGAATTTGGGAGTGGCTCCGAGTCAAACGAACATCGATCAAGTTCGTCAAGGTTTAATAGATTCCGCTGAGAGGGCTAAAATGTCGTTGCAATCCGCCGTATGTTTATGTGGTCTCGAAACGTTGAACGCTGGGTAAGGAAGGCTCTCAAACGATAAACGTACGCAAGCTAAAAGCGCGATCATAGGCAGACAAAAATGCAAGACGCCTTTCAACTCCTTCATTATAGCATGAAGGAGCAGGCGAAAGCTCTGGAACGACTGAACCGGGATATGAACAGGAAAGAAATTGGATTTGATCTGATTGATAGAAGGGGGCGACTCGTAAAAGTTTCGGAACGAAACGGGACGAGTACAGAGGCACCTGGCTCCGAGTCTAGACATTCTTCACGGCGCTCGAATAAGGGTAGAGATTCCGCTAGACAAGGCCATCGACGGAAGAGGGGATCGGCTAAAGCGAAAGGTAGAGGCGACCACAATGCGCAAGGTGCAGGGGCCTACGAAGTTGTCCTTCACGACAACAAAGTACTAATCATGGCTACTGATAAAATCATGGCTACTAATGATGATGAGTACAAATCAACCATCCGCGGAGGTGGGACCGATGCTCACACCGCCGGGTTGTATCGAGTTGAAAGAGCCCTTGAGAACAAGAGTCGTGATGAGTGGGAACAAGGCATTGGAAACCAACTTTATGAGTTCCAGAGATCTCCTGCTTCAAACTCGGCAACCTCAATCAATGCCGATCTTAACAACGATACGATCCCCATCATCATTGGCGCCGACAAGCAAAGCCGCGCCTTTGTTGGAGAGACGACTAATTTGGACCAATGCGTTTATCACGAAACCGATTCCATGTCTTTTTGCGTCGCTTACATCTGCGTAACCGAAACCGACCAGACGTTTAATATCAAAGAACCATGTGATCAGCCATGTCGGCATATCGAATTACGGATCATGAATAAATGGCTTGGAAAGAAGAAGCTCCCTTGTATGGTGGACTTTCAGTCAATAACCTGCGGCGTGGCCGCGGGCGTAATGGCTGAGATAGACCCGTTGTCAAGCTTTACTCTCAAATGCTATTATGAATGCCCGCATAGGAAGCCATGTGCTCATACCATTCTTGAGGATGGCGTGTCTGTCCAAGACGGTAGAACTCGACAAGTGATTGTCGAGGACTCAGAAAGACTACAAGCTTGGTTGAACAGCAGCGAACAGGATTTGGACACACCAGCAGAGAGCTCAGAAGAGTCAGATACTCCAACAGGCGGACCTGGCTCTACAGAAGATGACAATGACCCTGCTATAGCTTTATTCGATATGGTACATCGTCAGGACAACAATGTCCCTGCTCGGATCCCATTCGAAATGCTAGTGGGATATCTCAAGCTGATTGAAAGGCTCCAACCGGACTTTGTGCACTTGGTGCAGTGCCACATCTGGACCGATGCTCTAATCTCAGACGTCTCGAGCCCATTTGAAGGAAACATGATAGCATGGGCGTGGGTGTTCTGGAAGCTCCGAAGAGACGGTGAATTCAAGATATTCACAGCCATAATGCAGAAGGAGGGGAAACATATGATTGGTGGGGAAACCAACCAATACGGTGTCATCCTTCCCCAGCAGGTAATCAGTAAGTACACAGTCTCCTCATCAACATGGGCTGGAAATCCATCTCACAGATTCAGGGGCCATCGACTGGAAACGTATTTCAGTCCTCTCGCAAATCAGAGATCTTGTCCAAAATAGCATCGAAATTAGTCGACGTAGTTACATGATAGCGAGAAGAGAAGAAGATCCCGGTCGGGCTGCGCCGCCGAAGATTATGAGCTCATCACTAATGGCAGGATACTTAACACTTGAATATGAGATGTTTCTTCTGGATGGGCGGACTTGGGATGATGGAAACTTTGATGGAGTGAGTTTTGTTGACGCTTCAGGCTGGATCAGGTCGATGATTAACTTGGAGGACTGGATGGCGAAGCTCATTTCACCACCTAGCACAATGCTATCAGGTCTCCAAGCTCTCTTCTCGGGAGTCGATGCTGGATTTCATGAAGCTCGGATATCTTCTGGCTTGCCTTCAAATGTATACGAGGATCTAAATGGCCTGATCAAAAGACTGGCAGAGGAGGATGATTGGGGGGTAGATCTCCCTAATGAGTGAATTTGGGAGACTTGTAACTACGGTAAAGATTGTCGTGTTTAATGTCGTCCGTGTCTAGCTCTTCCCTTATGCGGTACGCTAAGCTTGAGTTGGGAAATGGAACGAGAACGAGGTTAAACGAGGTTAAACGAAGCTGCTAAGCTGAGGATGCAGGGACTTTTGCGCTATATCCAGCGGTCTCTATAATAGCCCTGGCTTTGCCCAATCGTAAGCCATCGGGTCTTATGCGAAAAAATCCGGGTGGTACGACCATACTAAGTCAATTGCCTTTTAATCCAGTGGCTGCCTCTCATTTTCTCGTTCTCGTTTTCCATCCGGACCCTTTTAACTTTCTGCCCCTATGATTCCTGAACATTGGCATTGACTATGTCGAGTCGCACGCCAACGCCGGTAACCTCGGAGCATCGAGGTTCCAAGACGAAACGAGGCCACAGGAAATCGCGGCTTGGGTGTCAGACCTGCAAGCATAGACGAATCAAAGTCAGTCTCACTTCAATCACTTTTTCGACATACAATCAGTGGCCGTTGACTAATGACTTTTCTTCTTTTCCGTCATTCTAGTGTGGAGAAGAGAAGCCCACTTGTGCTCACTGTGAGAGACGAGGTGACAAGTGCCGCTATGAACTGCCATACCATACCAGCCACTATACGTCGGTAGTGTCTTCACCACAAGCATCTGTACCAGCACTGAATCTTGGAATCTTGGACTTGGAGCTCATGCATAATTTCTGCACGTCGACTTACGCCACCCTCAGTCATGATCAGGCACTACGGGATCTTTGGCGGGTTCAAATCGTACGGCTTTGCCTGAACTGTGACTACGCCTTGCTGGCAATTCTGTCCGTATCAGCACTTCACCTCAGCCACTTTGCGGTGGAGAGGAGAGAACTCCTTCGTGAAAAAGCTATCACGTACCATAACCAAGCTCTTAGCATTGCGACTGGGTTTATTGACGCGTAACACGACAGAAACGCGCCGCATCTGTTTGCTTTTTCAATTATGACTATCTACTACTGTTAGTTCCCCGACACCGAGTTTTGGTCCCACTAATTTCTGTACCAGCCTTCGCGCAAACTCCAGAACACGATGACGGTCCATATTCTCCATGGGCAGTCTTGATAAAAGGTTGCACGAGCTTTATTGCATTGGATAAAAGCACCCTCCTAGTTGGGCCTTTATCAGTCCTTTTGCAAAGGGCTCGAGCTCGCATGGATCTCCGACAGCAAACCTTTAGCGCAGACTATATGCAGCAACTGCGGCTGTTTACAGACGAGAGAGTTATAGATTCAGAGCGACGGACCATTTACCACGACGCGATCCAGGCATTGAACCAAACATATGGCGTTTTTCTTGAAGTGGAAGGTCAGAATGACTTGGTGGACATCTTTTCTTGGGTCGTATTGGCAAAGGACTTCCTCAAATTTGTGGAAGAGGAGGAAGAGGAAGCTTTGGTGGTGTTGTCTTACTTTTGCGTCTTGTTACACAAGTTACCCAGTCAATGGTGGCTGAACGGGTGGGTTAATCATATCATGACCAGGATATACTCGTCTGTGGGTGAGATGTACCTTACTTATTTAATATGGCCGATGGAGGAAATTGGATGGTTGCCGAAACGGTGAACCTTGTTGATGTGTACAGAATCTAGCCAATGCCGAATGAACCGTAATCTGTGGATGAATAAATGCCAGGTTCTTGCTTACGGCCTGTGCTCTCGGTTTTCATTCTCGTTACCCACTCTCGTTTTCTAAACGAGTTGTGGATATCATCGTCCAGTAGCCGCGCCGCTTGATTAGCGACTCTGAAATGGGACTCTGTTGGAAACAGAATAGTGTTGCACGTCATCCACTTTATGGGCTCGCATTCAATGCGAGATGCGGAGATAGCAAAGGGATACGGCCATCATGTTGAGGCTGAGGTTGAGCTGGTATGGTCCCCAAAAATAACCAACCACTTGTTACTTTCATAGTATTTTCAATAAAGTAACATATCTCTCTTCCCCATAAAGCACTTTGCCTTATTTGCTCTAAACCTTTCAGACGACAAACTTGAGATCACTTTCAATCAACGTCACTAGCAAAGATGGAGCTCTTTCCACGAATCGACGAACTTGCTGATGGCAAGTTGGATTTTAAGCTGTACCGGTACACCCCTTCGTTCCCTGCAGCTATCGTCGCCACGTGCATCTTCGCGATACTTTCCTGCCTTCACCTATGGCGCCTACACAAAGCTAAAGCCTGGTACTTTATTCCGTTCACAATTGGCGGTGTTTGTATGTTCCCCTCGACTCACATCCACGGAGGATTGTCGCTAACGTGTGCCTCGCAGTTGAAACTATCGGTTACGCTGCTCGAATGATATCGCACAATAACAAAGAGTCTGTACCTGCATACAGCGTCCAAGCGATTCTTATCCTCGTCGCACCAGCACTCTTCGCCGCCTCCATCTACATGATCCTCGGTCGAATCATCATCTCCCTTCGAGCTCAACATCTCTCTTTAATCCCCGTTCGATGGCTGACAAAGGCGTTCGTCTGTGGTGACATTGTATCCTTCTCGCTACAAGCAGCTGGAGGCGGTATCCAAGCGTCCGGTACCATCGAGGCATATGACAGGGGTGAAAAGATTATCCTTGCCGGTTTGTTTGTTCAGATCGTGGTATTTGGGTTCTTTGTCATCACGTCGGGTCTTTTCCACATGAAATGCCTCAAAAATCCGACTCTGGCTGCTAGAGAGGATGCCTTTCCGTGGAGGCTCGTGGCAACCAATACGATCTTGAGCCTTGTGCTATCGACGAGACAACCTCTTCTTGGTTGAGTGCTAGGAAGTGTTGTTATCGGGTTGAGTAGAACGGAAAACTGTTGACGATGTGGGTGGAATTAGCTATTACTATCGAGGGATGGTTTTATTTAATAGTTTAGGTTTGGTGTACTTCATTGCGACGTAATCTCAATCTTCTTTCTCATTAGTTTAACTTTCTTAAAAAGTGTTTTATCGTTAAATAAGCATTGCCAGGCATCCTACGACCAGATTTAACACTAGCAGGCCTTAGATAGCTGTCATTCTTATACTCGAAGATGTTAGGCAGAGCTTAGAAACTTGGAGCAGTTTTATTATTTGGAGATTTATATCTGTAATTATTCAATGTCTTGATTTGATCTGTACGACTTAATAACTGATTTTCTTTTTCAAAGACTAAAAAGAAGAAAGCTCAAATTGAACATCTCAAGATAATAGGAAGTATTGTCGTAAGGAAGCCACATTCATGGAATGAATTTAGAAGCCAAAGAGGCAATTCCATCCTAATACCATATCAAACGCCGGTTCACCGTCTCGCTGGAAACAGTTCCCAGGCCTTTTCGGATTCTTTCAACGGTACAGTGAAGTCCAGCTCACTATTTCTCCCAGTACAACCGAATCCCATATCGAACTGCGGTTCCTCCCCCGTTCAACTTGGCATTTAGCTGACTCGGGTGTTCCCAATTGAACAAGACCATCGCGAGAAACATCAAAACACTGTCAAAGATATACAAGTACGCCTCGTGAGAAATGAGATAGCTCGCATTCCCTTGTGCATATTCGATCAGGCGAAAAAGAGACCGTACAAGGATAAGTCCAGAAGCGATGTACAGTGTGTAGAGATATCTCTGCCAGAGGATCCCTGATACAGCGGCCTTTGCGGACATGGATCCCACAAGCCTCATGTGAAACACGGCTGCAGTGACTGCAAACAGTGAGAAGAAGACGATTTGGACGATAAGACCTATAATGACGATTCGTTCGCCATTGTGGAGAGCGTCGAGTGATCCGCCCGCCATCATGCCACCTCCTACGATATGTCAGAATAGTAACAAGGAACAGAAGGTCGAGGAGTCAACTCACCAGCGCCTCGAAGGATGAATGACGCGACATCACCAACGACGAAGATCTTTGTTAACCACGCCCTCTTGATGGGCGAATGTCTCTCGCCGTCAGTGATAATGATGATGCGTCCGAGGATCATGTAAATGCTTGCCGCGAACAAAGCTGGTGAAATAAGCAACAGTAAAGTCTGGACCACATAAGGCTTCACAGTCCAGTCGGGACTCTCGCTGGCAGACACCGCCCTCTGATTCGGGTTAGAAATGGCACCCTTCGGCGCTGAGGGAACTTACACCGATATAGCCAATTACTTGCACTATTCAGTTGTCAGTCTCGGAGTCAATTGCTTTTGGAGAATAGGGATGGGGCTTACTGAAGCCACCGATGACGAAGCAGGAAAAGAACCAGGTCTTCGTCCTTAACAATTGGTACGTATGAAGGCCGGTGACTAGCAGAAAGAGAATGATGAGGATGACAGCCGCCGCCATAGATGGGTCATATCGGTAGAGCTTGAAAATGGCATCGCCGTCTCCTGTTGCTGCGTCAGACATTGTTGAAAAGTGCCGTGGTTATATAAAATTGTAGTAGGACTAAGAAATTCGGTAACGGCAATAAGGAAATACTTTTGAGTGAAAATTACTGGACAATGTAAACGGACTTTATACAAGGGACGAGACGTTCTGTCAAGCTCGCTTTGGCAATCCCCACAGAATCATTTGTGGTGCACTTCGGTCTCTAAGCGCGGGCTCGTAATCTCGGGTTCGTTTACAAGCTTTGACAGGAATGCGAGGAACGAGGCTGATGGATTTGAGACTGTATGTCTCCGTTTCAGAGCAACCCCTGAAAATTAGCTTCGATCCAATCGCTATTTTCGTTCACTTCTAATTTAAAAAAATTGTTTATTACGTATTAGTCAGGTACGCACATTGGATAAACGTGAGGGCCGTATTGCTATGTGAAGAAGGCGAGGGCGCTCTAAGAATGGATGA
The DNA here is from genome assembly GCA_004367485.1 of Fusarium citri. Lineage (NCBI taxonomy): Eukaryota > Fungi > Ascomycota > Sordariomycetes > Hypocreales > Nectriaceae > Fusarium > Fusarium citri. The sequence goes on along the minus strand of QHHH01000009.1, from coordinate 348,593 downwards.
ACCTGACCAAGAGCATGGTTCCTATTGGTTGGATTACGCGAATCCGGTAAATCTGCTTGTTTGTATGTGAAGGTCTCAATTGAGTGATTATAAATTCAGAAGGAGAAGATAATTGTGTGTTGATCCCCCTTATATAAAGAGCATTAAAATGGAGCTTTGCGTGTCTATTTCAAGTACTTCTCACCTGACTCCGCGTGCCATTCGCCCGCCGTTTAAACAGTAAGCAACTCAACACGTTGTCCCCAAGAACATGTAAGCGGCTTTTATGCAGTAGTAGCCCAACCGAGAGTCAGGCTCTGAGTCAAAACATGACACCTTGGAACAAATCAGACTGACTCTTCAAACACGGTAACCATCGTCACCAGGGTGGCTGGATAAGGCTGTGCTGACCACCCACTGTGGTGGGATGTCAGTCAGACAGGGCTTAGCTTATGCAGATTCGGAGTTCCGTAGCATTTGTAAGGCTTAGTGAAAATCAACAAAACGATATTAACACAGAAGGACATCACTCAAGATCTGTTCAAATTAATCTTGTATCATAATCAGAACACGCAATGTCTGCACACGACCAACCCGCTATCGAAACTAAGGCCTCTTCAGTTACAAACCCGAAAGTCACTGAACACCTCTCACGGGAGATTCTATACAAAATTCTTCAACAAATGGAATCAACCAATAAAAAGGATAGCGATGACCTCGAGTTCTTTCGTTTCTTCGTGGTAACCATGATCGCCATCTCCGTCTTCGGTGCCTCAACCTTCACAGTTATAATGGGAGAAATGACCGACCCCGCTGACATATGGGAATCGCCAATATTCACACTTAAAACAGTCCGACTGTTCCTAGCTGTTTCATGGCTTTCGTTCGCCATGTCTATTGCTTTGGCAGGATACAGCGGCAGCGTGCTCGCCTTGATGCGACAAAAGCAGAAAGGGGACCTCGACGAGGCGACGATTAAGAAATGGACGCCTGCTGGACTTGTGGTTTCTGTGGCTTTGCATTTGTTGATTGTTACTGGTTTTTTCTTTATATCATTGAGTCTGGTGGCTTACGTTGGGTCATTTGGATGGGTTATCGTGGCAGTTTCTGGGATAATGTATGTTGTGGTGTTGTGCTTGATTGGTGCGCAGTACAGCCTGATGTAAATAATCTTTTAATCGGTGAACTTTCTTAAACACTAATACCGCGCCAGTAAATAGTGTACTCAATCGACAATTTAATATAGATACTACACAAAACTGTGACTCTCTTGCTAAGTTGTTACGTACTGTTATTTGCTGTCACAGATAAAACAAGGCTCTAGAGATAATCACTTGGAATCACGTTGAAGCTCTGTGATTGTATCCGGCTGTGTGAGGCGCAGTTCTGGAAGGATGATGTGGCTTAAACAATTAAACGAGTGCGAAGGTGGAGAGCGAATCGCAGAGCTTATATGACGGACTTGCTGGCTTGTCAAGGCTGTCTGCTTGAAATCCGATGGACATCCCTGGATATATTTATTAAGCATGTGGGGGCTGTGCGCTGAAAGGGTGTGGCCACTCATTCTTAGTCTAGCTTGTGACTTAAATTGTACGTTAACAAATGTTACAATATAAAACCATCGATTTCCCTCTTTAAAAAAAAAAAACTCCCTATTATACTTGCAAGTAAAAGAAAATCCGCTTTCATCATCTCCAAACTACCGAGACTACTTCTTATCAACCCCTCATCACAATCCCTACAATGTCAAACTCAAGAGGTCCACCGCTACCTAGTTCTATACATGGCTCTTCTTTACAAGCTCAGCTAGAAAGCGAGGGCGCCCGGGTTAGTCGCAACAACAATCGTCCGCTGATCGAGCACATCATCAACCATGCAACGCCCGGCTATGTTACAAAGGTTGTCTGGCTCCAAGAGCACAGTATTATCGAGCATGAATATCTACTGCTATGTGTCAAGACCTACGATGGAAGACTATCCTGGATGCGTGTAGAACGTACGGGTGACCTCCCCGAAGAGGCCGACGCTGTCAACGCCATGACAGATCAAGCACAATTAATTGTGACCATCGCGCCTTCTCGAGAGAAGCTTGTTTGTGGCGACAGAGTGTTGGCAGAGGCTGATCTGGACATCAACAAGGCACGCCTGAGTGATGTTGCCACACTTATACTGATCGTCCACAAAGAGGAGCCTCAGTATCAGATTCAGTGGCACAACTGCTGGTGGCTGGCTCGGGTCATTATGCAAGTGCTTTCGACAACGTATATGAACAGCAATAAGAAGATGAAAAAGAAGGTCAAGAAACAAATTGATGCTTCGCATCAAAAGCATGTCTTTGGTATGAGTGCCGGTGGGCCCTTTGCAGGATTGGGGCAGTGGGCGACGCATGCGCACTTCAACCGAAGGACGAAAAGGGTTATGGCCAGTTTCAATCAGCAGGTTACAATTTAGTATCTTGCATTCGAACGAGATCCTGTCTATGCACCTAGTAACACACCCGTCTTTCAGTCACATTACATATATACTACTTTCTAGATAGAAACTTTATAAAGCCCGATGGATGCCCGCTGAACCACCAAAGCTTTTCTTTTTCGACTCATCTTATCATGTTTAGAGTCTTCACCCAGCCCCTTACTATGAGGCCTGATTTGTGGTTTTGTCGAAGACTAAGATTGGAAGGTTATTGTGTTATTAATAGCTGTGCTTGGTATTGCTGTTCGTTCTGTAGGCTTCACTGTAGGGTAGTTGAGACCTCCAAAAGCCGATGTAGGGAGTGGTGAGATACTACAAAATCCAACTCAACACACATTTACGCGGTTCAGTGTTTACAATCTATCCTGCATAGCATTTGCATATCGTAAGACCTTCTATCAAATTATTTAAGTGGAGTAGAATGTGACATACATGAACGACGATCCCAGGTCATTCCCCATTATTACCGAAAACACATTTCAGAGTGTAAGGGAATGTATCCGCAATGACACATTGGTTGACCCTTACCACGTTTCTACAACGCCACTTGTTTAGTACTATATCCATAAACAAAGCACCAGTAAGTAGAAAAACATTTAACCACATTCATTCAACTCCCAAATGGTGGTAAGATGGAACCTAAAAATAGCAAACTTAGGCGGATCATTGTCCTTCCCCGCATCTTGACCTCACCGGCAGTCCAGAATGGGCAAAAGGGCGCGTGGCCAACCGTAAATCCATGAGTTTCAAGAGCCTTAATTGGCTTGTGGGTACTAGGATGTAAGTCAGATTATGGCGCTTCTATGGTCTTAACCGCAACGGCCCCCTAAAGGTAAAGGATCGCGTGACCAACTGTCAGTTCCTGGGTTCAGAAGAGCCTCAACTGAGTGAACCGCTTTCTTGATTGGTTTATGCCTACTAGGATCCATGTAACATGGCTTGAAAGCTGAAGACAGGGTAGGGCATTGAGGGGGCCGTGCGGTGAGGAACGCGGCACAGTCACGTTGCTCGTTGGCTGGATATAAATATTGACCGAAAACGAAACACGATGGATGGAGGAAGTGCATAACCTGGGGTCTTGAGAGGGTTGATGAGCTCGTAAGCCGCCACCGACTTAACGCTGAGGGCACAGCCTGGAATTCGTATTTTCGAGACCTTTTGCTTGAAAATAATCTTCAGCGCAACCAGTAGATCATATCATCACTATGGAAATAGAATGTGTCACACAAGCAAGCAGGATGCGCTTCCAAGAATCAACGATTGGCTCAGCATCGCAATTGCGGAGGCTTGGCAATGTGGGCTGCTGTGAGCCTGCATTACACTGATCTATTGCTGGTGCCGGCGTTCAGTCTCAAATGGCCATGGTTCCCAGCACAGCAAAGTGAGTGTCAGAGTCTTTCGAATGTTTATCTTTCCTAAAGCACGTCAATAATTCTCCATGTCAACCTCTCACGTCAACCAAGAGCCGGAGTCAGTACTCCTTACTCCACTGTTTTCAAGATCTCAGCAATCCCAGGCCTTACTGCTGCCGACGCAGGAAACCGACACGGATACCCTGTCACCCTCTGCAGAGTATTCTAGCACCGATCACCCTGATCAACGCGGCCCCACCGATAGGAAAGACACAGACTCGGCGTTCGTTATTCGACAAGCCTCAACTATTTGCGACCCGGATGAACTTTCCGCAGCTCAAAGAGAAGATGCCGCCTATATGCAATGGAGCCTGGAGATTCTTGTCCTCCTGTTTGCGGGTGCAATCTTCATGAGCATATGTCTCATCTTGTGGGGTTATCATGGGGAAGTCCTACCGGGTTGGGAGGACCTTCGCATCACACTCAACACCCTCATATCCGTCCTTGCAACTATCCTCCGCGTAGCGATTGCATTCGTCGCTTTTGAAATTCTTGCCCAACTAAAGTGGGAGTGGATCTCAAATTGCTTTCGTCCCCTGTATCATGTGCAGCTCTTTGACGCAGCTTCCCGTGGTGTTTTGGGATCCTTTCGTCTCCTCCCCACCATAATTCGGCATGAACCGTTCGCTGTTGCAGCAGTCGCTATTGCTGTGCTATCTCTGGGGATTGGATCCTTCACTCAGCAGTCCATTCAGACATATCCGTGCTGGAAAAACGCATCAAATGTCGACGACACTACGTTCATAAAGATCGCGAACACCGTGAACAAAAGTGATTTGACGGACTCGTGGAAAGCTGGAGGCACACACAAAAGAAGAATGAACTTGAAAATGCAAATGACTATACAAGACGCAATTGTGAACGAACTTCATGATTACAACCTGGCGCCGCTTTTCGAATGCTCTTCGGGTAATTGTACCTTTCCTATCAACTCCAGGTCCGAAGAAGACGCAACAGAACCTCACTCTCATGCAAGTCTTGGGGTATGCAGCAAGTGTTTCAATGTCACAAGCCTTGTGACCGGCCGAAAATGGGCCTTAGTCGAAAAGACAAATTGTACAGTATTTGAGTTACCGATTGGGGAACAGAAGAAATTGGAAGGGCACACCGTCCGAGGCGATTCGTTTATTGTTCATGGCGATACAAATTGGCCATTGATGGCGACAATCACGGTGGACAACTTTGCTTGGGCCTCTGGCTTAGCCAAACAAGACTTACTCCGTGTCGCCTCGCTGGCGATCGCCAATTTCACTATCCTCACAGCCTCACAGAGTGGCTGTGACCGACCGAGAAAAGGGAATGTGTCATGCCCCCATGACTGCGACAACGAAATCACATCAAGAGATGACCGGATATGCCTCCCCCGCCACGAGGATTCCAGTCTAACCTTTGACCCAGTTGCTGCCTCGTGCACTCTCTACCCCTGTCTCAGATACCACATCGCGAATGTGACCAACGCGCGATTGAATGAGAGTGTGGTGCGAGAGGTTCCGTTGCAGCTGCATGGTCGCGGGTCATTTTGGGATAAGTTTAACAGCTGGTCGACGCGAGGCAATTCCTCGCTGGCGGCCATTCAACAGCCATGCTTCGTGAATGGAGCGTCGTATACTGACGACAACATGCCGGCCTACTCGGGACTAGAGCCGGACGCCGTAACAAACCTAGCGAGATTACTCAACACCACGGCCTTACCTGAATGCCTCTTCGAGATGCCATATTCTATCTGGGAAAGTCTCCAGAACGAATTTCGATATGCTTTAAACTCGTATTGTTTCTCGATGCGCGATGGTGGAGTCCAGTGCCAGGTCAGCCGTACAAAAGGTGAGGCTGGCCACCCATATTGGGGTATACCATCTTATCCTGCACACATGGCAGCACTATACCACAATAACAACGCATCCGTTGAGAGTATCAATGACACATTCAATGCTCTGGCAACACAAGTGACAACCGCGATCCGATTCGATGGGAAAAGGTTAGGAAAAGACGAAGAAGCAAAGGTGCAGGGAAAGCTACTAGAGACCAAGGTCTGCGTCGACTTTGTGTGGCAATGGCTCATCTTCCCTGGAGTACTGCTGGTTTCAAGCATAATATTACTTGGGGCGATAGTTGTCAAAGATACGGTGGCAAAGAAAGCCAATATTTGGAAGAGCTCCATATTACCGCTTTTACTCAAGGATCATGCCGGTACACAAAACACAAGTTTGAATGGACTGGAAAAGGCGGCGCAAGGCTTGGAGATCAAATTGCAACGGAACAGCGAGCGGGACATCTCATAGACGTTAGACTAGGCAGGTGACACGATTGATAGTGTCTTTTACTTGGATCTCCACCTGTGCAAAGGTAACTAAACCACCGGCAGAAAAACATCGTTTCTATCGACGGGCAGATATGTTGAGCCCATGTTTCATCCCACTATGTTATATAAGGATCATAGACCTAAGAGGACAGCCTGTTCGATGTAGAGTGATCTGTGTCATCATAGAAGCCATTTAGCTGAGAGCACATGGCACAGGTGAACTGCGAACTGTGGAAGTTAAAACCCAGTAACTAGATATTATCTAGCGAGCAAGCGGTTCCTCTTTTATACTATTCATCGTCCAATCTTCGACTTACATTTCTTTCGATGAAAGCCCAGTGCGTTTCGTATGCCTAAGTGACTTATTTGGCAGAGGACGAGACACGTGGAGCTGACGACGATGGAGTAGCGTGGGATAGAGGCGGACGTGGGGGAACTGAATTGATCGGGAATCTCGATCAGAACACAAGTGTAGAATATGTTGCATGGGCTGGGGAAGATTGAAGGATAATATGGATAAGGAATAAGTATAGTTCCGAGGGTTACATTCAACACCTTCGTCTGTTATTGTGTTAATTTAACTTATATACTCCAAGGCTTGCGCTTGGGGAAACCCGAGAATACACAGCTCTGAGTAACTGAAAGTAATCCAAACATACAAATGTTTCTCTGCTGAGACTATGAATCTTATTTATCTTCTTTTGTTGTATATATACTGTTATTACACCAGGGTTTTACGTCCCTTAAGGACCAAGGCTATCACACAATGACTATCCTGGTAAAGTCGGACGTTGACATACTGGTCTTCTCACCCGCCATTACACCGTTAATAAATGCATCTCCTAACAAACGATATTGCTTCGTTCCGGAATCAGAGACCCCCACCCTTCTCAAAACATACGGAACTTTTGCTCCAGGAACAATAACAACAACGTCGCCCCTCTCGGCCTCCTTGGGCCAAAGCCTATTTGTCCATCACTGCTGACGATAAATCTCCGATGGTCACTTGTTTGGCGAACCATTTCATCGAATTCTTGGATAACCTCTTTACATGACTTGGACAAGGCAACTTCCGAGGACACAAACCATTCGAGCCAGGCCTTATATGCCTTTGCGTACTCACGAGAGCCTTGCGGCCACCTGGTGGAAGGAAAGCCTCCACTGAGCGCATTCTCGAACGCACGCTCCCGTTGGCTGTCAGATGGTTTTCCAATGGGAGATGAGTTCGTAAAAGCGGACAGACCAGCCAGCCGGCGCCATTCGTTAATGACCGTTTTGCCACGAGGTGTTGAGCCAGGGGGAATGGAAGGGTAGCCAGATGGGGTTTCTTGAATGACCGCAATCTGCAAACCCAGAGTTGTAACACACCCTGAGTTTTGCACAATCCATTGTGGTTTCATGTCTCCTGAGGCACGACAATGCCTGATCATATTTGTGCGCGCCGTATACGTCGAATGATACCGATCATCCATGGTTGCATCCCAATCTGGGACCCAACTCGGCAGGCCGCTCGTTCGGCCCTTAATGTTCGGCTCGTGTAATACGTGACTAAGTACATCTAATGTCTGAGATTTCTCAATCAGCACCACTGCCAGGTTCTTGTAGAGATCTGTTATAGACACGTTGTAGTCAATAGGTATTTCATGCTTGATTTCTAGGCCTGGTGAACGTAGCCCAAAGTACCCAAATACTCTATCCCTCGAATTCGAGCAGTGACGTACTCGAAATAGTGAAATGACCGCTAGAAAATCTCCAGTGTATAGTTTTCTGGGGATAAGCATATCCACAAGATGTTTCATCCGTAGAGTCGCCGTGTAGATAGTTAAGCCACCGCTGGCCTCACTGGGAATGTCAAGGAAACCTTTCGCAGTGCCATCAATCGGTCGACGCGCAGCCCAGCAACATGAGTTCTCAGGTCCATCCAGGATCTACAAGTCTTTTGTACAGTTGCCGCGTCAATAAGCCGATGGCCGCATCGAAATATGACCTTTCGCGCTAATAAGAATTCCTGTACCGTCCAGACCCTGGTCCACCATGGTGTCGCGAAGAAGGCAACCAGAGAGTCTCGAAGACGCTTATCACTCGCGTTGAGACCTTGGACTGTCAAATGAGGAGACAAAGATGGGTCGAAATGTATCCTTGTGTCACGAGCAGTAGACTCTATGTATTCTAAACCAATATTGAATGGCTCTGATTCCGGAGATAAGAAGGCAAGGACATACTCTGCATCTGAGTAAATGTCCCCCATCATGGCGACTTGGGAGGCTCGCTCGTCTTGATCTTGCTGGTTGATACATAGAGCATCTATCCAAAGCGGCTGGTTGAATCGAGATTTGATTAGACAGGCTAGAATCTTGTGAAGATTCTTTGTCGCTTGAAAAACCTGTTCGCCTACGCCCAATGGCAGAGTGTCACTAGGGTCACCCCAAGCATAAGAAAGCGCGACAAAAGGCGGCCGCACTGGATCGCTCAATGAAACAGTCTTAAAATATAAGTTTGAATTACCGCTCAGGCAGAGTAGGCGAATCTCGTCACCTTGCAGACCCATTCCTCCAAGTCAGAAATCAAGTCAATACAGCACTGATTGATTGTATGCAACTGGAAGCGCTAATTAAATCTTGATTCCCTCACTAACAAAATAGGGAGGGGTAACAACAGGAGTGGAGCTTGGGTTAGGGTTTGGCTACTTGCTGCTGCTATTTATGCAGCTCTGTCAAATCACAGGCCTTCAGGTGATAATCTTACCCTGTTGCAATATTCAACCGAAACTCTCCACTTATACAGCCACTACCACTGGAATTGAGAGTGCCATTGCTTTAACCACCGCGGTCGAAATGTTTTTCATGGATGCATTGGCCATTTCTTGAGCCACCACAGAAATGACTACTGCAGATACGACTACCACTTCGTCCGCCATCACAGGTAGTGCTATCCCAGAAGACCAAGACCCAGAGCCCAGAGGTGCCTGCGTCGATCCCAACCAACCATACAAGGCACGCAATGAGGCTACATTCAACATCACCTGCAGCGGGGAGATGTTTTTCAGCACCTTAGTCGACACCATCTTTACAAACAATCTCTTTGACTGTGCGGATGCTTGCTCCGAAGAAGATACATGTACCGGTGTGTCATTTACTGGGTCTAGAAGACGATGCGAGTTGTTCGCTGATGCTTATCAAAATGTTCAGAACGCTGATAAAGATATCGCGACCTTGAGGGAACGACCTTAATGAGGCGGATCGAGTTTAGCTTCTAGTATTCAAGCAATTGTCAAGATTGAAGGACTGATTGAGAAATATAGGCCCTCGTGTAATGTTCCGATGTTTGTTGAACATCATCTCTATAGGAAAATCTAAAGTGTTCTCTGTCGCCTTAAGTTCTTATAACAGAAAAAGGCAGAAGGAGAAGAAGAAATCCTAATTAGTAAAGAAAATCACTAAGTCATCACATCGTTATGGCAATACTGTACTTGACTTGCTCAAAGCCTCTTGGCTCCATATAATCTCCCGATATCTAATGATATGAGCCTTGAAGTAGACGTCACGCCCATTGATAGCCTTACTCTCCCTGGTCCAAGAATGCAATGTCGGTTTCGTCGTTGGGAACAAGCGCGCCACCAAAACTTAATAGAAGACATAGGTTGGTTGATTTAACGTGTCTAACTCCTTTGCAGTCGGAGTTCAAGCTGCAACTGTCCATACAGGCCTGAAGTGAGATATCAGAAACACTCTCCAAAGTTGTAGACGTATCTACGTCACTGTCACAGTAGATGAAGAACTGGCCACCGCCCGTAGCATCGTACGGATTGTCAACCACAGTACAGGGGCTTGTAACTGCATTGGTGGTTGATTCAAGTGTAGCGGTGGTAGTATCCCGGACTGCGTCATCTTCTGTGGTGGTAGGAATGTTAGCGTTGGCCGTAGTACTATCCTCGATGCCCGCAATCTCAGTGCTGCTAGTCTGATTTAGTGCAGGTAGAGTGACGGTAGTCCCGGCCTCAGTGGTCTCAGTTGTTGCGGAAGAAGTCATATCGGCCAAGGCTTTTGATGTTGTCTCTGACAGTGGGGGGGACGAGGATCCAGCGGTTGAGTCCTCGGGCTCAATCGACGTGTTTATAATGGAAGCGGATTCGGTTGATACAATACTGGATGCCTCCTGAGAGCTCGTACCAACTTCGGCGGTAGAGATCTCTGACACTCGCTCGGTAGTGATGCTTGAGCTGATCGACTTTCCCTCGGTGGTTGTATCATCTGTTGTATCCAATGAAGTAGACACTCCCGTAGCTGAAGTCTCCGCAACTGGTCCAGCAGTGGTAACCGAGCTAATTGAACCTCCCTCAGTGCTTGTATCATCTTCTGTACTTGGCAAAGCAGGCAGGTCCGTAAAAGAGGTTTCCGGGACTGCTTGGGTGGTAACAATTGGGCTGAGTGAAGTCGATGAGTCAACGGCCCATGTCGAGACGGTGGTACGTGTCTCGGGGCTAGCAGTATCCGACCCTGACTCGACTGATTCTGCTTGAGTTACACTAGTCGACTTATCAAGGCTTCCAGAATTGGCTTCTGTAGACGTTGTTACTTCTGTTGCCCCGGTACTTTCGATGACACTTTCGGAACTTTGAGAATTCACAACACCCTCAGTACTGGTGATGATCGCAGTTCCAGAGCTGATGGTCTCTGGGCCAGCTGTCTCGGAGCTGCTGATCCCAATAGTTGAAGTCAACTCATCAACACCAACAATCCGACCATTCTGGCACTGTTCGACTATACTCGTATCAGCATCTGGCGGGCGTTAGAGATAGCTCTACTCACCATCGTAGACAGCCAGGTTAACCGGTACACAACTGGAGGGTCCAGTAGTAAAGACGATGTAAATTAGACCTTTAGAGTTCTGGCAGAAGCTTCCCTGGCCATTGGGTAAGTCAGGATTCCTGAGCACAAGTTGCTGGCCCGATTTTTTGAAGCTTGTCGTGATGGAGTCTGATGAAGGACTACCCTGTCCAGACAATTCCTTGAAGTCTTCGCCTGAGTAGAAGATACGCACGCCACCGTCGAACAATTGATCCTTGGCAAGGTTAAAGGTTGTAGCAAATGTGCATACGTCGGGGTTTTCGTTGCCGACAAAACCATTCGTAGCTCTCTTGTTGACGTCGCGTTTTTCGTTATCGAGAACGACGATTTGGAGGATGACTGCTCGTCCAGCTGGCTCGATAATATCAATGCTGCTCGAGGTGGAAGTAAGATCGGTACTGGCCTTAGGATCCAAAGAGATAGTAGGTTCGTCGGTAAGTGTCAAGATTGTCGTGCCCAAGGTTACAGCGGAAGATTCCGATTGTGGGTCAATGTTTAGAGTCGAAGATCCAAAGCCAGTCGAGGACAGAAGCGAAGTCTTCAATGACTCCAGGAAAAGGAGGGAGGTAACAGAAGCTGAGGCGTCCTGGATATCAGTATCTGTTGCACAACAAATCAGTTACAATCGTGAGCCAGCTGCACAAATAGGAAGGTCGTACCCGTAGTGGTCTGGGTTGAAGTGTCGCTTCCAAACGTGGGCTCTAAAGACCCGCCCTTCGTCGACGTGTCCGAGTCTCGTGTTGTTGAGAGTGGTGAACCGCTAGGGACAGAAACCGGTGCTAGATAGGTAGATATGTACGTGAGGCACCACGTGTCTGCATCCATCGCGGCATAATGGCCAGTTGAAATGGTGCCAACTGCTACGAAGAGACTAGCTGCCACAGTTTGAATCTTCATGATATTGGTTCAACGCCAGAAGATTATTTAAGAGCTTGAAAAGAACATTGGAGTCTTGGGCTATCCCTCAAGGGACACATGTTTGTTTCTAGGCACTGAGGCGGTTGGAATGAATGTCTCATAGCGGAAATAACACTCCATGGTATTCATTTCAAGGTTAGACTGGTAAAGTGTCTCTGTTGGTTAGCAGTAGGAGACATATTTCTGCAGGGAGAGTTGTCATTCAGCCTATCACCTGGACGCTCCATAAACCTAGATAACGATTTGTAGTATTGCAGTCTCCCTTACAAGAGAAAAAATATTGATCAAACTTGCTTATGGTTAGTCGAGAGGGGAGAATAAAGATTCTGCAACAAATTGCCTCAGAAACAGAAACAGAAACAGTAAGATTTAAACAGAGCAACTTGGGTATAAACTTCCAGCCTCTTCTTAAATGAAGATCACTTCCAGAAATAGAACTAATATTGCTTCGTCTTGCTGGCTAAACAGGCACTAAATTCTTACAGCAGAAATAAAAGGACCTATTAAGAAGAGGTCACACATAGTTTTACATGCAAGACGCGTATACTAAGCCCTAACCAATTGACGGTTTACTATCTTACTTAGTAACTGTCTGACTTCATCATGCAGGATGTAAGTTTGCTGCCAGCGGCAGACGGTCTGTAACGTGAGCTTTAGCCGCATAGCTATACCTCGGGGGGGAAGAAAACACGGTCCCTGCTCACACCAAATTCTGCTGGCCTCAAGGTCCGTGTTTTATTTCCCCCCCTAGCTATAAAAGCGGGCGCAGGTGAAATGCCTCCGCATCCAGAACTTGACATATGACATCTCTTGACCAGAGGCCATGGCCCCCAGTATGCCACGATGTAAGACATCTCTTTTCTTTTTCTGAGTACCTGGTGACTGATAATTGGGTTGATTCGTCTCCTGGTCCTGATTGGATGCCTCAAAAGTCATACTATAACCCAACGCGGAAACCCATGCATCAAAGCACATTTTCGCACAGACCCAGTCTACCCTATCAATCGTCCTTGGCATATGCGATTATCAGCAAGATCGACTAAAACTGCTTGACACCGTTGCCATCCATGCAGGTCTGTCGAATCATGGTCCTTCAGCTTACCCCGAAGTGACGATCTTACCTTGTTGCGATGCGGCACAATGACAGCTGAAAGCTGAATCACGCATGCTGACCGTTACTTTATTGAACTCTGTGGCTACCAACCGGTCTGTAAGGAGGAGGTGCCTGTGAAGTCATAGTGAGAGTCATCACCTGGTTCTGGTGGCTGAGTTGAACGTATAAATCTACGTCCTCGCCCTGACATTTCGAACCTTTCACTTCATCAATCTAAATCCCATCACACTTCAAATACAAGTACATCCACATCATTTCTACATTCAACACAACAAACTCAAGGTAACCTTGCCGATATCAAGTCATCAGCATCGACTAACCACATAACAGATGCCTTCCGTTCAAGGTCAGCTTCGTGCAGTTCAACCTGAAGTCCTTGAATTTATTTTCGAAGGGATCAACCCGTTGATAGTCAAGCTAAACGAACCTCTCTTCGGCGTACAGGGGATCCCTGTCACTATGGAGTTCGACAGTCCGGATCAATTGCATTCGGGGCACCCAGTTCATGGAAGGGTTGAGGGAACAGCATTGACACTTGAGTTTGGCAATGGTGTCAAGATCGTTGGAAATCTCGATAACCCTGAAGGGGATCGACCTATTCAAGGATTCGGTAACTGGACGGGTTAGATTATTGTCTGTAAATGGTCGGGAGACATGACTGGCATTGTAAGGACAACCTAGCAACGAGATCCTCGTCTTCCCCCGATAGCAGCAATCACTGTCTATTGATCGATTTGTCTTGTACTAGTGCCCAAGCATTACGTATAGGGTAGGGCAAAAAGACAACGTCATGCGTGGACGAAGGAGTTACAATGCCCCGTGCAAAGTGTGAATATCCTTAATGACCTTATCTGGCCCTCCTTTGTACTGAACATGATGATCCAATTAGATATTTGAAACCATCTATTTCACTTTCGCGTAGAGAACAAGTATCTGGCACAAAAAGATGACAGCTGACTAATCACAGACTCTAGCTCCGGATTGGCCGGAAGTTCCGCTCCTAACCGCGAAGGACTCTCCCGACAACCGAGGCCGATCCTGGGAGTTTTTCCCCAAAACCGTCCCAATCTGTCTTCTCACTCATTCAATCCCCAACATCCGCATCATAATCATGTCTTTATTCCGGCCGCGTCTCATTCAGCGACCAATTGGTCTTATTTCAAGACAATACTCAACGCAATCGCCGTCTCTTCCGTCGCGATGGTTCACCGATGTCCGGGCTCAATTGACGGAGCTGACGGCCGAGAAATATCCGAAAGAGTGTGTGCAAGAGGCCAAGAAGTTGTATGAGTACTCGGAAAAGAATTGGCTGGAGCTTTTGGCTGGACAGCAAGGATTCCTTACTGAGAAGAATTGGAGAGGAATTGATAATCATCCTCTGCTTTGGGGTGACATGGTAAGTTGAATCCGACAAGATGAGCCCCAATTCTAACCGTGTGACTTATATAGGATAGCATGGTAAGTAACCTCTTTGAATCTTCTCGTTACTGCCTTGGCTAAATCTCTTAGGGTATGTACACTCTTATTACTAGCACCCATGTTTCTAACATTAATAGGACACGTGAATAACGTCATGTACAACAAATATGCCGAGACGGGCAGAGTACAGTTCACCCACAACCACGCCGAGCATGCAACAGGTGTAGAAAAACAGCAGTGGCTAGACTTGGTCACGCCTAAGAATCTTGGTCTCATTCTCAAAAGCATCAAGACCGAATACAAATTCGTGCGTCTGCAACTCCCTTGGCATATTCACATAAACTAACTCACCCCCACAGCCCCTAGAGTACCCAGACCGCATCACCATCGTTTACAAACTTCTCGAGGCACCGACACACAAATCAACATCTCTCAAGAAAGAGGCATGGATTCTGTCGGAGAAGTATAAGCGCCTTGCGGCGAAGTGTATCGAGGATACTGCTATCTATGACTATACGGTTGCCAAGAAGTCGGTACTGAAGCCGTTCATGGTTGACAAGTTTCAGCAGACTTTTAAATTGCAACAGGACAGGCAGAAGACGTATAGTGAGGATGCGAACAAGTTGATCAAGGCTGTTGAGGAGCTTAAAGCGAAGTATCAGTAGGCCCGAGACATGGTGCCTGGGTATTTGATGCACTGATGAGACATCTCTGAGTGTCCTGTTGAAGGGAGTGTAGAGTCCAACTACTGATAGACTTCAAGCGCAGCAAAACCAATAAGATAGAGAGTTCTGAATAAATCTTGCTCATCATCAACCTCATTGTTACTGGCCAATGGAGTTCTCCTGCTTCTCATTGCAGTTAGCTTCCACTTGCAGCCGGTAGCCCGAAAGTGAGATCATCGCGTGGCTAAAACGGCTATCTCCAGAAAAGAAAAACGCAACTAACCTTGCACGCTATTTCCCCTCCAAATCAAGCAGGATTTCTGTCCAGAGCGCCACACTAACATCTTAGCTCCAACCTACTCCAACGGAAGCTCCCAAATGACATCGCACACCTTGGTCTAGCGCCTCTAACGAGGCGGGGTAGCCACAACGCTCAGCCATTATTTAACAACCCCATCCCCTTCCCCAGAGTTTCGTTGGATCCGGGCCTGCAAAATGGCTAATCATGGCGCGCCGACAAGCCCAGAGAAAATCGCCTTGGAGGCTTGGTCTCAGGGATGTATGATTGGTGCGCTGATTATTATGATTGGTATCACTCTTATTAATATGCGACGTGGTGTTTTGCTGCATAAACTTATTTTAATTGAGGTGAGTACGCCACCCTAACAAGAGTCACCTTCTGACTTAGGCCAGTTGCTCTTGGCTATGCCGAATGGATTCTTTACGTTCTTTCGACCACCTGTCTGGGGCTGGTACCTCTCTTCAACAGTTATCTTTCTCATCATTTCTTGGAATCTACACAACGTCATCTCGTGGATCAAGAACAAACCATTCCTTACGAAACGATACAACGCCATTTACATCGGCACGATAATATTGGTCCAGCCTTACTGGGTTCTTGAAATCTATGCCAACTTTACTTACTTCAATCATCCTTACTCGAGTCTATTTCGTACGTCGAGACCTCTTGAAGCTCTTTGCCGGTTTGTTTCTTCTTGTTATGGGTCTCCGATGGGACGCCGACTAATAACAATAGTGATCCATGGTGGATATTCACGGCCCTAAATTTGTTCTGGAACATCAAATACCGATATGAGTTTAAATACGTCGAACTCATCCGCATCTCTCCTCGCTTCGGCCTCCTCTTGTTGAGCATGACCATCAGCATCATCTTTATAATCATCGACCTCCTCGCCGTTACACCAGTGCTTCCAATCGGCTACATCAATCCATTCTGGAAATTCTCCTTTATCTTCAAATGCTTCACAGATACCATAGTTCTCGACGATTTCAAGACTGCCTTGGATAAACTCAGTCGGTACAAGATGGAGCAGAATTATCCACTTCCGTTTAGCAGACCTGGAAGTCAGACGGATATTCAGCCCAGATCGAGTCTGGTTGACTTTAATGTTATCTGTCCGGTTGAGAGCTCCGCTTTGGTGACGGTGGAACATTTGGAGAGGGCGGATGGGGATTCGATTTCCAGTCCACCGAGAGCTGTAAGGGCGTCACAGACAGGACTAGGGGGCAGACCGTATTAATACAATGATAGTGGATCAAAGCAGACTTATCGAAATGGTCCAAGTGTAAGATTATTCATCAAGTAACCGCTTTCGAATTCGCTAAACACTGAGTCGACTTTTATTCTGATTCCTCTTCCATAGGCCGCCTGATGTATCCGAACTGGCTCTCAAGTCGTGTCAGCTCACGTCGTGGAATCATGGCTCCCTTGAACCTCTCTTCAACTGTTTCTTTATCCCGTCGAATACCCCTCTCAGTTGCCTTGTCGAATGATACGGAACTCGCGATGGATAGTCTCTCTTGAACGGCGGTAGACTTGAGCCTGGCTGAATCCCAGAAGACATAACCTAGCTCTCGCAGTGGTGACATATGGCACGACCACCTATCGATCCTCAAGTACTTCCAGCTGTGACTTCCTAATCCTAACTCCGACCAAGCAAGGTTATTGCAGGACGGGTCATCATCCCAGGCTGATTCTTCATCACGTTCTTGCGTGGTCAAACCAGGGGAGCACTTCAGCGCTTCTTCCAAGAATTCGCGGAAATTGGGAGAATTAGAACGAATAAGCCTTGAGCGTTCGTCCTTATCTGACCGTATCAGGTCATACATAAAGTCCAGACCTAGAGAGGCCATGTAACTGATATTGCGGTGAATTTGATATCTGTGGTCGAAAGAGAACATGGACAGGCTGGTAAGGTCGAGGGCGTCAAAACGCCAGAGATCCTCTTTAGCACCGGTATCTCTTGCATCGCCTTGACCGTCATCTTCAGAGATTGGCGGCTTGAACACAAGCACAGCTTTGACGGCTTCAGCGAGTCGTTCTTCCATTTCGTCGACAAAGTTGCCTATGAGAGTAGAGAAGTATTGCTCAACATATACTATTTCCTCACACTCCCAAGGCTTGAGGCGGGAAACAAATAGGTCGAATTGTTCGCGGGCATGGAACCTGTGATCTGGCGATGGGTCTTCCCATGGTAATGTGTCATCGGCAGGAACACGCGCGAGTAGAGACCATATCGTAGAAACGCTCTCTGAAGCCTGGTGAGTTCAGATTGACTAGGCGTGACAACAGAGTCGTAAAAATCAAGTTTCTTACTGCGGTTTAGATATCCGTTGATAAGAAATGATACCCGGTTGTAGACTTTATAGAGCTCAATGAGTTCTACTCTGCTGGTGGGGAAGTCGAAAGACGAGGATCCATCAAAGTACTTGTCGAGGAATGATGAGACGCCAGTCGTTGTCGCGGGCGTGGGTGCTTGATGAAGGGCAAGTATGTGTCTTCTGTTGATAGCTGGTACAGAATTTTCTAGAACGGCTGATAGTACTAGCTGTGATGTTTGGCTGAAGACACGCAAACAGGCTGGTGATGCTGCTGAGATCAGGTTATGTAGACTGCAAGGCGAGTCGATGCTTTGAAGAATAAAAGAAAGCAGTTCAGGTGCTAGAAACTCTAAAGCCATTGTAATAAGTAACTGAGAAATGCAAAGGCGTAGAAACCTGAGTCGAGTGATTAAGGAAAAAGAGGCAGAAGGTGAAGCTCGAAGCTTGCGCCTGCCTAATACCAGCCACGGTTGACATATCGCGTGCTAGCAGCAAGTGCGTGACAGTGATATGCCTGGCAGCTAGTCTGCCCCACTACCAGCTCAGAACCAATGAGAAGTCAATACCCTAACTGCTGGATTGTCGTCGCGCTTCTTAGTACAGGGTATTAAAAATACTCTCTGTGTTGGCCAGAGTATGCAGCCTTCGTCTCAGGTGTATGCATACTGTGTTACTTCTGGTGGCTGCTAGTACTTCTTTGAACCTTGAATGGCTCCTTTAGCAATATTAGTAGTAAATATCTAGGTCCCAAACAGCCGCCGTATTGTAAATACCTTTCTCCCTTCAGCCAACATTTAGGAAGCTGCATCGGCATGGTGGTTGCAAATATCCAGCATCCTGGTGAACTTTTAAGTAGCGGTATTGTATGAGTTCTTTTGTCACCTTGAACCCCTGTCATGAGATTTCTGTTGGTCCGGGGACTTGGCAGTAGTTATAGTTCCACCGCTTCGTCACACCTCGTCCCGGCCCTTCTCAATCTCAAGGGTCAAGAACTCCTGCGCCTAGAGACGCGCACGGAAGCTATAACGCTAGTGCAAGGAGATAAATATTGATGTCTTCTGTGATCTTGATGCTTGTGTTGTATATGCGCTTTTTTGTCGAGTCTCCCTGGAGTTCTGTCTGATATTCATCATGTTAGTTACTACATATATATTAACAGCAAAGTTTTCGTAAATAATGTTATCATTGATTCAGAGCTTACGATGTCATGGCACGGCTTCCATGTCACATACTGTTGATGAGTTACTTAATACAAGCGGAAATGAGTACTTCGTGTCATAACCTCTTGAAAAACATTTACTGGGAAGCTAGCTGCCAAGAGTAGTGTGAAAAAAAGAAAAAAGAACTCTTAGGGTAACGCAGAAATGGGTAGAACTGTACATGAATTGTCTCCCATCAAATATAATCTGAGGCTACCAGAAATGATCCCGACGTATATTCTTCCGATGAATCTGAAGTGCACTGCTTTCTATGGGACCACCACTCTCTTGAACCATCCTCCGGTTGTCCACCACTCGTTTGCCCCCTCTAATTCATAGAGACAGCCATTTTGGAAGAGAGAAGCATATAGCTCCACGCAAACTAGCTTCTCGACATTGCGAGGCGTAAGGCGAGCCAGACGTCGATCGAACGAACGGAGTTCAGGGTGGTCATAATTTCTAAAAGGCGTCTCTGAAGGATTCATTGCCCCGCTAAGTAAACTCCCTGCGCGAAATCCATGAAGCAAGAATGCCCATTGAAGGCTGGTGAGTTTTGGTGGGGTGCAGGTAAATCTGGTGGCGTCAAGACCGAGAACAGTCAAGCAAGTTGGGAATACTTGAATTAGATTGTACAGGCGCATATAGAGGTTATAGCGCTTGATGTGGTCTCGTATACAGTTGGAGTCGTCCATGTAGAGGGGGTCATACATGAAGCACTTGATACAGCAAAGGGTGTACTTCTCAACAAACTTGTCAATATAGTCATCTGACGATGATCCCGGCGGATGAGTGACACATGCTTGCAGCTTCAGATGCCGATCGAGGCGCTTCAAAACAGATTCCGGTATGGCGTTTCGGATGACGACTGGTAAGATAACCTTTGACGCGGAATTGAAGACACGGAGGCAGGCCGGTGATGCAGAAATCAGGTTGTGGAGGTCGAGAAGGGATTCGTTGTTTTGTAAGATGATGGTCAGCAGCTCTGGTGGTGAAGATTCGAGAGACATTTGGTCGGATGGGGGGACGTGAAGAGGGAAAAAGAAAGTGGGCACAGATGTTCTATTTATAATTGAGAGAACTCGAAGCATAGACTCGAGTTTATTCGGGATAGTTAAATGCTTGAAACCTACCAGGAAACTGACCATGAGAGCCGTATAGGAGCCAGTATTCTATTTTTTAATCAAACCTTATGCGACGTAAGAAAAAAGAAAAGACTTGTGCAAGCATTAGGGTTCCGAGGCTTCAAAACTGCGATTTCGTTGAGGGAAAACTTTGTTCTCAAAGTAGCGAGCGCCGCCGTCTGCTAATTGATGATAAGTACGTAACCGATGATAATCGACACGAGATAATTGAAAGCACCTCGGCTAATCAGATCATCTCAGGCTACTTGCGAGATACCTGATATGACTCGCAGTTGAATTAAATTGTCTACTTTGGACGGTGTACAAGCCCACTTGTTGCCTTTCCGCTCCATTGGGCCTCAATCCTGACAGGCAAGTGACTAGTCGGGTGAGTTGCAGATATCTGGCAGCAAATTCTCCAAGTCCCACCAATGTCGAGCATTCGATGACATGCTGTCAAGTAAGCCGGGCGACCAATGGGTCAATATGCGACTGAATTGTAATTTGTATTGCTCTAACCAGGAGCATGGTATGTACTCCGAACGCATACAAGAGCCCCATCTCCCTCCGATCAACAGTCGTCTCTTGAACAATAAACCTACAGCAACAACACAGCAGCCATCACCGATAAGAACAATCACAAACATGAGCTCAAGCTCCGACCAGCAGCCAAAGGTTTGATCAGCTGCCAGTCACAACTCTAACTCACTGACTCATCGGTAAAGATTGAGCGCGTCTCAGACGAACAGCAGGAAGCGGACTACAAGCGTTCTGAAGAAGTCCGCAAATATTGGGAAGCTGAAAATGCAGCCAAGTTTGCCGCGCAGATCAAGGGAGAGGGAAAAGACAGTAATCCACCACAGAGGACTGTTGGGGAGGGAGGATGGAGAAGAAAGACTGATAGTTGATCTCGAGTAGAGGATTAAATGTGACAGTTGAATCTGTTAGCGAATGGCGACTCCATCTTGTACAGACCTTCAATTATTTACACCTGATACTGGCAAAGATGAAGTAGAAACAATAACTTCATCCCTTCATTTGCTTTTACTCTATGTATCTATGTAACCAAATAAACCCGTCCCTCAAAAGGCTCCAAAACATCCCCACCCTTCCCAGAATGCGTCGACATGATAGGAACAAGCTTCCCATCCACACCAAAGTCCTCGATACCCCAAGCCTTATCCTCAGCAGTAAAGTTCAACACAACAGCAACCTTGCTTCCATCAACAAGACTCTCTTTAATAAAAGCATAAATATCAGGGTCATCCTTTCTCAAAACCTTGTAATCGCCATAAACCATCAAATCAGAAAACTCCTTCCTAAAACGAAGTGCTTTTTTCCAGAATGACAGAACACTGTGTGGATCGTCCATTTGAGAGGCGACGTTGATTTCGGCGGATAGAGGATGGGTTTGCATCCAGGGCACCTTGTTAGGTGAGCTGGAGAAACCACCGAATTTGTCATCGCTCCAGCAGATAGGGATACGAGCGTGGTCTCGAGCGAGATGTTGCAAAGCGTTGAACGCCTTGTCAATCTCCTTCTCATCATCACCAGAGCGCTCTTTAACAATGTCCAAGAATTGATAACTCTCGATATCGACATAATTCTCAAGAGGATAACTCTCCTTGGGCGCATTGACGGAACCAATTTCCTGTCCTTGGTAAACATACTGCGTCCCACTTAGACAAGCCTGCAACAAAGCCAACATCTTGGCGCCAGCCACTCTAAACTCGGGACTGTCGTTTGTAAAACGAGAGACAGAACGTGCTTGATCGTGATTCTCCATAAAAACAGTCGTCCAAGCATCTGTACCCTGAATAAGACTCTGCGTTCTCCCAAACGCATCCTTCAATTGAGGAAGTGTATAGTTCTTTGGAACAGTCTCATACTTGTGCGTCTTTCCAAAACCAACGTCAACAACATCAAATTGGAAGACCATGTTGAGCTGCTTCTCCTTGGCGCTGACATACTTGAGGACGCGCTCGAGATCAGGAGTATGAGGAAGTTCGCCGACAGTGATAGCACCGTACCTCTCCAAAACCTCACTCATTTCGGAAAGGAACTCGTGCATGCGTGGGCCGTTGCAGTAGAGTAGGCCGGCGGGTTGGTATTTGGCTTTAGGGTCTGTGATGGGTGCATCTGGGAAATCTTGGATTTTGGAATACATGTTGACTGTATCGACACGGAATCCGTCAACGCCTCTATCGAGCCAGAACTCCATAGATGAAGCGTATATAGCTCTTCGAGTTTCGGGATTCTCCCAGTTGAGGTCTGGTTGCTCCTTTGCAAAGAGGTGAAGATAGTATTCACCCGTAGCTTCATCCCACTCCCATACACTACCGCCGCCAAAGTTGGAGCGCCAGTTGTTAGGAGGAAGACGTTCGCCGTCTGGAGAGTACTTGGCAGGACGCCATATGTACCAATCCCGCTTAGGGCTATCTTTGCTGAGTCTCGATTCCTCAAACCAGGCATGTTTATCAGAAGTATGATTAATCACAAGATCAAGCATAATCTTCATACCCTTCTCATGAGTCTTGCGGATCAACTCTTCCATATCCTGAAGAGTACCGTATGGAGCGTAGACATCTTCGTAGTTGGAAATGTCATAGCCCATGTCGACTTGAGGACTGTCGTACATGGGACATACCCAGATTACATCGATGCCTAGGCTGGCGATGTAGTCTAGCTTTGAGATTATGCCTTGGAGATCGCCTATGCCATCGTTGTTGGAGTCGCAGAAGGATGCTGGGTAGATTTGGTAGATTGTGGCTTGCTTCCACCATTGCTTTGAGCGTTTGTTGACTGTCATTGTGAAGGTAAAGAAAGAAGAAAATGATAATGAAGACAGAGCAATGATGGATGTGAGAGAATGTGAGGATGGGAATTAAATAACCAGTATTATAACCTGGATCTGCAGTCTTTTGTCCATAATCATGTGTTTCCCCACGATTGCTCCTCATTATCCCCGCGTTGGTCGGACCGACGAAGTGTAACAGCTCGGAAGTGCTCAGAACCAACCGATTCAATAGTTCAACCGTTGAGGGGGCACTGGGTCAATTATGATTGGTTCAGCCTCGGACCGACGAAGCAAATTCATCCCATTGGTTCTTAACCGGTCCGACGAAAGTCAAATGCCGCATGAACTTGTCTGTTTTAGTCAAGAGACATAATAATGTAGACACTATTACCGACACTAGAGATTGATTTGTTCTGTCCACTCAAGCCGACCTTCCATCCCTGTTTCACACTACCATCAAACTAATCCCTCAATGGTTACACAAGTATCGGCTCATTTCAGCCACAGCCAAGTTTTCAGACCCTCGAGGTCTCACACAGACATTCTGGAGTCCCCATGATCTGCACAACTCGGTCCGACCCCAGATTCTCGTCCCCATGGGGAGAGGGTGGAGGGGAATACTCAATTATTGGCCGGGATTCCACTTAATAGAGACATTGAGAGATTGAACCAGAGTCCCGGTCCGATATGAGGAAAGGAATTGTCCAATGATGGCGTCGTTCGGACTGGCCTAGACCACAATGTGCCATTCCACGCTAATGGAATACGGCCGAGTTGACTTTGTTCGCCTCGAGCCAACAGTGAAACTTGGTTGCTTTTTCTATCTTAACTGCTTCATTTCCTCTACGGCCGAATAACTATAAGATGGTCTGCTTCGCTCGTCAATAACACATCTCTATCCCATCATCACTCTCATCCTCATCTAGACTCAAGTCTTCTACACTTGATCTACACTCTTCACTCTCAATCATCCGCCACAATGTCTTCTCCCAAAGTCGACAATGGAGTCGTCGACTCAAACACCGCCCACGAGGCAGCAGCCGCCACAGAGGCAGAGCGCAACATGGGCCTCATCAAATCCCTAAAGCTCTACAAGAAAGCCTGCCTCTGGTCTGTTTTCTTGTCTCTCTGCATCATCATGGAAGGTTTCGACGTCGTTCTTCTGAATAACCTCTTCGCCTATCCTCCTTTCCAGCGCAAATTCGGTGTTGAGCAGCCTGATGGTACCTACCAGCTCACAGCTGCTTGGCAATCTGGTCTTTCCAATGGTACCCTCTGTGGTCAGATTCTTGGTCTGTTCATCAATGGTATCATCGCTGATCGATTCGGTTACCGAAAGACGCTTATTGGTGCCCTGATCGGCTGTATCGGTTTCATCTTCATCATCTTCTTTTCCGAGACATTGGTTCAGCTTCTCATTGGAGAGATCTTCATCGGTATCCCGTGGGGTGTTTTCCAGACTCTCACAACTACTTATGCCTCCGAAGTCTGCCCTACCCATCTCCGCGCTTATCTTACCACCTACGTCAACCTCTGCTGGGTCCTCGGACAATTCATCGCCTCAGGTGTTCTCCGCGCCATGGTCACCCGCGATGATCAGTGGGGTTACAAGATCCCCTTCGCTCTTCAATGGATGTGGCCCGTTCCTCTCATCATCGGAATCTACCTCGCCCCCGAATCTCCCTGGTGGCTCGTCCGCAAGGGCCGCATCGAAGAAGCCAAGCTTTCCCTCCAACGCCTTACCGCTCGCAACAGCGAAGTCGAATTCAAGCCCGACGAGACGATTTCCATGATGATCCACACGAACGAGATGGAGAAGGAGGCACAAGCCGGTACTTCGTACACTGATCTCTTCAAGGGAGTCAGTCTGAGAAGAACCGAGATTGTGTGCTTTACTTGGATGGTCCAGACTCTTTGTGGTGCTACCTTTATGGGATACTCTACCTACTTCTACCAAATGGCTGGCATGGCTGTTGAGAACAGTTTCTCCATGTCTCTTGGCCAATATGCCATTGGTGCTGTTGGTACTGTCTTCTCTTGGTTCCTCATGGGCTGGTTCGGTCGTCGCACTCTTTACCTCGGTGGTCAGATCTTCATGTGCGTCATCCTCCTAACAATCGGTTGCGTCGCATTCGCCGGCAAGGAAAACGTCGCCGCTCAATGGGTCATCGGATCTCTTCTTCTCATCTACACCTTCACCTACGATTCCACCGTCGGACCCGTCTGCTACTCGCTCGTCGCCGAATTGTCCTCCACCCGTCTTCGAACCAAGACCGTCGTCCTCGCCCGAAACTCATACAATATCGTTGGAATCATGACCAACATTATTACTCCTCGCATGTTGAACCCTTCTGCTTGGAACTGGGGCGCCAAGGCTGGTTTCTTCTGGGCTGGAACTTGTGCTCTTTGCGCTGTCTGGACTTACTTCCGTCTTCCTGAGCCCAAGGGACGTACCTATGGTGAACTTGATGTTCTCTTTGAGCGGGGTGTTAGTGCTCGCAAGTTCAAGACTACTGAGGTTGAGAGGGTTGATGCTGAGTTTGATGGTGTTGCCAAAGAGAAGGGTTCCACTGTTTATGTTGAAGAGGTGAAGAGCAACCAGTCTTAGATTGTTAAAATAAGGGAAGAGATGAGTCATGATGGTTTAGGTAGTGTTAAGTCAGTTTAGCAGGGTTTCAAGCAAAGCAATTAAGCAATCTTTATATTACATTGGTGCAGCTTAATGTGAATACACTTGACACGCAATTCCTCAGTTAATCGGCAATTTGCAACCTAATACAATACATTACGATTTCGTAGCATGTGACTAAACTGATTCTCCAACGGCAGCGTCCTCGCTCCATGCCTGTCACTGCATTAGTCTGACCCTTTACTTAAGACAACGATCATGCGTCTAAGCAACCGCGACGCCGGCCAGATAATCGAAGCGAGACTCGAGCTATCAGAAGTCATGGAACTAGCCTCTAAAGCTTCCATACCTCCAAGTTACGGTATCGAGCGACAAGTGGATTCATCTGCCTGAAGCCAATCCGTCCCCCACGAACAACGGGTCCAGTCGATCGATCCACATCCTCCCACGAGAACAATTCCAACCCATTAATCGAAAACTTGACATCGCGCTTATCGTGAACAACCTCAATCTTGTAAAAAGCACCCTGTGTATCCTCCACATCAGGCAGCGGATCAGCTCCCTGCGCCACAAGATGGAATCCAGGAGACTTTCGCAAGTTGGCAAGATGAAACGCTCTCTCCTCAGGCCATCGGCGCCGGAAATAAGAAGCATGCAGCGTTCGGATATCGCTCGAGTGATATTGCGGGTAAGACCCGTTTCGGGGTTTGAGATCCTTGTCGAAGATGCTTCCGCCGTCTTTGGCGGCTGCTGCGCCGAAGAATATGATGGCTAGGCCCGGTTCTTCGATGGGTGAAAACTCCCAGGTGATGCGGATGCGCTCGGGGAAGACTTGGGGGACCCAGTAAACAAAGTCGCCTGGGGCAGCTAGTTCGAGAGTGTTGTTGGAGACTGTGGCTTTTACGGAACCTTCGGCGACCCAATCTGCAATTGCATCGGTGTTGTCAAAGGTATTTCTGTAGAGAAGCTTTTCGGCCATGGCGGAAGCGGCCAGGAGAGGGTAGAGGAGTAGACTTCGCATATTGTTTCTGTGAAGGGCAAATATTCCGTTGACTCTTGAGCACGAGTATTCGGTAGCTAGCTCTTATTATATATGATTGTATTTATTTGTTTCGTCATATTTTTCCCCGATGTGCTCATACTTTAATTTCCCATTTCGGTGGTAGATTTGCCGAGGTCAGCAGATGCGATCCTATCATGTTCAAGCATTTGAGAGCGGATATGCTACTGCATTGAGTTTAGGTACAACCTTGCAATTCGATTCGATGATTCGCGAGCAAAGGACGTGATTCAACAGTGTGTGCCGATCATTTTTGATGAATTGAGTTTATCTTTAAATTTCCACCAATAGAAGCGTTCCTGTTCTTTAATATTGTCCCGAATTATAACAGCTATAAGTTCCACGTTACTCAGTAGCTAAGATGAGGAGACATTAATGGACAAGAATCAATTCGTAAGGGCAGAGAAATAAGTAAATAAGCTGAGGTATACATGGAAGAAGATTCTACTCAGGGTCTGTTAGTGACACGTCTGGTGATAAAGATACCCGCAAAGCGTACTTGACAAGATAACACTTTTGATCACACGAACTGTCATTTGATAGTTAACTTTTCTGATGAACCTTGTCCTCAATAAGATGGAAGAAGATTCACTTAAGCTTTTCACTCCTCTGCCTACACAGAATCTTAACTTTTACTTTACCATAACACAAGGTTTAGGCTGGCTATAAAATGTCCTTCTTTCCTTACCTCTATCTAGTTGTCTTTTCTCTTCCTTCCGCCGATACCAACAACCACAATTATATTCCGACAACAACCACACTTCACAATGCCCACCGAAAGTGCTGTGTACTTCTTCGGCCCCTTTCCCAGCGGGGATCCTTCCATCAAAACGAGCCCCCTACTAGACGCATCGAGCCTTCATATCAACCAAGAACTGAAGATCAAGATCTTTCTTGACCCCACGGTCACGCATAGTTTCTGCGGTTGGGAGGCTAAGATCTACAAACCTTTAAGTCCTCATAAACATATCCTCAAGTGGATCTCCCTAGTCCACTGCCCTGACAGAAATGACAACAAGCTTTGGTTCTTGAAGCTTGAGAAGGCCCCCCATAGTAACCTTCGCGACCGCGTCGCTCAGGGTGATGCACCACCTATGGCCATACGCATGCGCATGGCCCTCGATCTTGCAGAAACTCTGCAGCACATCCACAGTCGAGAGGTCATCTGGGGAGCCACCTCCACACAGAACATCTTTCTCTTCGACAACTTCCATATAAAAGTTAACTTCTGCATCGCACCTTGTCAATCTGATAACCCGTCCATAGGTTTGCGCGAACAGGATCAGTTTTTCAAGGTTGTTCTTCTCTACGAAACCCGCTACTGGGCTCCCGGACACGATTGTCCCACGTTTCTTGAGCGAGAATTGTTTATGCTTGGGACGTGTATCTGCGAGATTACAGAGTGGGCAATTCCATATGGCAAGATTGATGATGAGAATTTGCACGAGAAGCTTATGAACGCAGAGTACCCACACGTTAGTGAGGATAACTCTGCAAAGAATGTCATTCAGAAGCTGTGGAACTTCAAGTATAGCTCGGCTCAGGAGGCCTCTGATGATATTCGCAAGCTTGTGGAATGGATGAACACTTCAAAACGGGTTGTGGACGAAGAATTGAAGAGGCCCTGAGGTCTAGGGTTAATTCAAAGATTCAAGTAGCCTAAGGGTCAGTCTAAACTAGGTCAACTATTTCAGCTCCTGTAATGTTCAATGAAATCTCGTATAGAAAATATGATAATATTTACCTACGTGTAAAATACCTACCAATAATTCCCAGCCTCAAAGTTCATCAGGTCTAACCCCAACCAGCCAAAAGTGGCAAGTCTATAAGGTGGGGTCATCCACCCACAACGCGCTTGTCTCCGCATCTTCAACTTCAGCTCAACCTCATTGTCTTTCGTCATGTCCACCAGAACATCAAGAGCATGCGACCCATGTCGCCTCCGGAAAGTAAAATGCAACGGCTCAACACCGTGCTCTCAATGCGGCCATCTCAACCTCGCATGCGTCTACTCAGCCCCGCCTACAAAGCGAAAACCGACGATCAGAGGACGATTGGTTGCGCAGATACGCGAAGGAGGATGTAGATCCGATTTTGCTTCACCGCAAACGTCACCTTCGTATATTCCTACGAGTAATGGGACAATATACAACGCGGACTTCTTTATGAAATTGGTTTCGGAGTATGAACGCGCTGTGTTCCCTGTTAACCCGATTATTCTCCCGTCAGAGGTCGTCGCTGCGATTGAGGGTATGGAGAATAGTTATGAAGACGCAGCCTTTGTGTACGCGTTTGCGGGGTCGACGATCAATTTATCACAAACGACGTGGAATCCTGATGATGACATTCTTGCAAGGATGATGGATCTACTATCGCTAGGCACCAAAGCGCACAGACAAGCTGAACTGGGAAAAGGTTTTCTAAGCAAGTTACCCGTCAGCGTCAAACGCGTTATGACGTGTATTTTTCTTGAGAATTGTCTCATGACGTTTGAGAGGACGGAGAGAGGGTTGGTTATGTTGAGAGAAGCTGGGACGCTGATTCAAATGATGGATCTGGATGGGTTTACTGATGGGTCGTTGAGTAACCATGAGATTGCTACGAGACAGCGACTTTACTGGGAGGTTTCAATTCATGAGCGGTATTTGACGATTGTTACGGGTTATCCAGCTCTTTTACCGCCGTTGAAGACTGGGTTACCTATACCAGATCATGAAATCCCTCCTGGTATCAACGAGGGTTTCAACAGGTTAATTCATCTATTCAATGTTCTGGATGATGAATTCCTAACGCAGTGGAGAGCCCAACTGGATCCATCCAGTACAGGACCAGAGATAACAGCTGCATGGATTGAACACAAACAAGCTCAACTCGACCAAGACGAAATTGACGCAGCAGAAACAGACAATACATTAATCTCAAACGGCTGCGAAGGGCTAACAGAACTGCAACACGCAGACCTCTTCATAACGCGCCTCTGGATGCGAATCTTAGTCTGGCAACTCGCCCTCTCCCAAGGCCTATTACAATCCGCACCACCACAAAACTCACACGAAGGTTTCTCAATGCACTTCCCCGCCCAACGACTTTCAACACAACTCCGCAACCTAGTGGACCGTTTAAAGAGTTTCGACAGTGTAGCTTTGCACGGACCTGGTATATTGGCCAAGTTGTTTGAGATTACTACCACGGTGGCAGATGTGCTGGCTTTACCTGGTGCAGATGGTGCAGAGGACAGGGTGGAGGATTTTCTATTTTTGGTCACGTTTTTGTTGAGTTTTGATAGGATTCATGAGAACCAGAGGGATTACCTAAAGGGGAAGTTGAGTGCTTTGCAGGATGCGCAGGGGTTTGGGAGTTTGGCTACGTATAATGCTGATGGGTGGCTGTCTCCTGATGGACTGTAAAGTTTTGTATTAGTAATTGAATGCAACGTAACATGGGGCTCATCGAAGACCTGAGGATATGGTTTGCATTATTGGTAATATTTCCAAGCATTATGACTCTTCTACTCGCCTATTTGCGACACATCATGATCCAACAACCCAAACCAATTCCGGCTTCCAGACATCCAATCCGTCTGAGACACCTGAGGATCTTCCGCGACTAAAGGCACATGGTCCACTCCCGCGTTGGGGTCAACTGATTGATCGACCACAGGCAGAAACCCAAGTTGGCTCAGATAAGCATCGAACTCGCCTCCAATATCCTCCATTGCATCTTCCTGTTGATGCGACTTAGCCTCAACATACAAAGTCGCAACGTCACTGATCACGCGACAAAGCTTTGCCAACTTGGCCGTCACTTCTGAAGCATTGTCGCATCCTTGAATTGATGTCGTAAACTCCTGCAAAAGCTCGAGATCTTCCGTTGACAGCGTCTCGATGATGTAGCAGAAGAGGATGAAGAACGGAGCGAAAGGTGTCAGGACCAGATTACTACATATATGTTAGCTGCTTGTGGCGTGCATACAACATGGATAAACTCACCGATGGATATAGCTAGTCCTAGCGAAATCATCGTTTCGCAATGATCCGATACACTCCAGATGCGCGTATGTCGCTCTTCGCGCTGTCTTAATACACTCGTCGCAGATTCTGCTTTTTGAGCCTTCTGGCGCGGGGATTGCTTGGTATATAAGTGTCAAGGTCGACAACAGTGGGACCTGGTCACCCTTGACATATATATCGACCAAGGGTGATGTCTTTATTTTTTCGAGTGTTGCAATAGCCAGTTCTCGGCTTTCTTTGGCCTCTATTTCCATTTGATGGCATTCTTGCGCCAACAGCCGTGCTCGCTCGGCTATCTCTGTCGACGAGAGGGCCAAGGCTGCTGGGCAGAGTCTACTTATATCAGCAATCATGTTGCAAGCAAGGCAAATATGTTGAATACAACGTACAGCTGTTCGTATACACGACTCTGGAATGATGCGCCGCGAAGCCATGTAGCGGTCAGAGCGCGGATTTCTACACTCAGAGTTCCGTGGAAATTGAATGACCTCGGTATATCGATCTCCAAGTCTTGAATCACAGAGGCACGTCCGAGACGAATTGACATCGCTTTGTCTGCCATGTATGTATGCCAAAACAAAATCGCCCTTGTATCAGCATCTTCGGGGTTATGCGTGACATAACAGTGTCTTCGATGAAACCCAGCCATCTGACACATTAGGGCAGCAGCAGTGTTGAGCTGCCAAGCAACTGAAGGCCTACAAACATCAGTGGCATAGAAAGACTGGAAATAATCAGTGACAAGATTCTGTAGGGTTAGGTCGACCTACTCCTAGTAATAAAGCTTGGATATTCTCGACCGTGGTAGGCATAAAAAGGTTTATGTTGGCGAGCGCAGTTTCCAAGTTGATTCGAGTTGTATGGAGGTATGAGTCGTAACCATCAGGCATAGATTCAAGGAACAAGTAATATAGTCCAAAGTTAACGAGAATAAAGACTGCATCAGAAAAGTCTTCTGTCGGGAAATAAACCTGACGGCAGAGGTTCGAAAAGTCCTTGATAGCAAAGAAGTAACATATAAATGTAAAGAGGCCTGGGGTAGACGCTGCACAAAATTAGCATAGCTCTAACGTTGAATCATTTTTAAGTACATTTCATGTTCCTGAGCAAAGAGACGACGGCATCGACAGGGGGCATCTCAAGCTGTCCTAAACCTCCCGGTGGCAAGGACTGCTGGAGCGGAAAGCGAGGCCCGTAGGTAATAGGTGATTGACGTTGGACTTCCATTATTTGTCTAAGATTAGCCAACGCTTCTGACATTCTTGGATCGACGTCTCGTAATGAATTTCTTTGCATGACATCTTCGATGAGTTCATTGGCAAAAGAGGTTTGCTGGGTAATAACAGAGTTACTGCCAAACACCGACCCCGCGTCTGGAGTTTCAAAATCGGGTGTGGAAGTCGTTCCTGTATCGACGGTCGATAAAGGCACAGGACGATAGTGAGTGGTAGGGACCGGAATAGGCCTTTGGGGTGAATTGCGCAGAAGGGTCTCGATATTTTCTAAGCGCGATTCGATCCGGTCGATCTTTTGTTCACTGATGAGTGTATCAAATGTTAGTAAACAGCCTTGCACTATGAGGTCAGACCATGGTGGAGAAGCCTTTAGTTCATTACACGGTAGATGTCGAGGTATCACCTACAATTGAGATGAAATGAGAATTCGTTGCCGGGGCTCTTTGCGTTTTGGACGTGAACCAATTGGTGAACCGATGCCATTTGGTATACAGACTCGATCAGCCGTACGACAATTGGAGCAAGGTAATTTTCTATCGCAACGAATCTGCATCGCGTTAGTCCTCATGTAATTGTGATAGGAAGTCATGGATGCTTACCTTGCGAGAACGGCATTCATCGCACTATTTTCCATATGAGGTATCGATTAGTCTAAATGTCTGCAACGCATGGGAGAATCTGGCCTTGTGACATGTCCAGCAATACCGGCGACTCCAATGGCGGCAGTACTACCATACTTACCGCTCGTCGGGCAGAATCGTCGGACCCCGCCTGTCCGGAACTAGCTCCGCGTTCTTCCATTCGCAGCGACCTGCTTTCCTGAGTTTAGCGATTGAGGTTTTAATTTTGCCGATATTGCTAGTGACAGATTTAGATTGTGCATGTCTGTTTCCAAAGTTGGTATTGTTGAAAATCGGAAGTCCTGAAAAGGTATGGGGCAAGCAAAAGTGGAGTACCTTACACTCCGCGGACACCGAGCCGTGGTGGCAAGAGCGAACCACGCTATAGAATCAATGTTGAGTAACACATTTGTAAGGGCTCTATGTTACCTCATTCCAGTAAGTATTATCGCGTCCAACTCTACTGATCGAATAAAACGACAATTAGGACGAGGAATCTAAATGTGTCTATGTAGACCCCGCGAAGTTTTATAAAAGATAATATATTACTGTACTGTTATTCTCTGAAAGTGCGATACAAAAGTAAAGACGAATCCTAGACTTGAAGAAGATACATTGAAAATCCCAAGAAAATGAGTGAGAGGCACCTAGAGTGCTACAATACTTCTAAGTTCCAGTCGCCCTGGACTTCGCCAGCCAAAACCTATCTCTAGTAGATCTCGAAATCGGGTGGGACGCAATAAGGGCTCTTGCTCCCCTCGAAGAACTTGCAGACGGTTTCAGGAGGGCATTCACCAGCGTTCTATGTCAGCACATTTGTTAGTTATCCATTCTAAAGTAATTTGCAGTAAAGTTACGGATAAATCTTGGGTTTACTCACCACCCAGACGCCTCTGGTGTCGCAGACTTCCCAGCCAGTGGTGCCAGAGCACTGGTAGGTTCCTGGATCGCAACCAAGTTCATTGTCTGTAGGCGCGGCCTTGGTCGCAGTGAGGCAAGTCATCAGAGCGACGAGGGTGTTGGTGAACTTCATCCTAACGATTGACTGATCTGTCAAGAGCAAATAAAAGTGTGATATGAGATTCTGTTGCGTAAATGCTGCTGATGAAGCATTCCCTTGTTGTACTTGGAGTTGACCGTCCTTATATACACAACCTTGGTATACTAAGTATAGTTCTGATGATTGAGATGCCACCCGCTTCATCGAAGCTGGCTATGTTTGGATGCGGCTGAGCAAAGTCAGCCCCAAGCCTTCCGCCGTCTACGTTCGGAGGTCAACCACACATAGAACACCATCCGCCAACGAACGGAAGCGGGGCTGATGAAATGTTACGATGGATTCCTTTGCACAACGGAGGTTGAATCCCCTATTATAAATAGAAATTGAATTTTTCTCAGGCAAGCAGTTGAATATTGTGAACGCTGTTTAGCTTTGCTGAGTTAGCTGCTTTATTCAGAACGGTTAGGACTCAAAGCTGCCTTGTTTTAAAATAGATGTGTTATCAGCACAGCAGCAAAAATAGAGACTAGGTTCCGGTGTTTGTTTTGAACAGGGAGGGAAACTTCGAGTATTGAGCTACGGCGAGATGCTGCTTTCCTACTACGAGCAGGGGTCTACTAACCGAAGATAGCGATAGAAATATCACACTTAAACAGGACTTCAACGAAGAAGGTTGTATTTAGCAAATAATACATGGAGGATCAAAGGAATCGAGGGACTGCTAGTGCAATATATGTTGAGATATCACATCAACTAATTCCAACCACAAATTTGGAAGATTGTAGCCACTGGCTTTTCAAGTGCCACAGTTTGAGTGAGATAAAATATATACCAGCAGTGCAACAGATCTCAAGTAAGACAAACAAGGTAAATTAATAGCTAGATAATGGTAACTAGTAACTAGGTTGTTGCATTTAACCCTAATAGTGCAGGCTCCTCCGAATAGAATACAATCCCTTTCCCGTCCTCCCTCTCTAGGCCGAGACACACACATAGTAGCCGGCCCAGAGAGCCTTGCACTCAGAACCTACACCCGGATTCCACTTGGCTAGTTGTTGCATGGTGATTTTGTAGTAGTTCTGAATGGAACCACAAGTTGTTGTTGAGGTTACAAGGTGGTACTTCTTACAGTTCTTGGCAACGCCAGGCTGGACAGGGGATGGGGTTGAAGCCTCGGGAGGGGACGTCTGCTGTCCGATCACCCCAACGCAGACATTATATCCAACTAATAATGCTAAGCAAGTAGATCCAACATTAGGATTCCATTGGGCAATTTGCGACATAGAGATCTTGTAGTAATTCTGGATCGAGGTACAGGTTATAGTAGACATAACCTTGTGGAACTTATTACAGTTCTTTGTTATTCTGGATTGAATTGGGGAAGGTGTTAAGATGCCATTGGCAGGTTGAGTGGGTGATGGTGAGGGCGTTGGAGAGCTAACAGGGGGTTTCCAGCCGGTAATAGAGACACAGACCCAATAGTTAACCAAGAGAGATTGATAAGACAATCCGACACTTGGGTTCCATGAGTAAAAGTCCTTAAGGGGGAGTTTATAATAGTCTCGAATAGAGATGCATGTGGTTGTTGAAGCTACCTTGTGGAACTTATTGCAGTTCTTGTGTAGCCTAGCTTGGATTAGGGAAGGCGTTAAAATGCTATTAGCGGGCTTTGTAGGGGATGGGG
This sequence comes from Fusarium citri, assembly GCA_004367485.1. Classification (NCBI taxonomy): domain Eukaryota; kingdom Fungi; phylum Ascomycota; class Sordariomycetes; order Hypocreales; family Nectriaceae; genus Fusarium; species Fusarium citri. The sequence goes on along the minus strand of QHHH01000009.1, from coordinate 313,491 downwards.
CGGGTAAGCTAACTGGAGGGCTCTAGCCAACAACTAACACACACACTAAGTAATCTACGATAAGAGCTTAACAGTTTGTACCTATACTTAGGTTCTAAGAATAGAAATCCGTAAGAGGTAGTTTATAATAGTCCCAGATAGATATGTAAGTAGTAGTAGGTAAGATCTTATAGAACTTATTGCAATTCTTGTTCACATTAGCTTAGATAGGTAAGGGAGTAGCAATACTATTGGTAGAAGTCGGTTTAGTTAGAGCTTTGAAACCGATAACAGATACACAATGATAGGTATTACCCCACATGCTGGTACAGGTAGAACCAACGCCCTTATTCCACGTTGTGAACTGGGTCATGGTAATACCATGCTGACTGACGATCTCGCTGCAATTGGTGCCCAACTTAACAAATGCGAATTTGCTACAGTTGCTTACCACACCGGGTTAAATTGCACCAGGGGTTTTAATTCCTGCGAGTCATAGTTCAGTACGTTCCCATTGACAGGAAATAGCTAAGCAGGAAGAGGCTTACCGTTTGATGGCTGGGTTGGAGAGGGCTCAGGCTTGTTTGACGGCTCTGGCTCTGGTACTGGCTCGGGTTCCGGCTCAAACAGGGCTTCGGCACAATACGATCGACCAACGACCATTCCCTTGCAGCTGTCCTGCACGGAAGGGTTCTGAAAGATTTTAGATATGTTATATCTAGAAGTGTAAGTCGGATGTGGTACTTACCCATCTTTTGAATTGGCTTATAGTGATTTGATTATCGTCCAAAATATCATCGCAAGCCTTTGCCTCATTGTAGTCAATCCACCAAGTACAAAACTCAGTAGTCTTGTCATCATGAGGTAAACTCGGGGTGCCACCATCTCGTTGACTTAGACGTGGTTTAGCAACAGCAGCTTGGACTGCTTGATGGCCTCCAAGGGCTATGGCGAGAAGCTTGACCTGCATGATCTAGGCGATTGATACAAAAGAATGCGTAGAAAGCCTGGATAGGATTATGGGATGTGAGATGATAATGGAGGGATAGAAGGAGATATACCCTCACCCTAATCCCCGTTAATCCGCATGCCTTCCAGTCTAGGTAAGTGTATCGTGGAGCATATTCACATTTACTGATCCTAGAAAAACTAGTCTATGATCCCAGGTTGAGAAACAGCAGCCAACACAACACTTTCGGACAATGTCATGTCTAGCTAATAACGGGGATTCCATGCGCCAAGAAGGGGTTTCTGTCTTGTGAGAGTGGGTGTATCCACTATTGACTGTCATGCGTTTACAAATGGTTTAGTTTACCTTGACTGGCTATTCTGGTTCTGGTTTCTTCTTGCTACGGAAAACATACTACCCCATCACGGATGTTCCCTCGCATGGACCTCGACCCGTCCCGGAGATCCTCGTCTGCATTTTGAAATTGGGATTGCCCGATGTGGCATCTCACTCCTGTGATTTATCTACAGCCGAGCATCTCGGGGTCACGTTACATAGCGAGGTTCCTGCATCCTGCGATATCCCCTGCATAAGGTCACAGTCGATGAGGCAGAAAAAGTTCACCAATTTGTTAAATAAGCGCAGTGATAAGGTTAGCGCGTGACTTGTGAACATCTTGGCGTCGAACTAGTCCTCGGTCCGAAGCCGCATATGATGCCACTTGACAATCGCATGATAGCAATGGAAACGAGGTCTAGATTCAAATCTCCGAGACTAGAAATGCCCGATTTGAAAATCATTGGAGACCAATCTCTTGGCAGGTAGTTGACATCCGCGTAGAGAGTTCTCGGAGGCTCAACAATAGGTGTGATTAAAGCGGATACATTGACGAGAAGAACTCATTTTCACTTGATAATTTTAGTAGCCGGGATATTGTACTTGTAGATCTACATTCAATAAAAATAATCTTGCAAAAAAGAAGGAAATTACCCTGTAGCGTAACTGTAGACTGAACAAATGGTATGACTACTTCATTCGGAAGATGTCAGCCCTACTGAGTTGACTGATGATACCCTGCCAACACCTTCCCAGACCTTGTGTTGCACGTCGCCGGTATTGAGAATTTTCTCAGAGATAGTGGGAACGACGTATTGCCCGACTGTGTCCCGGATCCTTCCTTCATATGGCTCTAGAACGGTGAATTCTCTGGTCTTCATCAAATCGCAATAACGATATAGCGGCCACAGATCTTTCCAACCGTCCCAACCAAGCTCGACATTCTTTTCCTTTGCGCGCTTCTCCTGGTCCTCCCGGTAGAAAGGGTTTGTGGAGAAGCTAGAAACCTCCAACAAGTCCCAGCTCGGTTCTGGGTTGACACTGTTGACAGCAGCGTAGACGTGCTCGTAATCGCAGACAATGGCGGCAGCTGCTATCTGCATCCTCATCTCCGGGCATCTTTCTAATAGAAAGAGGAGGAATTGAGCATCTGGTCGTAGAGGCCACCAAATGATATACGGCTTTGGAGCTCCAGCTGGCCAGCCTTTCTCAAACTCAGCATAGTCGTTGACCATGATGCGACGTGCCACAATGGGTTCCTGGATACAAGTTATGTATGGGACAGCCTGTGCATACACAGTATCATCCTTGATTTGGTCTGCCCACCAACGTGCGAACATGGAGTGATGGAGGATTCCACGTTGAACACATTCGAGATCGAGTTGAGAAAGCGTCCTTCCACCACCAGCTAGTCGTGAAAAACGTTCAATGTTGCCGTCGTACGCGGCCATCTGTAGCAACAACGTCTTCTTGACAGTGGGAAGATCCTGAGGAAGAGGTTGCCAGAGCAATTTCGCCTCTTCATTGCTGAGCGTGCCATGTTCTTCATCCAAGTCTTGCTTTTCGATGTCAAGATGCAGGTCTTCTTCAATGCATGGAAGAAGATCCTGCAGTCCTATCATTGACAGCTTCTGTCGAGCCTTCAGGCGCCATCGTACTTCGGTATCGCCGTTCAGATACGCCGGACATTCGTAATCCTCTTCGTCCGTCTCAACGGAGCGTTCACAGTCATTCATAATCGCGTAACGCGACTTGGAACCCATGATCTCATCATAAATCAGCTTACCACCCTCTGTCTGACTTTCTCGGGCTTCTTCAGCGATTGATACTTCCGGAAGAAGCTCCAATTCTTTGTAAAGGGCGTAGTAACCTGCAGCAGCACAAGCGCGGCCAACCTCATAGCGCATATTGGGAAATTTTAAAGCCAGAGCACGATAAGTGTCCTCAGTGGCTAGATCTGGATGCCATATACAATAAGGCTGTTCCGACTCCTCTATCTGGTTTGGGACTTGGTTACTCATGATAAGACGAGCATTGCAAGCCCTAGCGACAGCAGGTATTGAAAGACTGTGACGAACGACAGTTTCGCTTGTCGCAAAGTCATGGTGTAGACGAATTCCTCGGATGAGTGCGCTTAAAGAAACAGAATCATCCAGAAGATGTGGAACAGCCTCGCCACGAATAGCTTTTCGCTGATCTTCGAGTAGGTATCCGTGATTCGTAAGTGTCATTTTATGTTTGTCAAGTAATAATGTAGTGGGAACTGGGAGGGTGAATACAATAGCGCTAGCGAAAGACAATAAAGATCTAATAAATGAGATGTTCTTATTTACTGCTTAGGTAATGTTTAACCCCACTAATTCACCATTTGCATTACCCTATCAGGGCTCCATCCAGATTAAACATACATAACTCTTAGTATTACTAATAATGTAACGTATGAAATCCTTGTGCGAGATTAGCCTAATGTCAAGAGTCCTCGTACATAGTATACATCTCAGGGACATGTTCCAGAGCCCCCCATGCTGGCTACTGCACGCCGATATAGTGTCTTCCAAAGTTGAAAGGATTGAAAATGAGTTTCGTTTTGGGGACTGTTGGGGCCGATGTTGCTTTCCTTGCCGAGATTCTCTGCCCATGTAATAAGGTCGCGGCGCGACTTAATATTAGCAGCCTTTAGAGCATTCTTGAAAGCTCTATTGTTCCGGTTTTGATTCCAAGTTTCAGCAATGTTGACTCTTTCATAAGTGCCAGTATGTCCCGGTATGGCTGTGGGAACGCGCTCAGTGACCAGATCAGCTTCTCGCAGGCCAAGTCCAAATAAGGGAACCTTGTCTCTGGTTTCAACATCCATCGTCATTTGTCTCTTGACCCATTCTTCCGTTTCCTGCTTGCGGATGCTAGTGATCTCCGCAAGCAGCTTTTGCGATCGCTCGTGTTTTTCGTCTAGGAATGACTTCCACTTCGGATCATCACCGAACTTGGCGCGAAGATCATGAAACTCTTGATCCAGCATGCTCAACAATATCACATAATCATTGTATTTCTTATTCGGAGTGATAAAGTCAACCTTCATAATGCCGCGCCAATTCTTGCTCATAAGCTTGTCAAAGGCTTCGACAAAGCTGGGCGATCCAGGCCCGCTATCAGGAGCCTGCATGGTGTTGTCAGGAGTATGGCCGGGTTTGCCAAGTAGTTGTTCTAAATCCAACATGAACTCTGGGTATGTCAACTTGCCGTCGGGCCCAGATCCGACGTGCTTTTTCGACGCCCAGGAGTGACCAGGATTCTGGACAAGCAGGATCTTCTGCTTGCTTGCTCCATAGATTTCGCTACAAATTGAAATCAGCGACACTCTTGTAGCGAAGACATCGCTCATGGTTTACTTACGTGACAGTATCATACATTTCCCACAACCAGATTCTTTCGCGAACATGCGAGTAGTCGCCTGCTGAGATAGGAGCCTGACATTCGCCAACACTGGGCAGGCCAAGGGAAACCCAGGTCAAAATGACCCAAAAGAAGGATTTTACAAGACTATGCATGTTTCTTCAAAAACAAAAAGTGTGACTTGAGCTTGGTTAAAGACAACAGAATCCGGTTTCGGCCGGCATTGCTGGATGTTATATAAAATCTAGTTACTCAGTAATCTAACATAACATATCGTTAACAGCCTGTGTACGGTTCATGTTTCGGCGTCTGAGCGGCAATCTGCTTTGAAATTCCCATTGGACAATTGTTAGCACTACCACCATAACTCAACACATCAAGGGCCGTCCCAAAGAGTGGCTAATATCCGTGAATGATTTGCCAAGCCCGAGTATCCTGTACGTGACATGTCTTAACCAACACATGAGGGTTTTTCTTTTACTTCCTTTTCTCAATCTCAATGAAAACATCCTAAGAACCAACATGTGAACTCATCCCTGTCAGGCCGTATGCAGTGCAAGGACAGGATTGTCTGATGTGGATCAGAACCGTACTAAATGAGCATCCTATCAATGTCCGTAAAATTTCTTGCTCCGCCATTACGGAAACCCTTGTTCTTGCCGCGCTCTTGGTGGTCCCAGTACCTCCAATCCCACCAAAGCCGCAGCACATCTTCATGCACATAGAAGACATGCAAAACGCGCAGAGACGGCCAGCAAGAATGGAAAGGCCTCTACTGGTCAATGCGTCTCTGCTCCGTTGTCTCCTGTGTCTATTGTTGTTACTTCTGGCTTGCCAGGAGCGCTGAACGCAACCAACAATGTTACAACAGCCCTGCAAGGACTTAAACAACACATTGCCAAGAAGACCTCGTGTAGTAAAAGTATTCTTTTTTCTAAGGCAGGCTTTGCAATTATTAGCCTCTATATTAGCGCTAATATAGGGTCTGTTGCTAGCACTGCTATACTTAACGAATTTAAGAAGGCAGCTAGTTAAGGCACTAAAATCATATAGTTATACAATATTAGTTTACTATCTCCTTATACGTTCAGTGTATTTGCTATTAATTAAATAAATAACTTTAAATGCCTGCAAAAGCGTATCTAGATCTAGTATAAGGGTTATTATATTACTATACTGCTTAATAGGCCTAATAATACAAGGGTTAAGGTTTAGATTCCTAGAGCTAGCCTATTTTTGGAATTATCTAATACTACTTCTACCACTTTTTTTAATATAGAGGCATCTAATCTTCAAGCTTAAGCCAAGTGTAAAGCTATCTAAGTCAAAGGTAACAATACTTGCACTATACTTACTATTTATTACAATATTAGAGGCGCTAATTTCATTAAGTATAACCCAAAGAAGAACCTATGCGCTACCCTTACGCCTAGTTAGTAAGTATACTGTAGCTTAGGTAGTCTACTAGATAAGATACTATTAGCAAATACAGATAAAAGTTACGTAATGCACTAAATTAACATAAAGGATATATATACTTTTATTATAGCTACTTCTAGTATTAGTATTAAGGATATTAAGGTATATAATAAGAACTTATAGGTATAGTTTAGCTGTAATAGGTTATAGCTTAGATAAGTTATTTACCTAAGCAAGGGTAATATACCTATACTATCTCCTATTAAAGGTATTACTTATAGACTATAGAAGCCTAAAATAAAAAAGCTATCTAGCTCTTTTAATAGCTAGGATCTTACTAAGCTTAACTAGTATCCTCTTAAGGCTTATTATAGTAGTTAGGGATTCTATAGTATTACTACTAAGTTTTATACTAAGTCCCTTACTAACACAAAGGCCCTAGGGGTATTTAAGATTAATACTAATAGGTATATCTTAAATTATAGTACTAATATTATAAATAATAAGTTACTACCTAAGGAGTTTAAATATATTAGGTACTTTTAGGTATATAACCTAGGTTATACTTATCTTACTATAGATTTATCTAAGATTAAAGAGCATTTTAATTACCTAACCTATATTTATTTTGCCTTTATAGGTATTACTATAGCCTATAATATTAATATCCCTAAATATACTAAAAAACAATTTAAGATCTTTAATAAAATAGATACTCCTTTTAAAAAGATTCTCTTCTTTAGTAGTTAAGCTAAGTTAACTAATACTAAGATATTTTAATAATACTATAATATAGTTAAGCCTAAGTATTATTTTATTTTTACTGTAAATATTATTAAATTTATAGCTAAGTATAAGAGCTTTAATAGTATTAATATTAATTAGGAATACCTTAGTACTACTAATTAAGGAATTCCCTTTAGTAATAGGATAAATAGTCTTTATTACTAATAACTTCTTACTATCCTCTAAGACCTATTACTATCTAGTAAGTCTTTTTCTATTGCGTTACTTAGTTCTTTCTAGTACCTTAAGCTATTCCCTGTTAAACAAATAGCTAAGGTACTAGACTACTTTATCTTTATAACCTATAATCTTTATAGCTAGTAGGACTATAGTAATAAGTTTGCTAATCCTAGCTATAAGAATAGTAATTATCTATAATCTCATATTAACTATACTAAAACCTAAAACTCCTTAAGTATGATCACTAAGGCAGGTGTACTGGCTGAGAAGGTTATTGTGGGTATTGCAAGCTACGGCTGAAGTTTCCGTATGGAGGATAAGAGCTACACCGGTCCTCATTGTCATTTCACAGGGTCATACGAGGAGTCAGACGCGGAGCCTGGTCAGTGTACTGGGACTAATGGCTACAGTGAGTGTTTACACCCGATCAGTTACTTCTTTTCACTAACATTTGCGTCTAGTTGCGAACGCTGAACTGGATGAGATTTATGAGCTTGCTCAGGAGAACACCCCAGGATTCTCGGCAAAGCGATGGCATGATACGAAGACCCATTCCGACATTATGATATATGGCACACAGGGCAATGGTATGACAGACTGGGTCGCATACATGAGCGACAAGACTAAGAAGGAGCGTGTGAGTTGGATCAAGAATCTCAATTTTGGTGGCGCTACAGATTGGGCCATCGACTTGGCCGATTGGTTCTATGGCCCGAAAAACTCCTCATCCGGAGCAGGAGGGTTCGGAGACTTTGAGCCCGATGACGTGTCGTGCGATTCTGAGTCTTGGCCAACAACTCTGGAGAAGCTTGCTTCTGGTATCGAAAGCGTCAACCCAATCTATCGTAGTATGGCGGTGATGAACATTCTCATGAGCGATCTAGAGGCTGCCATCGACGAGTACAAGGATATGTCTGAGAACTACGACAATGCATTCGGCTGGTATGCCGAGTGGGTCAAGGACACTATGGACGACCAAATCGAAGACTTCATGTCTTTAGGTAAGGGCAAGGGTCTGAAGTATATGGATTGCGAGTGGACGTCCCCAGGCAACAGCGGCAAGGGCCCATGTACTGAGGCAATGCCCACCCAGAAGCCCGGAGCAAACCCAGGTATCCGTACCATTACGTTCAAACTGCGCGATGAGAAGGGGTTTTATAATGCTCTTCTTGAGGAGGCAGGCATTCAGAAGGACTGGATTGAGTGGTACGACGAGTACTCAGAACCCGACAACGTTTGCCCTCCTTGCGTTCCTGGCCCAGCTGAGTGCCAAGACTGCGGCATCAACTACCTCATGCGCAAAAACTGGCCAAGGCGCATCCGGGACAAGAGCAAGATCAAGATCGATAATCCCAAGGAAATTCTTGATAAGGCAATGCCCTCCACAGACGATCTGGTTGACCTTGCTATGGAGTCATTGGTGGAGATGCACCTCGGCGTCTTACAAGCCGATCCCGCTGACGTTGTCGTATTATTCAGTATGCCAATTTTCATAATGCAGGATGCTTCCAAGAGTATCTCTAAAATCAAGAAGATCGGGAAGGAGATGAAGGAGACACACACCCGGAATCTAGTTCTCGATATCCTCAGTATTGTATTTGCTATCATTCCATTCGCCGGTCTCGTCACTTCTACTCTTGGAGTGGCTACACGTTTAGCTAGCGTTGCTCTCATTGTGGGTGAGGCCGGTAACGCCGCCATCAGCATCGTTGAGATTGTAGACAATCCAGCATCTGCCCCCTTTGCCGTCTTGGGCATGCTGATTGGCGCTGGCGGGATCAAGGGAGGTATGGCGCCTCGCACTGCTTTCAAGAGGGCGGCGGACGCCAGGAGAGCCTTGACTTCGAAGGAGATGAAGGCCTTCTCGCCTGAATATCGAGATAAAGACGCTCTTTTACAGGGAATCGTCAATTCTTGTAAGTTCGGATAATAACAGAACGCCATCAGACGAGGACATGGAAAGTCGTTCAGCTGGGAAAGGTTGAGAGGGATGGACAGGCTTCTACTGAGCAGATGTATATTTAGTTTCAACTTCTTCACTAAGCAAGTAACCTTGCTTGGCTTTTCGATAGACAAATGATTAGAAATTGCACACCTTCGCAAATTGCCAAATATGACGAACGAATGGTTTGGAGGGGTGGGTTGCTGTGTCGCTTCATGTACAAGAGTTTTCACTTCTAGATACAATTACTACAGCTGAATCCAAAAAGAAAAGCCTCTTACTCTCAAAACACTGTTACTGAATGCTAAAAGAGTTTTTTTTTTCACAGTGCTTTTACATAGCAAACATGAAAGTCAACGAGATAGTTAGATTATTGAACCTACCCTACACAAGTGCCGGGTCTTGCCAAGCTCCTCACTTAGCGCGTCACACTAAAATACCATGACGCGTCGCTTGACAAGTTTAAGGTGTGGCGTCCAAGCTTAACAAAGCACCGATTTAGGAAGTTATCACGACACGTTATATATCTCACGTACGAGCTTGCTCCTTCATCATGCTTAGAATGGTCTGGACTATCAAAGCATTGACATATTACCCACGCCTTATCACGACAACCACGAGTTACCCCAACATCCGCCAAGACTGGGCAGCAATACCAAGCATACCAACAACATTCATGGTCCTACTTTAACCGTTTGACCACTCCTCCATCTCCTCATTTCCCCAATGATCCTCAGATCAGCCTACCTGACAGAACACAAACGCGGCAAACATACCCAATAATAAAACGGACCAAGCCGCTCCGTACAAGGATCACCCGGTTCATTCCCGACACCGGTCGACACACATTGACCGAGACTATTTGACCGGTGATCCCGTAGAAGAACCGAGTTGGTCAAACAATATAGATGATCCGAGTGGCCTGTTGGTAAGACAAGCAAAAAAAGTGAAACAAGAGCGTTATCGAAATATTCTAGAATAAAAAATCGCGCACAAGGTCGGGACCTTAGATCGGGACGTGCATAACCCCCTTTTAGTGGATGCATAACCAATCGCGGAGACCCGTTGAGAAGTAAAAAGGAAATGCCCGTTGTTGATCGTTTTAATGAGCAAGGTTACTGGTCGTGTCTCGGGGCACCTTACTCGTGTACTCATGTCGTGCAGATCTTTGCCGTGGGCAAAGGTACCACGCAAGCAAGCGCGGCTAGCCTAACCCAGATAAGAAAATGCGACGGAAGGACGGAAGCTGTCAGCATAAAATCCCGTTTTTCTAGAACGATTTAAAGGATAATTTATGACGAAGTTGTGCATATGGGCTGATCATCCGAGCTTACCCGTACATAGCAAGTCAGATAATCAATCTCATCATCTGATATTTCAGTGATCGTCGTCAAGCAATTACCTGCAGAAAACCAATGTCATCTCCCCAGCTTAAAAAAAAAAAAAAGCACAACTCTGGGGAAAGTCCCTCTTCCCCATGGGGGGCTCTTAAAAGTATGGTTCTCATCACTAATGAAAACCACCGTCTCCAGACTTGAAATCTGATGCTGCAATTTCTCTGACTATTTGTCTCGTGATAATTGGGGAATCAGGGACCTGAGCGTGGGCCTATTGCGGGTATGCCAAGACGTTAATGGAGTTTTGTTAGTCATAGTAATGCTCGAGCCCGTAATAATAAAGCAAGGACGTTTTTTTGACGAGATTAATTGTTGAGAGATTGACGAGATCAATAGATATTTAAAAAAGAAAAGATAATCGATACTGAGGAATCAAATGGTTCTGATGATAGTGGCGATATCTTGGGTTGTCGTTGTCTTTAAGTGGCGGCTAAATGAGGCTCAAGATTCTTCAGAGTGACATCCCTTAATCCCTGACGTCAAAACCCCGGCATGTCCGAAAAAAGCACAGACGGAACCCTCTCTTCGGTCAAATTTCGAAGCATCAAAAAGCCAAGGAACACTCGCAGAGTATCCGACTGGTCCGGCAGTTATCCACATATAATTCACCGAGCAATTAATACCCTGCTTTGGAAAGTCAAGTCTCCCCCATGGGGGCAGTGTACCATTAGTGGAGAGACTGGTAGTGGATTTTCGCCCCCTTTGACTCTGGGGAGTTTGAGGCGAGCGATATTACAGTTTCTGGGCATTTGCCATGACGTCTCGGTCATCCCAGCCCCTTATCTGTCAGACCATAGACTGCGCTATTTAGAAACGAGGCGGACGGTTATAAAGTTTGCTTTTTTTCCAGTCAATCTTTTTTCGTCTATGTTCAGCACCACTGTCTCTCATTCACATCTCAATCTCAAGTCCTGGTGACATTTATCCCCTTCTTAGCCCTACCATATACAATCTTGGCAATATGAGCAAAATCGCAGAAAAACCTGCCCAAGATGGCACCATCTCAGACAAGCAAGAGCACGACTCCAGCTCCCACGACGGCCACGATTTCCAAACCGTCAACGAGTCAGCCGACAACTCAAACATCTACTCCCAAGGCGGCAAGAACTTTCGAACCCTCACAAGATGGGACACCATCTTCATCCTCGTCGCCAACCAGGTCGGCCTCGGTATCCTATCGCTCCCCTCGACCCTCAAGACCCTTGGCTTGATCCCTGGCATCATAGCCATTCTCGGCATCGGCGGAATGTCTTGGTATACCGCCTACGAGCTTCTACAGTACTACAGACTTCATCCTCAAGTGCTGAACATTGTTGATATGACGCGTTTTGTCGGTGGACGAACACTAGAGAGTATTGCTGGTGCCATGATGATGATTCAGGTCATCTTTGTTGCTGCTTCTGCTATGGTTACCATGTCTATCGCCCTCAACACCATCTCTGGTCACGCTACCTGCACTGTCGTTTTTATCTTTATTTCCTGCGCTGCATGCTACCTCTTCTGTATCCCTCGCACAACCAAGTTTGTCTCAAACCTTGGTGTTCCCAACGCTGTCAGTGTTCTGGCCGCTTGTCTCATCGTCATGGTCGTTCTTGGTGTTGATGGACCCCGAGGCGTTGACAACATGTCTGAGTGGAGCAGAGATATCGAAATCGTTGGAAACCCCAGTTTCCGTGATGGCCTCAACGCCTGCTTGAAGATTGTCTTTGCTTTTGCTGCCAACCTAAGCTTTGTTGTAAGTTAACCGATACACGCTTGCATGGATATGACTAACACCTTCAGGGATACCTTGCTGAGATGGCCAACCCTATGGAGGACTTCAAGTTCTGTCTTACTGTCCTTGAGTGTGGTTCTATGACCCTGTATGTCGTCTTTGCAGTCATCTTCTACTGCCTCGGAGCCGAACACACCACCTCGCCAATCTTGGGATCTACAGCCCCGGTCTTCTCCAAGGCTGCCTACGGCGTCGCCATCCCTGCTATCTTCGCTACTGGTCTCGCCTACGGTCACATCGGCTCCAAGTACATCTTTGTCAACGTCATGCGCTGGACCGGTAACCTCCATGAAGTCACCGCCAGCTCCGTCAAGTCCTGGGGTACCTGGATCGCCTCCGTCACCGGTTTCTGGATCGTCGTTTTCATCCTGTCCAACGCCATCCCTGTCTTTGACTCTATCCTTTCCATCACTTCCGCTACTACCATTTCTTGGTTCACTTACGGTTTCAGTGCTGTCTTTTGGTTCCACATGAACCAGGGCATGTACTTCCGTGACTGGAAGAAGATCAGTCTGACCATTGCCAACGCTGGTCTCATTGCCATTTCTCTCTTTATGAACGCAGCTGGTCTGTGGGCTTCTATCACTGAGCTTCTTGACATTTTCAACTCTTCTTCTGGTGTTCGCGGTGTCTTTTCTTGCGGAGACAATGCTGCTGCATAGATGTTATGTGCTACTTTAGATGTACTATAGAATGATTTAAGTTAGCGATTTATTTATTACTTGTTCAAGATTGAATCTGTGTCTCCCACGTGACTGATGACAAGTAACTCCACAGGAAAGTCAATAGACCCAGGGAATAATCACTGTCTTCAAGAAAGGAATGTCCTGCCAAATAAAAATGTCTTTCATATCCGTTTACCTTGCATGTTAAATACTGTTGTAAATGTCTTCCAGTGGTTTGATAACCCCCTGGTAGAAGAGAGACAAGAAAGTTGGATCATCTAGGCTTGTTGATCTAGTATCGAATCTGCATCGGATACATCGATCCACATCATCTGCATATCTGCCCCTATCTGACTTTCGAGCTTTCCTACTAGCCGCTTAGCAATCTCAAGTTTCGTCAAGACGTCCACGTTTCCATTTTCATCAAGGTCGCCAGGCTCCTGGAAGTCGAGTAAACGTTTACCAAATGACAGCTCGATTAGTGTGACGCCAAGAGAGAAGGTGATTTCGTTGGAGACAGATGGGTGTCGCCGCCGTGGCGCGGACTTCGTCGGCTGTTTCTGAGTGAAGCGCTTGGAAATGTAAGGGCGATCAGTTTGGATAGTTGTGTCACAGTGTTTCAAGAAGTATATCTGTGTTGAGTCCCAGGTATCGTTTAGCCAAGCCGTGGCATGAAACTGCAACACAGCTGACGCTAATGGAGTAGCAATTCTGAACCTAAATATTATAAACTTGTCAGAACGGTAGTATTAGACTATGGCTGAGTTTCTTTGATACTGACTTTGTCTTTGTTCCCATTGACTCCGAAATGTATAAGACATCTTCCAATGAACCGAAACCATCCCTACCTCCTAACTGCTCACGAGGATTAATAAGATGCAGGTAGTGTTCCCAGGTATCATTAGGAATGAAGCCCAGACATCTAGATAAATTCGAAGAATATGCTCAAGTATCGCAAAGGTCTAGGTTTGGGGTCACAATGAGTCTTGTAGAGTTTTGAGGCATGTGCATCTCGTTTTGGGTTGGTTGTGCGCTGATAATAGGCATCTTCGACTTTTGACGAATGGATAGATTTGATAAAGTGCAAGTGTCTGACTCCAAAACTATGGAAGAGCTGTTTCATGTCTCGTCAGCTTTCGTAAACTCGTTTAGCTTGTCATGGGAAGCTCTAATGCAAAAGGAACAAGAGAAACTGGAGGGTCTCGGTGAACCTACGGTGGAGGTGCCATCTTTGGCTCAATCTTCAGCAATTTCCATTGCCATGGAGCACCTGACATCGAACTTGCATGAAGCTCAACACTTAGTAGCATCTCGAACTTCGGGTCAAGCACCATGCACTTCTGTACGTTGGACATGTCCACAACATCTAGTGGAAGGCTAGCCACGTGCGTGATATCACATGGACAAGCTTTAGACCAACACGAGCTCAATGCCATCAATAAACTTTGAGCGCACTTTCCAACTCTCAACCAATGATCTGCTGCTGCTTTGGAGTCCCGATCGGCTCGAATCGGCTCCAGAGTTCGTGCGCCTCCGATTAGCGTGCTGATTTGGTTCACATCCTTTTCGATCGCATCGGCCAAGTCCATGTATCTGTTGCCGTTAAGGCCAATCTGCATCCTACGACGGACTTTGCGCCCAGTGCTAAAGAATTTATTAAGCAAGGTAACATCAACTGCATCGTCTTTAATCCAGGTAGGCTAATTAGGTAAGTTCGTCAGATATGCCATAGCGGTTGTCAGAGGGTTAAAACTTGCCTTGAAGTCTTCATCTAGGTCTAGCTTGCTTTTCAACTTTTCGATCCACTTGTTCAGTCTTACCACGGCTCCTCTATAGACCTGATACTGCGCATGTGGCCCAAATTGCTTTCTAAGCTCTTCGGCTAGCTCCTCGTCTGCCCATGCAGTAGAGCTTGGGTCATTCAGGAGCTCATCAAGCGTATTCTCAGGTAGAAAGAGCCGTTGTAATAGAATTTCGCACGACTGACGGTAAATGCAGAGCGTGGTCGAGACTGAATCCAAGATGTTTTCCACAACCTCGATATACTGAACCATATTGCCAACCGTTTCGATACCGTTTCGATAATGCTCAAGCCCTGAGATCAGGAGAGGGATGGACCTCAGGACAACACCCACAATCTCAAAGCCTGACAATACTTGGTCGACTTGGAAAGATGCTTCCTCGAAGGAAATTTAACATCATTATCAAAATCAAGTCAATCAGAAGTCAGCCGCATAGTTTCATGTGATACAAGACACGTGATTCAACGCTTATAATTGGATATACCGGGTTGGGCATCATTCCATCGAGGCGGGTAATTAGTGTACACCATTCAACGACGTTGCGTTCATGTCGAATAACAACTGAACATCTTTTTCTATACGTGGCAGTACGAAGATGGATCCAAAGGCTTTTTGGAGTCTATGTGACCTTCACGAAGAATGCCTATTCTCTTTTCGTCGGTTCATTATCATTGCTGAAGTCAATTCTCTTTTTGATCCAATAGCTACCCTGGACGAGAAACAACTGCATGAGTTCCAGGAAGGTTTTAACAAATATAAGGTATGGGCTGCGAATGTGGGTGCTGGAAGCACGGGGGAGAATTGGCATCTATCTCTTGACTTCCGACTACAAGATGCTGCCTTTTTGAAAAGCCAAGTACGTCCCTACTGCTGGTGGAGCTGACTTATATCTCTGAACATAAGAAGGTCGCCCGTCTTATTGAGACACTATCAAGAACTGTATGTTTCGGCTTCCATTCCCTGACACTAGAAGTGAGAGTTTAACTATTTCCTAAATAAAGGTTAAGAAAGGTATACTAAGCTTTCTCTACCTTAAGGTGACTTGGTCTACTGTGTAAATCTACTGATAGCGTTTGATGCAGCAAGATCTCTTGTGGATGGTACCAGAGTACCTTTCGAAGAAGTTCAACCTATTCTCCAGTTTCCCGAAGCTGTCGAATCTAATCAAGATGAAACTTCAGAAGAGGAATCTCCTTGGGACATATCTGATGATAACAGGGACTCAGCCTGTGAGGACAACAACAGAGAGGGCATAGGCACCCCCATACAGCCAATAGAGATCACCCGTCGTGACACTGAAATAACCATAACAGAAATGGGGCAAATATTGAAGTCTATTAGATTGATCATAGAGTCCTTATACAAACTGCCACTCCGAAAGCCGGTACCAATCGATCGAGTAGAAGGATTCAGAGGTCGAGATATGTCACTCTATCAGCATTTTGATGCTCTCCACGTCAAAGACAAATTCCCGCTTGTAGATGATTTTCTGGTCCACCGACTTGGCAAATTGATTTCGCGTCGACGACAGCTTCTCAGGTACCGGATGACGAATGCACAAACACTACGGCCACCCGTGTCCCATCCGATGGTAGCTGAAATACAGCAGCTACACATTCTAGAAGGCTTGGAGGAAGACTTTCCCCCTAAAGTCACACCTACTCCAGATGCGAAATCGAGGATCCCGGACGCGAGCAGTGGAGATCGCTCTTACGACCATCTACTAAGAGCCATCACAAAGATACAAGTCCGGCCGAACCTTGCAGCTATGGCAAGTCCCGAAGCTCCATACCCCCAATCTGTCACTGAATCAAGAACATACTCTGCATCAAAATACCCAGAGAATGAGAAGCTAAAGCTGCCGCCACGGCCTTTGAAAGAGGACAGACAGCCACTGTTACAGTTTGAGTGTCCTTACTGTGGAACAGCCAAAGCTATACCGATCGAACCGCCACGGGCTTGGGAGTACGTTATATGAAGTTCTCAACAGTTATCGTGCTGACGCTATTTAGATTACACGTTCTCCGAGATCTACAGCCATACGTGTGCACATTCCAGGAATGCGATATGTTTGATCATATGTTTGAGAGCAGACAATAATGGTTCAGCCACGAGTTGGAGGTACACAGAGGCAAGTGGAGTTGCAATACTTGTCCCTCGGTATCGAATGGTAACAGTCCATACCTTTCTTTTGATACGAAAGAAGACTTTACCAGACATATGACTTTCGTTCATAAACTGGAAAAAGCCAAAGTCGAACGGTCTATAGAGTCTTTCCGTCATCCCAGCTCCATGTCTGAAGGCGAATGCTGTCTTTGTAAGAAGTATGCCCAGAACCTCAAGTCGCATCTAGGAAAACACATGGAAGCATTGGCTCTATTTGCGCTGCCACGTTCGTTATTCGAGGTTGATGATTGTTCCAGCAACGCCGCGGCACCCCGCTCCTGGAGTAGCTTTGAGCCTCTCTCTTCAGACCTTGGTAAGCTTTGTCTTGGGCATTCATTTATCATGAAGTGATTGAGCTTACGTATCCAGGCCATGATTCGGCGCCGTATGATGGATCCGATACATGATCTTTATAACTCGATGCAGGTCCTGGCCAAGTCGATGTCACAACATTGACTTACTACACTTCTTTCCGAATTTTGGAACTTCTTTCTTTATTGGGTCTATTACTACAGGCTGATCGGCGCCTGCTCGAGAACAGTTATGAGATTTGCAATGCCCTGATTTGAGCCAGCGATAACTGTCTTTTGTAATTGCAAATTGTCTCTTTTCCACAGAACATGGTCGGGGCAGTCTGTAGATAATAATTAAAGTTAGCGATTTATTTACTAGCCATTTAAGATTTAGTTTGGTTCTCTACGTAACTTATATTTAATGGCTTTATAGTATAGTAATTATATAGCATATAGAGATAATAATGGAAGCTAACTGGTAAGGATTAAAATAATAAGGCTGAGTATCTAGTTGGAGAACTTCTACTAGCGAGGGGAACATGATGTGAAATTCCAGAGCAGTTACGGGGCACCCCCAGGGTGGCAGGCCACCTTGTGACTGGGCAACTCTCTTTCAAGGCAACTCTTGAAGGTCTCGTGATCCAAGCTCTGCCATCTGTCGGTCTTGTGTTCGACCATCCGCATCAGTCTTTGTATCTCCCGCACTATCATCCTGGGGCATCCTCTCGCGCCGCTTCTTCTTCAGCAGGAACCAGGCTCCCAAGCCAAGCAGCGCCACTCCAACCACGACCCCCGCCACGATTCCTCCGATGGCACCGCCGCTCAGTCCGCTGTCGGGCTCGCTCGTGTTTGTAGTTGCTGCTGTCGCACTGGCTGCGTCGGCGGTAGTCGGGTCTGTCGAGGCGGCTGTGGAGCCGGCTGTCGAAGTGGCCGTCGAGGAAGAGGTTTGTGTCGCCGCAATAAGCGCCGATGGGTCAAAGCTCAGGTACGTTTCAGAGGACGCCGAAACGTTCAAAGAAGAATACACCTCGTCTAGGACGGACCTTTCTATCTCAGCCAGTGGATTCTCTGCCTCCTTCCGCGGCAACGTGCACAAATTGATCTTTCCTCCTCTCACACACTCTTCGCTTAGTAGATAATCAGTTGGTGGGGCTATGGGTTCACGCTCAGGGTCTGACCAACCTTCCTCTCATGCATCTCCATCCCTTCAGATCCTCGCTCGTAGAGCAAGCCTTGGTGAACTCGTCATCTTCTCCGGCGTTGCCCTGGTTCCAGCAGCCTCCTCCCACACCGCAGCAGTAGTTCCTACCGGTGGTGGGGTGCTTTGCGCAGGCATCCGGGGGGATACAGTCAAACTCGATTTCTGGGCATCTGTCTTCTGTCGCGAATTTCCACTCATTTAGTTTGACCGACATTGTTCTCGAGCGGGGAGCACCAGTGTTTGCGAGCTGCGGATTAGACCACTGTGAAAGGGAGAAGACTGTCGGAGGAAGATGGACGGAAATAAGAGAAGGAGGGAGAACGGAAACAGGCGGTTGGGGTCGCCGCCGAGACAAGACATTTTGCAGCCCTGTAACGTGGCGGTGGCGGAGCGATGCAGGTGTTGTGCAATATTGATTGCCAAGGCGCAGTTGCATAATCAGGCCACCACTCAGATTGCCGATGTGGTCGGGGTGACCAGCATGGCAGAGACACCCTATCAGAGGCATTGTTAGGCGCGGGGGAAGCGATAAGTCCTACGAGGCATAATGTCAGCTTTGACCTTTGAATGTCAGACGGTTGCCCCCTGAAGGTTTCTCAAAAACACCAATCGACCCGCCCTCGATACCAACGTTCAACGAGCCAACGGTGGAAGAATAGACCATCAAGATCAGTACTGAAACTAAGCGCGAACGTGAGCCAAACACTGGTAGGATTTTGGGCCTTAAATTAGTACCTTTTCCCAGTTTTCATTCTTTAACAGTGGAATCAATTAACAGTCTTACCCGTTTCTACAAAAACGCCGTATACGTAAGGCTGGGCATTTACAACCCTTGTAAATGAGCAGGGATGGAAGTTAGTCATCAGATGTCAATGTACATCACGCGTAGTGCGGGGAATTCGCGGTCAACATTGCGGCTGAAACCAACAGCTTTAAACACACAAATATATGCTACTAATTCCCGAAGTTAGTACAAACCTGCGACTGGTACAACCCTCAACACTGGTATCCAGGAGATTTATTCGGACGAGCTAGGGATAAAGATGAGCAGTGGACATAAACGCTACCACTCGCATGGTGCTCGTAAGTCCTGGCTTCCGTCTTCATTTGTCGTAGACCGCCTTGGCTAAGAGCTATAGATCCTGCTAACGAGCCCTCTCGAACTGCGAAGAGATGTCGAGAGCCAAACCCAGACGGGCTCTCAGGACAGCATGAGATTACGCCCAACAAGTACACTGTGGGCTGGGTATGTGCCCTCCCTTTGGAAATGGCTGCTGCCAAAGGAATGCTCGACAAGGTTCATCCGAACCCTACGGAGCAAGATCCAAGTGACCACAATACCTACCTTCTAGGTGAGGTCTGTGGGCATAACGTTGTTGTCGCATACCTTCCAGCGGGTATCTACGGTATTACCCCTGCTGCCACCGTTGCAAAGGATATGCTGCGAACGTTCACGTCAATCCGCTTTGGACTGATGGTAGGCATCGGAGGTGGTATTCCTTCGCAACATCATGATGTTAGATTGGGCGATATCGTTGTTGCTCAGCCCACCGCAAACAACGGGGGCGTCATCCAATTTGATCGAGGGAAGTGGTTACAAGAATGGAACTTCCAACACACTGGAACGCTCAGTCCACCACCTCAAGTCCTGCTGGCAGCTTTGAGCCGTCTGCAAGCTGAGCATCTGACAGCGGATAGCCGTATTCTCGAATTTCTAGATGATCTCCCTGAGAAGATGAAGGAACGATTCCGTCATCCTGGCGCATTAAACGACCGTCTATACGTGGCAAGCTATTGCCATGAGGATAATGAAACCAACTGCCAGCTACACGATTCCAGTTTCATTGTTGCTCGAGTGGATCGGGATAACCCTGGGCCTGCCATTCATTATGGGACTATTGCTTCAGGGAATCAAGTTGTTAAAGATGCAACATTACGTGACCAGCTTGGGCAAAAGCTGGGAGCATTGTGTTTCGAAATGGAGGCAGCGGGCTTACAAGACTTCCCTTCTCTTGTCATTCGAGGGATTTGCGACTAT
Organism: Fusarium citri; assembly: GCA_004367485.1. NCBI lineage: Eukaryota > Fungi > Ascomycota > Sordariomycetes > Hypocreales > Nectriaceae > Fusarium > Fusarium citri. The sequence continues at coordinate 293,174 of QHHH01000009.1, read as the reverse complement.
GCAGATTCTCACAAGAACAAGATGTGGCAATTCTATGCAGCCGCAGTTGCGGCGGCGTTCGCGAAGGAGCTTCTCTCAGTCATACCGCCTTCTCGAGTTCTACAAGAGGATCCTATTCCACAGCTCGTGTCTAGTAAGTAAGGCCATACATATTTACTCTTGAAGGCATTTGGTTCTATCTACTCTTTTCTGGATTTGTGCTAAATCGTCGCTATGATCAATCACGGTTCGACTTTGCACTGCTCAGGCTTATAGACGTCAAATGCCTCGCACCTATATCTCAGTAGGCTAACCTCATTCCTTGGAATTAGTTGCCAGTGAACAGCTGGATGTGTCCAAACAACACCTTGAGGTGTCATCTCAGCAGCTCCGTGAACATCAACGAATGAAGTAGGTAGCCTAACCTACATACAAAAAGTGAGCTAACATAACAGAAGTCGGATAATTATCGACCGAGCCATAGACCTCCATATCATCCACGAAGCACGGTATGATAGTGCAGATGTTGGGAGTAGCCCGAGATGTGAGGAGAACACTCGAGTCCGTTTCCAGCAGACAATTGAGGAATGGGCAAATGCAGTTGATGGAGAACCCTTTCTTTGGATTGTTGGGCCTGCAGGGACTGGCAAGTCTACTCTTGTCCGTTCGATAGCAGACTCGCTTCATGAAGCCAAAAAGCTGATTGCTGGGTACTTCTTCAAAAGAGGTGAACAGGGCCGCAATGATACTAACCGGCTGTTCCCCACATTGGCAATGCAGCTGGCAGATAATGACCGCTCTTTCAGGACTTCTCTTCGGGCATCACTCAGGGATAACGACAAAGACTCCATAGACAAGAAAGACCTGCGGTTCCAGTTCGAAAAGCTTCTCAAAGGCCCTCTTGAGAACTTGTATCCTCTCGATTCAAGCCAGGGCAACAAGATTATCATATTGGACGCCTTGGACGAGTGTGAGAGCCCCGAGAACGTTCCCCGAATTTTGTCTTTATTCTTAGAGATCTGCAACAAGTCCACACCCCTCGGCTTGCGTTTACTTTTGACAAGCAGGCCTGATCCTAGAATCGTTGATGCCTTCGAGTCGCTAATGCAAAGGGGAGTAGCCCAGCAACTGCAATTACACAGGATATTCTCCGATGACACCAAGACTGACATAAGGCTGTACTTAGAGAACAGTTTTGCGAGGGTCAAGAGAGAAACTAGGATCCAGCAAGATCCATGGCCTACAGTCGAGGATCTGGATCGCTTGGTCGAACTCTCGACAAATCCAGAACCTCTGTTCATCTATGCTTCAACCCTCCTTCGTTTCATCTACGACGAAAGGCGTTTGCAAAGCCCGAAGAACCAATTGACGATTTGGCTCAAGCAGTGTCAAGAAAACAAGTCCCAACTCCATCAGATATATAACCCTATCCTGGAGCAGATATTTTCCCTTGCAAAGCACACTGACTTCGATCAACAGCTGAAGTTTCTCGGTGCCCTTGTACTCGTTGCTACACCGCTTTCACTTCAGTCTCTTTCCTCCCTCCTTGACTTGGATGTTGATGACGTCAATTGGTGGCTTCCGGGCTTGCACGCAGTATTAGACATTCCTTCCAAGCCTCATCTACCTATAAGGTTGCTGCACAAGTCCTTTGGCGATTTCCTGCTCAGTAAGGAGAACCCTGGCCATGACCACCTTCGGATAGATGCTCTAGAAGTACATGGTCTGTTAGCCAATAGATGCATTGAGCTTATGACTAGATGTTTGAAACAAGACATCTGTGACCTTAGGAAGCTTGATGCGACGTTCGAAGAAATCGATGATGCCAAGTTGAACTGTCATATACCACCCGAACTGCAATATGCTTGTCTTTATTGGGTCTACCACCTAATTTCAAGCGGAAACCCAACTTATGAAGGAATTCTCCCGTTTCTTCATCACCATTTCCTCCATTGGCTAGAAGTGTTGGCCCTTATCAGACGGACTTCAGACGGCTTCAAAGCCCTCCGTGGGTTGACTGACCTAATAAAGGTTTGTTCGCCACTTATTTATAGAAAGTCTTGAGTTATTAACCATCATAGAATTGTTCTAATAGCTTAACTGAATTGGTTTCCTTCTTGAAAGATGCTACAAGAACTATTACGAGTTTTGCAACAATGATTGAAACAGTACCTTTACAAACATACGCCTCGTTACTGGTGTTCTCCCCTGTTGAAAGTCAGGTTCGACAGCACTTCTGGGATCAGCGCCTTCCACCACGAGTCCATGTTGAGGGAAATAGATCCTATTGGGATGCATATGTGCAAACTTTGCATGGTCGCTCCGGTGTCAAAAAGCTCGAATTCTCCCCTGATGGCAGTTTTCTAGCTGCGGTTGACCATGAAGTAGTCCATCTCATGAACGCATCAACTGGTACATATCTAACATTTTTTGAATGCCCTGAAGAGCCTGAATGTGTGGTTTTCTCTCCAACCAGTCAGCTCTTGGCAGTGAGTGAGAGTTTTGGTCGTGCTTTAACAATCTGGAGTACATCTACTTGGGCACAAGCGCAAAAAATACAATGCGAAGGCATTGTCGATACCATGGCCTTTTCACCCGACGGCGCGAGTGTGATAATCGCGAGTGTTACATCCCTGATTGGCCGCGTAACATTCGAGTTATGGGATGCAAGACTAGGCAGTCTTCAGAGAATTACGAGCGTCACTAAATCGCGGTATTCATGGTCAGGGGCTGCTTTCTCACCCAGCATTCAACATTTTGCAACAGCCCATGCGGATAATACAATCATATTGTGGAATCTAGAAGCCTGTACTGCCCAGCATACGATCAATACCCCGAATCGCCCCTCTGTGGTTGCGTTTTCTCCCGATGGGAATCTTTTCGCTGCTGCATGCGGTGATGTCATTTCCATCTGGGATACGGCAACATATACCGAGCGATGCGATTTTGAAATATTAGACCCGGGAATCTTCAAAAAGCTTACTTTCTCACCTAACGGCGAACTATTAGCTTCAGTAACCTCGAAGCACGTTGCATTCTGGGAAACGAATACTGGATACTACCGTGATTTCGAGGTCGGTCACGCATCAGAGGTTGCTTTCTCCTCTGACAGCCAGTATCTGGCGACAGCAGAAGGTGCGACACTAAGGTTTTGGGACATGACAGAAGAATACCCACAAGTTGATGATGAACCCTCTTTCCCAATCAAGCAAGGGTCGTTATTTTAGTTGCTTACTTTCATCACCTAAAGGAAAGCTTGTCGTATCAGTAAAGGGGGGTGCTGTCCAGATTTGGGACTCGTTTACAGGAATGCTTCTAAGGAGCCTTAAGCATGATATGAGTAAAGCTTCTCATTTCCAATTCTCACCTGATAGCAAGGAATTGTCTTTTCAGTTGAGTGGGCTTCAGAGTTGGAAATGGAACATGGGGGACGGTTCGCAGGAACCCATGCTCGAAGACTACTGCCAGACATTACATCGTCCAGTCATCTTTTCCGCAAACGGTCAAATTGCAGCGGTCCGTCGGAGTGACCTTATCTTCAATTTCTATGACACAACAACTGGACGCCATGTTGGTTCATTGGAAGACTGTATATACAACTTTAATCCGGTTACCCTCTCACCAGATGGTGATCTTTTAGCTTGTTGGTCAAATGGTTGCTCAATTCAAGTATGGGACACCAAAGCAGGAAAATGTTTCTTAACAATTGACAATGAACTGTACAGATTGGATCTTTCCATGGGAGAAAGAGCATGCAAAGGTGTGCGTAAGCCACCTGAAAGGTCTGTCCGGCTCTTGAAGTTTTCCCCCAATGGCGGGATATTGGCTCAGCATGGTTTTGGTGGCATCAAATGGTGGGATATTGCCACAGGTCTTCAACAAGCCACACTCGAGCCCCAAGATGGATTCTTTCAGGAACATGCCTTCTCGCCAAACTCGCTTCTTCTAGCAGCAAGTCTCTCACCTTTCCCCCACGACTTGACAGAGCAAGTAATACAGCTGTACGATGCTAGAACCGGCGAGTATCAATGCACACTCCGTGGCCACTTAGGATTCGCCGTCCATATTGTGTTCTCGCCCAACAGCCTAATGGTGGCAGTGGCGTCGGATGATAGAACAGTACGCCTATGGCATACAGCGACATTCATACAATTACATGCTTTCCAGACCTATCATGATATACCCGAAATAACGAGATTCTCTGACGATGGGACCTTCATAACGGTAGCCTCAGGAGACAAATCAATCAGGCTGTGGGATTTAACAACAGGCAGACTTTCGCAAATTATCTATCATGATGAAGGGCTTATAGAAGGACTCAGAGTCTTGCACGATCAAATCGCTGTCTCCGCGTCCAATGTCGAGGTTTATAGGTGGTGGGATTCTTGGGACACACACAATCTCAAACTCTTGGAATACCACTATCCCCTCTCAGTTGATAGTCAGCCCTCTATTACAGAGCGATTTCTCTCTGAATTCAGTCTCGATGCGGATGAGTGTTGGATTATGCAAGGTTTTGAGAAGGTCATATTTATTCCGCCTGAGTATCGACCACAAAAGAAAGTTGAGGATTTTGCTCCACAAACCAGATTTTGGTTCAAAAGCGGCCATACAGTGTTCATTGCATGCGTCAATGGTCAGGTTGTTTCCTTTAAGTGCCTATAGTAGAACTTGGATATGTTACGTTTATTGTTTGCTTCTTCTGCCCTCTTTACTATTTAGCTGAATTTGAATCATTACCTGTCAGGATGGCTGATAGTAAGTTCAGTCAATATAGTAGTTTCTGTAGGTGGACTCAGCCGTTCTAAATGACGAGGTCAACTCCTTAGCAGCTGTTAAAGTCTTTTGGTTCCGTCTTGCTGCTACAGAAAGGAGAGAGTTGCAACAGAAATGTACTCAGTAGCGGCAATTACAGCCTTTCAGTCAATGGATCTACAAGCACTTATCATTTATCATGTTCTGAATTTACACCGCTAACTCGCTATGTATTCGTTCATCGCTTTAACCAACAACGCTCTCACCCAGTAGTATATACAAGAAATTCATCTACATGCTACTCGCAACAGTAAACTCATACTTACTTTCGGTAAGCGCTCCAAGCAGAGTGCATGCGAGTCTTCTGGCCAGGAGTAAACTCCTCATAACAGACACTATCAAAGTCAGTATCAGGTCCATCGATATTTTCAACAAAAACTTACTCATCAGAATAATCCATGTAGTTGTGGATAGGGTCATCACCAGGCTGGTTAGGGCAAGTGTCCATCCTAGCAGGGCATCCACTTGTCTTTCTAGCCTGGGCAGGGGTATCGGCAACAAGATCTCCACCATTGCAACCATCCTGGAAAGTGTGGAAAAGGTTGAACCAGTGACCAACTTCGTGGACGGCAGTTCCTCCGAGGTTGTAAGGAGCAGCAGTACCACCGGGAACTGTCTCGGCGACAATGACACAACCGTCGCGGATGAAAGTCGAAGATCCGGTTGAGACATTGGGCTCGGGGAAGAAGCAGTATCCAAGAGCCTCAAAGCCGTCAAGCTTGGCGACATCAGTGAAGTACAAGTTCAGAGTCTTGTAATCTCCCTGACGAAGCTGACGCTTCATGGCAACCTCTCCATTGCCGGCAGCCCAGTTGGAGTTGGTAGTGAAGGTTGTGTCGACGAGCCTGAACTGGACATCCGAAGGTCCATAGGCATCGTTCAGAGCCTTGAGTTGGGCAGTGAGTTTGGCCTTGGAGATGTACTTGGAGGAAGAGGAGGAGACGACGTGGAAGTAGGTGTCAACTGTGATGGAAGCAGCAGCGACTTTGGACACGGACTCGATCTTCTTCAGGTTCTGGGCATGCTCAACTTGCTCGGCTGTGGGGTCGGCGATGGCACAGCGAGGAGGAAGGGCTCGGGCAGTGAGGCCAGCGAGGGCATTGCCGAAGAAGAGAGCGAGGGCGAGCTTGGAAACCATGATTGCGATTGAAGATGAGATGATGAGGATATGGATTACAATGTGAGTCTACACCTCATATTTATGTTGATATCTACAATAAAGCGCAATCATCTATTCCGCTGTCTCTTGGCGATCGTTTCCGCATATGCGATATCTCCGTTGACTCAGATCAAAGGTTCATCCCATCATGGCATAAAGCATAGTCCTTATCTCCCCATAATAGAAGCTAGATTGAACAGCTCCATTATAAGCTTGTCTGTTAAGCATGACCTGCCGTATTTTGTACTTTTTTACCCGAGTCTATGCTGTATGCAATCTAGTGTAAAACAGCGTACCCCTGTACCTTCTGTTCCTGGCAGTATGCGCCGTACGAGAAAGCTGGAGTCACGCGGATAACTTGTTATTGTTCAGCCGTGATTGGTGCGTTAACCCTTGGTTTCCCCATGTAACTCTCAACAAGCGTTATCGCCAAGTTGCAACTACCGAACAGAGATATGGGGAACCTTTGCTAAAGTTGAGTAATAACGCGATGTCGCGATGTCAGGGGTAGGGCTTGGCGTCGGCCGGTCCCGACTACGCGAGTCAGACTTAATCACGTGCGATAAGATACCTCGTATAGCCGTAGGGTAAGTTATTAAAAAACAATAACAAGACCGCAACAAGATATTTCTGCCTTCTGATGCATGGATAAACATTGTTCAATCTAAATCATAAACATTCTTTCAGGGTAAAATCAGTTGTTACCACTCACAATATTCATATCAAGAGGTTATTCCAATATCAGCCAAGGGGTCAACTCCATTGACCCGGATCTTGCGCAGCATACTCTATTTATCTTTCCCATAACACCCAAACACATCATCATTAGAGTCAGAGTTATTCATCCAGATTTGGGGCATCAATATGACATGAGCCCTTGCTATCTCTCGAAGGCGGGAAATGCAGCGTGGGCCTGCTTGGATAAACACCTCATCATCCTCTGCACAAAGCGAAACATTGTATATAAACAAGAATACGCTACTCACAAGCCCAGCTATGGCACTGATGAATATCGACAAACTCACATGACCATCCTCAACTTGAGTTTATCCTGCTCTACAATCTCGTCTTTCTTGGCGACAAGCTCCTCCATATCCCACGGACAGCTTACATATCGCCCTCCAAGCCACTCTCTGCGTTCAGAAGCCAACCATGCGATTGTATCACCAGCTATATCAGGCTGATGAGGAAGTGCGTTCCTAACCGCTTTAGGTGCTCCTTTAGTAATCTTTGTCTTGATCGCGCCCGGATTCACACAGAAAGCCAAAAGCCCTTGTTCTGCATGCTCAACTTGCAGCGACTCGGTCCATCGTAGCACGGCAAGCTTTGAACTTCGATAGCTCCCGCTGCCGGGACGAACACTCAACGCGCCTGACGACGATACATTGATCATAATGCAGGAACCATCAGACTTGGCATAGCTTGATAATTGCATTGGGAGGAATGTACGCGCCATGTTGAATAGTCCCCGGATGTTAACTTCCCATGTTCGTCAGTATACTTCCGGGTCTGAGTCGAGGAATGGTTTGTATGGTTCCATGTGCGCAGCATTGTTGACAAGAATATCCAATCGCCCGCTGAACTCTTTTGTTAACGAGTCATACATCTCTTTAACGCTATCCTGACTTGCAATGTCAACCTTGTAGCCGAGCACCACGGGTTCTGGGCGATTGGCTTGCGTTGCGGCTGACCTCAACCTGTGGACGAGTTCATCAGCTATGCCGTGCAGATCAACGCATGCTATAAAAGATGCTCCCGCTCGTGCAAAGGCCGTAGCGGTGGCAAAACCAACTCCATCCTCCCAAGCTGCGCCAGTAATGAGGACATGCTTGCCGACTAGGTTCAGTTTTAAAGGCGAGATGTAGTCGTAAGACGTGGCATGGTGGGTAAGTATATAGTCAGCGCCAGCGGGAAGTTTCCTAACAGTTGACATATTTAAGTAATGTTAAAAGGTAAAGAGTCAAATCTAAAAAACATCAGGGTTATATCGCTGTGAAGCTGCGGGATTTATAGCTTATGATGTGCAGATAGCGGAGGTTACTGCTTAGTAACATGCGGGGGTGATGAGGACCTAAGATATTTCTACCGGCACTACAGAGTACGATGAAAGCAACTAATGCTTCTGACCATCTCTTCTAATGTCAAAAATATAAGGAAGATCAAGCGAAGTATGTGTTGTGCCCCTAGTAATAGCTCGTTGTCTTTCCAGGGCAAAGAAGTATGCGCTGGTTCTTGTACCGTATGAACTCAAGAACTTGGGTAGCGCCTGTAGATACACGCTAGTGTATATCAATTGCCCGACTGGCTTACAGAAGGCAGAAATAGCCTACAGCTCACTAAATAGCGTACTCAATCAAATGAGCATAGTGCATTGCACTAGCGTATATCCACAGGCGCTACCCAATTTCTTCAGTTAATACGGTAGATAACTACACGCAGTAAATTCTACACTGCTTCTATCGATAACATTGATTGATGGAAGAGATAGGCCTCCGATACAGAGTAAAATGACCGCACTTTGGGCTCAGGAAGTGGGTTTTGGATAATGTGGTCCGGATCCGATGTCATCCGAAACTCCGGAATGCCTACCTACCAGAATTCCGGAATAGGGACCGTAACTCCATCAAGCCGAAGCTGAGGCTGTACTAACGGCCGGTATATCCTTTAGGCTTAGTGTATAATTGAATGATCCGACCCCTACCACTTCGAGCTCGTTTGAAACAGGATATTGTGACACTGTTGGAGTCCAGTGGTCTTCGTATAGATTCAAATCTGGCCAATCAAACACAGCATAGCTGTAAATGAGATATCAGATTGGGAAATAACCAAGAGAGAACGGGTATCATCACTGCCGTCCGGGCCGACTTGGAGTTATTGATTGTATTCCTGTAAATCCCAGGATGAACATGAATCCTTTATTACTCATAAGAGTAGTCCCTATTCTCACTTTGTTCCGACGTGTTTGTTAACTAATTTCTTACCTTTATTATACTTTAAATTCTCCAACTTCAAACAGTCGCTTTTCTCCCTCATATTCTTACATTATCTCTTAAAGCTGCTTGGGGTTAGAATCCATATCTTCACCATGTCTGTTGCGACATCTATCATTGAAGAGCGATCTAAGATCTCCGCAATACACAACCAGCCTCTCACAGCCTTTCTCCCATATGGGTCCCTCATCATCACCGTCAATATCGTGCTTATCACCCTTCTTTCTAACATTATCGAACGTTGGGTATTGCGAATGGTATATGGGAACATCTACCTAGCTCTGGAGAAAGACGGCAACGAAAGGCGTCGACGCTCATTCACCTACTATCACATTGGAGCCATGATATTATTCATGCTACTGCTCGTCGGCGTTTACCCGATCTTTGCCTTCCTTGTCGGCCCGGCCACATTCGGCACTCCCATCACGAAAGGGTTCACTATGGGAGATCTCATGTTCCTTCTGGCTGAGATGTATACAGCTTACTATCTCTACGAGATGTGCTTTCGAACACAATTCGCCAGTCCGCTTACTATTGCGCACCATATCGGATTGCTGCTCATTGTCCAAACGGCCGTGGCACTTTTTGCCGACATGCAGAAACACTCGGAGGCGACAGTGGAATTCTTCATGTGTATGGTCTGGGGTATGGCTTTACTTCTTATGAGTGCATGTGGAAAACTAAAAATAGCTAACACTGGGATACAGGGGCCTTTGATGTAGTGGTTGAACTACCCGTGTTCACCTGCATGATCATCTGGAGAGTAAAGACAAACAACCATTTAGTAAGAGCGCGTATTGGGTATGGCTGCTGTATTTGGATCATTGTGTCTGCCTGTACAGAAGTTATAGTTACAGCTTACCTCTTGAAAAGGTCTTGGGGTAAATGGGGCCCCGTTTTCCAAGTAATCACGCCTGTTATATTCTCTCTTTGGATCGTTACACAGTTCTACGGCGCTTACAGGCTTTTCAACATGGGCCGGGGCGAACATAGATGCCTGAAAAGGCGATTGTAAGCCAAGTAATTAGGGTAGATCTCAATTCTTTACCATAGACTATAGATGGAACAACGTTTGTACTTAATAAATACGCTTTACTGTAAAATAAGAAGGAAACGCGAGAATGACAAAGTAAAACAGAAAAGGCTGTGGTCTCGGTCCTTGATCCAGGCGTTGCGATTCGCCATCTAGTCCGGGCTGACCCGCCGGGTATGGATTGACTTTGTGAGGGTTCTCGTAATGCTTCCTATTTGGCGGACCGTACGAATCAATAACGAATCGCTAACGATGACTACATGCAGTGGATCCTACAAAAGTCTCCAAAGACAGCATTATCAATTAAAGAGATGAAGGGTAAATGTAAGTTAGAATGACTACCTACATATCGGGATTAGTGTGGGCTTAGAATATGTGGTCCGGGTTCCACGTCCCCCGAAACTCTGGGACAGAGAATGTAAGCTTGGTCTGAATTGTACTGCACATTGAGGCACGTGCTATTGCCTTAGAACTGAAGCTGGCGTCGTCGTACCTGGCTCTCCTGTCTCTTGCAATCGCACAGAAATCTCTTTCCTCTTTCTCTCTTTTCTTCTTCCGTCTCTTTCTACATACTGGCATTCTTCTCTCTTTTCTCCCTCATCCTACTCTTTCCTGATAGGTCAGCGACAGAGAAAATAAACAACTCCCTTCGTTGTTTTCTTTTCTCTCCTCTTCTCTGTCTCATATTAGTAATTCGAACTCCTGACGTCCGTCTTTCGCTTACAGTCACTCGCTAGTCAGGTGCTCGTTGAAGCTTTGCAAGTCTTTGTCTTTGACCATGGGCGTCCCAAAACCCAGCCAGCCGGCATTCGCAGACGAAGCCACAGATGCAGCGACGTGTCCATCCAAAGCCTACAACGATGGTGACCAGATTCTCGAGAACCTAGGCTATACGCCTCAGTTACAACGTACTCGATCAACCCTGCAAGTCGCCTTCATGGCCTTCGTCCTTGCCTCGATCCCGTACGGACTCGCGACAACCTTTAACCCACCTGTCACTACTGGAGGGTCGGTGAATATTATCTGGGGATGGCTAGCTGTCTCAGCTATGATTATCTGCGTCGCTGCATCTCTTGGCGAGATTACGAGCGTATACCCCATCGCCGGAGGTAGGTCACTACTTCCCAGGACTTTCCCCAGTGAACAAGACTTATACTGCTACTCCGTCGCGAATCCTAACCATGAAACATTCCATGTTTGACCAAAGGCTAATGGCTCTCTCGTCTCTCTCTAGGTGTATACTATCAGACCTTTATGCTGGCTCCAGCTCGTTGGCGCCGCGAGGCTAGTTGGATCTGTGGCTGGTTATTCGTCGTCGGTAATATCAGTATCACTTTATCGGTGACCTTCGGTACTACCTTATTCATCGTCGCCGTCATCAACCTTTTCGAAACAGCTCCAGGCGTAGGAGTCCTTGCCGGCGAACCCTACCAGGTATATCTAATATTCGTCGGCGTCACCGTATTCAGCAATGCGGTTTCAGCTCTTGGAAATAAATGGCTACCGTGGTTGGATGTAAGACCTCTGACTCCTCTAGTGAATATCTTCAACTGACTCTTTAGACTGCCGCCATATTCTGGACCTTTGCTGGAGTCATTGCGCTCATGATTTCCATCCTTGTTCTTGCGAAAGAAGGCCGCCGCGACGCCAAATGGGTTTTTACCCATTTCGAGAATAATTCTGGTTGGCCTGACGGATGGGCATTCTGCGTTGGACTGCTTCACGCTGCATATGCTACATCTTCAACTGGCATGATCATTTCGTTAGTGCTCCAATCACCCTGACTCTGTTGGAGAAGACTGACTGTATATAGCATGTGCGAAGAAGTAAAGAAGCCCGACGTTCAAGTCCCAAAGGCAATGGTTGCCACTGTCTTGATCAATACCCTTGCTGGTCTCCTCTTCTGCATCCCCATCTGCTTCGTCCTCCCCGACCTGAAATATCTCGCCAGCCTTCCCTCAGCCCAGCCTATCCCTCCAACCATCAAGGCTGCTGTTGGATCCTCTGGCGGTGCATTCGGGTTGTTGTTCCCTCTAGTTGTTCTGGGTATCATATGTGGCATTGGCTGTATCACGGCATCATCTCGCTGCGTCTGGGCATTTAGCCGTGACGGAGCTATGCCAGGAGCCCAGATCTGGGCGAAGGTTAACGAGCGACTCGATGTTCCTCTTAATGCTATGCTTCTCAGTATGGGATTGCATCTACTTCTTGGCTTGATCTACTTTGGGTCGTCAGCAGCCTTCAATGCCTTTTCTGGCGTTGGTGTCCTGACTCTTAATGCTTCATATGCAACGCCTGTCGCAATAAACCTTCTTACCAAGAGACAGCAAACCAAGGGTGCCAAGTTCCCACTCGGCAAGTTCGGTTACTTTGCTAATTTCGTAGCGGTCGGTATGTATTCGTCTTCTTTTACACTCTTCCTTCAACACTAACACGCTGCAGCTTGGTCCATACTGGCGATTCCACTCTTTTGCATGCCTCTTACTTTGCCAGTCACGGTTACCAGTGTCAACTACGCTGCTGTCCTCTTTGCTGCTACCTGTCTTATCTCGGGTGGCTGGTATTGGGCCTGGGGTTACAAGCACTACACAGGGCCTCCATCCGCTCCCGGCGCACATCTAGACTAGAATTGCATGCTTTGCATACATTATATAGCATTTAAATCACCGTTATCTATTGTTAGTGTATAATAAAATACAATACCAAGATAGACAAAACAAATTCCTGGTAAAATGTTGATGCAACTGTAGCGCAAGACGAACCATGCCCCCATGCATTTTCATGTTTCACCCACAAATTGATCCGCCTTGACAAATTTCAGCTTTCACCTACTCAGGTCTAGCGAAGGCCGCTTCATCCACTCACGATCCACAGTGGCTGAGTTAGTACACTGTCTTACGCCACAGTGCTCACGTCGGGGTCCGACGGACGCGCATTCGGAGCCACCAGTCCCGGGTTCTCCATCAGATATTTGACTTTGAGACGCCTTACATTTCTACTGAATCATAAGATATCCTGTCTAAAACTACTGTTATATTCTGTGGCTTAAAATCTGGGTTGATTCCCAGATACATATCACGCCCATCTTACAACGCGCCTCTACTAGTAGCATGGTTGATAATTCCCAACGTGAGCCTTCAGAAGGCCCCGAGCAAAATGCATCCTCCGCTGCTCTTCCTCTTCGCAGGGCGGTAAGTCAACACACTTGAGCTCAAATCTACTTTACTGATAACTCCTAGTGTGATGCTTGCCGTTCTCGCAAGGTGAGCTGAATCAAAATACATCATCACCTAACCTGCAGTGTTTGGGCAATATCTAACATCAGGCCCAGATCCGTTGTGATAGAAATTGTCCTTGCTCCCAGTGTTTACAAGCAGAGATACCCTGTATCAAGGGTGTGAGAAGTAGAAGGGAGAAACGGGACCGGGCGTCATTGTCCAACAAATAGTTCGTTCCTCCACCCCTGTTTCTTTCGTTTAACTTTTTGTGTTGCTTCGTTTAACCTTCGCTTAACCTCGCATTACGGAGACCGCAATCTTATCCATCCACCGCGCTAACATTGACCCACCTCTTCTCCAGCGAGGAGAAGATCGACCTCATAGATCGCCGCCTCGAAACCATAACCCAGCTACTCCAGGACATTCAGACTCACTCACCCTCTCCCGGGGCTTACTCCTCTAAGTCCATACCCACTACTCTGATTGATACCGCAAACCATGCATCGTCCTCAACCTCACCAAAGCCGACGCCTTTGGAAAGTCCGTTTGGTTCGTCTGCAGCCTCGCATCCGGCGTTTCCTAACGATGTTCCTCAATCCACGGATCAGAATGGGCGTTTGCAGGGTCTGGACGCCGATATACACGAAACACTAGACTCGTTGCATTCCGTGCTGGGCACATTCAAACAGCAGACATCGAAAACCGAGCTATGCTATCCTCTAGCAAAACCATCAGTGGCCCCTTCTTTTCGTGGGATAGAAATGCCACCAATCGAGAAGGCAGTAGCTCTGTTACACGGAACCAAATGTAAGCTCGTAGATTACTTTCACTCCGCCTTGGCTGACTCGTCTTAGTCGACACATCTGTCATGCTCCATGATCTTTTCCCCATGGGAAATCTTTCCGGTATTTGTCTTCGAGTGTACTTTTCCAAAGACTTCTCCGAGGGGGACTTTATCATTGCCAACTCTGCCCTCTTGCAACTATTTACTGAGCAAGCTGAAGAAGTATCAGATAGCAGTGAATGTCTCCGATACGCTCATTTATGCCGCACCAACGTCGAGACAGCGCTGCTTAACCTGCATCTGCACTTACCTGCAACTATGGACTCGATCTCGGCCCTTTTGCTAGGCGTATGTAACTCTCCCTTGGGACGCACCTCATCTCACAAGAAACTCACAGGCCTTCCACACCATGGAAATCTCCAAGCCATCACTTTGCTGGACCTTGTCATCGAAAGCATCTGAGCTATCTCAAACTCTCGGCTATCATAGGATTCCTTGTACAAGGGAAGGTGTTGTCGCTGAGAAGGATAGGCATGGACAACTCCTATTCTGGTTCACTTACTTCATCGACAAGAGTCTGTCGCTACGCTTAGGACGTGCCTCGACGATCCAAGACTGGGACATCACCACCCCGATGGTAGCGGGACCGGGTACTCCTTCACTAATTGATGTGAGCATGATTATGTGGATCAATACGGCGCGTTGTCAGGGCAAGATCTACGAGAACCTGTATAGCCCAGACGCTATTATGCAGCCCGATCACGTACGGAAATCTCGAATTCAGGATATTTCAGGTGACTTGCAAAAGCTAGAGCAGGAAGCCTGCAACATAAAGGTCAGTTACGCTTAAGCGTAGTTGGGGGTTTCACTTTCAGGCCCAATCGTTAACCCCTTCCAGAACAATTACTCCCATAAGGCCAGAGATACACTCAGCCACCGTATGATAGAGTACATGGCTCTTTCGGACGATGTTTTACGCCTATCACTCCTAACTCTAGTGTACCGCGCAAGCCCAACTTCACCAGGGTCTCCGTCCGTGTTCATCCCAGATTGCCTCGAGGCAGCAAGAGCCACACTCCAACGACACCAAGATTTCGTAACTACCTTCCCGGATGTTAGCTCGGCCTACTTCGCCACATATATACATTGGTGAGTAGTATCTTGTGTACCGCCCCGCCACATTTGCTGACACGAGACTTGGCTAGGACCCTCTTGTTTGCTCCGTTTACCCCATTCATCGTCTTATTTTGCCATGTCATAGAATCACCTGAAGTGGAACAAGACGATTTGAACCGCCTCGACAGCTTTGTTGCATCGATATCGGCCGTTGCTCCAACCCTATCAGATGCCGCGTCCAAGATGCACAGACTCTTTGAGGTCCTTTCCAAGATAGCACAGCGGTATACCATCTACCGATCCTCGACATTGGGCCAAGAACAGGCTCCGGCAGAACAAGCCAATTTGAATGCTTATCTGACGGCATTAGGGTTCCAGCCGATGAACCAGGATACCTACCAGCAACAAAGCACCGATTTCCCATCGGTCCCAAATCAGGATGTCAATATTGTACAGGGAGATTATAATAGTATGATCGGAGTTGATGGTCAAGGAGGAACGCTTCCGACAGCATGGATAGGACACACGACGGAGCTGGGGCAGTGGTTCGAAGGGAATCAGCATATGATGAACGTACTTGAGGGTCAGGATGCCATAGACTTTTCGTTTCTAGATCAGTAGATAGTGGGATTGTTTTTAGTAACTGCAACCTTGCAGCGCAAATTCATACTGAGGACAAAGGATAAAAGAAATGCTATTGAGGGAGTCATGTCGACAATGTCCGGTTCCGTGCATATCTTGGAGTGCGCCACTTCAAAGACAGAGAGTTCCTTCCACGAGCCCGACGACTCGAGAACCTTCAGACTCTCAATGCCTCTTCTTTGGGGTCTGCTAGTGACACATCTGGTGATAGGTTGCCCGGTAATGCTTCCAAAATACCTGCATAGCAATTTAAGTTACCGTCCAAACCAGCGCAAAATCACGGACAATGCTTTTCCGTAATACGACGTGGAGAGGTATCAACCGGCACAGCAGCCCAAGCCTCATACTGAAGAAGAAGAAACCGCTATATCTAGAAAGCGAATGCCGGGTTCCGCGGACTCCATGGAATTAAATGCCAACGTTCCAGTCTAAGAGTCGGAAAATGCGCAGGCCGTAAGTCCGGTCAGTTAACCTTTTCGGAGAGATAAGATAGTGGAGCCATCTCCGTAGGTTACGGCGGAAGACCGGGGATCATTAGACCCGAATTTCCGCAGGAGAGCAGGACAACGGTGGATCTCTAATGTCAGCCATTTCTTATGATCAAGGGGTTGGTTTACTTATTAACAAGCAGATTTACAAGAAACAGACCACAATTCAACTCTCCTTCATCCTTCCTTGTCCGATTTACTTTCTATCGTCGCTCTCTTCCTCTTCTTCATTATTCCACCATGGCGGTCTCAGAGAAGGCACCTGCCTCAGAACATACCCAAGATGACAACAAAGACATCGGTGCAGGCGAAGCATATATGGTAGGTGAAACAAGCCGAACGAGACCTTATTACTGACGGCTTTCATTCTGCAGAGAATCTTCCACTATGCCACCTCGACCGAATACTATATGCAGGCTGCAGCTACATTCTGCGCCGTGGGCTCTGGAGTTGCCATGGCCATGGTAAACTTGGTGTTTGGCCAATTTATCACAGTCATCACCGACTATGCCACGGGCACATCATCTCCTGCTGGGTTCCGCAGTGACTCAGCCAGACTCGCGTACGTTGTGCCAAAGATCAACATCGACAATAACTGACATCAAAACAGCTTATACTTTTTCGTCATCGGACTCTCTCGATTCATCGCTAGTTACACCTACAGTGTCCTCTTCACACTCGCCGCCTACCGTATTACTCGAAACATCCGCTGCGCCTACGTCAAAGCCGGCCTCAGTCAAGAAATCGCCTACTTCGACTCTGGAATCGGTGGGTCCATCGCTATGCAGGCAACTTCCAACGGCAAACTCATCCAAGCTGGAGTGTCCGAAAAGCTAGGCCTTATGGTTCAAGGCTTATCTTGCTTTATCTCTGCCTTTATCCTAGCTTTTGTTACTCAGTGGAAGTTGACTTTGATCGTCTGCTGCATCGCTCCGGCTACTCTTATCGCCATGGGCGTCAGCTCTGCCATGGAAGCTGCCATAGAAACGGATATCCTCAAGGTCCACGCACAGGGCGGTTCCTTTGCAGAAAGTATCCTCTCGAGCGCGCGGAATGTGCAGGCCTTTGCTCTTCGATCACGACTTGTACAGGAATTTGATAAGTATTTGAATGAAGCTCACAAACTTGGAAACAAGAAGAATGCGCTTCTCGGCTGTATGTTTTCCGCCGAGTACTTCATTGTCTTTGCCGGTATGGGCTTGTGCTTCTGGCAAGCCATCAAGATGATCGCTAGGGGAGAGGTAGATAAGCCTGGAGATGTGTTTATCGTCCTCATGTCGGTCATCGTCGCGTCGGCGAGTTTAACTTCCATTGCACCTTACCTGATTGACTTTAGTCGGGCTGCTTCCGCCGCGGTCGAGATCTTTCGACTGATTGACCGCAAGTCGGCCATCGACCCATTCTCCGACGTTGGAGGCCAACCTATCGAGATCAAGGGCAACATTACCTGCAACAACCTTACCTTTAGCTATCCTATGCGCCCCGGTGTTACGGTACTGGACAACTTCTCCCTCCACATCCCCGCTGGCCAGGTTACAGCTCTTGTCGGGGCAAGTGGGTCTGGCAAAAGTACAATTATCGGCCTCATCGAACGATGGTACAATCCAGACTCAGGCTCCGTGATGCTTGACGGACGACCGATTGATACTATCAATGTCCAATGGCTGAGGAAGCATGTTCGCCTCGTTCAACAGGAGCCGGTCTTGTTCTCGGGCACCGTCTACGACAACATTGCAAACGGTCTCATCGGCACAGCGTGGGAGAACGACTCACGGGAGGACAAGTTGGCGAGGTGTCAAGAAGCTGCCAAGGTTGCTTTCGCCCACGACTTCATCAGCGCCCTTCCAGCCGGCTACGATACCATCATCGGCGAGAGAGGTGGCTTACTCTCTGGAGGTCAGAAGCAACGAGTGGCTATTGCTAGAACTGTTGTTTCTCAGCCACGTATTTTACTTCTTGACGAGGCCACAAGCGCTTTAGACCCGCAGGCTGAGGAAACTGTTCAGAAGGCCCTTGACAATGTTTCCAAGGGTCGAACCACCGTTACTATTGCGCACAAGCTGGCTACGATCCGTAACGCGGATAACATTGTGGTCATGGACAAGGGTCGTATCGTTGAGCAGGGTACACATCGTTCTCTTGTCGAGGCCGGCGGTGCTTATTCCCGCTTGGTTAAAGCTCAGGATCTGTCTGCTGCCGCTAAGCCAGCTTTCGACAGTGACTCCTCGACCGAGGGTGACGATATTGATGAGCCGACTGCGCTTACCAGATCCCTGACACGCTATTCGACCACGACCAAGGGACTTCTGGAGTCTGACCTGGACCGCGATGACTATGATAAGTTCAAGCGGGTTGGACTTGTGCATGCTGTGTACAAGATTCTGAGATCGACTCCGGAACTCAAGTACACCTATCTCATGCTGACATTGTCATGTATGGCCGCAGGCAAGTCAAGCCACATTCAATTTTTGAATCACGCTAACATATT
Source organism: Fusarium citri (assembly GCA_004367485.1). Lineage (NCBI taxonomy): Eukaryota > Fungi > Ascomycota > Sordariomycetes > Hypocreales > Nectriaceae > Fusarium > Fusarium citri. The sequence continues at coordinate 274,462 of QHHH01000009.1, read as the reverse complement.
CACAGCCGCTGCTTACCCTGGCCAAGCCATTCTAATGTCACGGTTCATTGACGTCTTCAGGCTCACCGGTAAGGCGATGGAGAAGAAGGGCAGCTTTTTCGCTCTGATGTTCCTCGCCATGGCCTGTGGATGTCTCATTGTTTATTTCAGTCTTGGATGGACATCCAACGTGATTGCTCAAGTAAGAACCACGCTCTCAACTTTGACACTACCTCTAATCGCCTGCTAGACAATGAACCACAAGTACCGCAAGGCTATTATCAACGATATGCTGCGACAAGACCTTCGCTTTTTCGACCGTCCCGAGAACACCACAGGCGCCTTATCAAGCCGCGTCGATTCTTATCCTCAAGCTGTGTTCGAGCTCATGGGCTTCAATATTGCCCTCATTCTGGTTTCAGTCCTCGGGCTGTTGTCGTGTTCTATCGTGGCTTTGGCTTACGGATGGAGATTGGGTGTTGTTATTATCTTTGCTGGTCTTCCGCCCATGCTTCTCTCGGGCTATGCTCGTTTGAAGATGGAAGCACAGATGGATATTAAAATCTCCAAGCGATTCTCGCAGAGTGCATCCATCGCGTCAGAAGCTATTAGTGCCATTCGCACGGTTTCTTCCTTGGCTATTGAGAGCTCGGTTCTTGACAGCTACGACAGGGAACTCCAGCACGCTATCACCGACTCGGTTAAGCCGATCTGTCTCATCATGCTGCCATTTGCCTTCACCCAGAGCATTGAATACGCTTTCCAGGCGTTGGGCTTCTGGTACGGATGTCGCCTAGTCTCCACTGGGGACCTCAGCATGGTCAACTTCTTTGTCGCATTCCTTAGTGTTTTCTTTTCCGGCCAGCAGGCGTCTATTCTGTTTGGATTCGCCAGCAGCATGACGAAAGCAGTCAATGCGGCCAACTACCTCTTCTGGCTTGAACAGCTCAACCCTTCTATCCGGGAGACGGACGAGAATCGTGCCATTTGCCCTGAAGGCTTTCAGTCTCTTGATGTTGACAAGGTACACTTCTCTTATCCCTTGAGGCCTGACGCGCAGGTTCTACGCGGTATCGATCTCAAGATCAAGAAAGGTCAGTTTGTTGCTTTTGTCGGTGCCTCTGGCTGTGGTAAGAGTACCATGATTGCAATGCTGGAGCATTTCTACGATCCAGTCCGTGGTCACCTTATTCTCGATGGCAAGAACCTGGATGAGATGAATCCTTGGGCATTCCGTGAGGAAGTCGCTCTCGTTCAGCAAGAGCCCAAGCTCTACCCCGGTACTATTCGTGAGAACATCGCCATGGGTGTCCCCACCGAAGACACCTCATCAGTATCCGAAGAGGACATCATCCAAGCCTGTCGCTCCGCCAATGCCTGGGATTTCATCTGTTCCCTTCCGGAGGGCCTCAATACTCCCTGCGGAGCCAACGGTCTCCAACTCTCAGGCGGCCAACGCCAACGCATCGCAATTGCCAGGGCGCTCATCCGAAACCCACGGCTGCTTCTCCTCGACGAGGCAACTAGTGCTTTGGACACCCAGTCCGAGCGGGTAGTCCAGGATGCGCTGAATGAAGCCGCCAAGACGGGCGACAGAATTACTATTGCTGTCGCTCATCGATTGTCGACTGTTCGTCACGCTGACATGATTTGTGTTTTCCATAATGGCAAGATTCTGGTGACGGGAACGCATGATGAGCTGTTGGCGAAGAGCGACATGTACAAGAAGATGTGTGAGGCGCAGAACCTTGGGCATTAATGCTGGTATTTGGGGGTTTACATTCATTTCATTCTTTCATTGTGTTAATCATTTTTGTATTCAAATAATAGTAGACAGCAGTAGACTTAGACTACTTCAGGCCCGTTGCATTTAATACACTACTAAACAGTGTCGAGAGAGTTTATGGATCGTTCATTGTGATTTCCACCTTCGCTCTTCTAGATCATTCTGTGAAGAAGAATACTCCGATAAAGGAAAGTCTGTTTGACTTGATTGGCATTCAATGACAGCCTTGGCAAACTAAAGCTGAAGAGGTCGCGCCTTTTGGTGACATTGACAAGCCACGCCCTACCATTGACATCCATGATATCCACTTTTTGGAAAACACCAGAACATCACAATAGCTTTCGCAATGTATAAGAAGAACGAAACACTATAGAAATGAACTCGTAGAATAATCACAACTCATCAATCAATCTCAAAATGACCTACGACAAACCTACCAAGGGCTTCACTCTACGCACTCACCAACCCGGTGACATGGGCTATATAACCTACCGCCACGGAGCAATCTATGCAAACGAGTACAACTTCGACCACCGCTTGGAATCCCTCATATCAAGGATCACAGCCGACTTTCTCGACAACTTCAACCCAAATCTCGAACGCTGCTGGATCGCCGAAAAAGGTGGTGTATTTCTTGGCTCAATCATGCTAGTTCAAGACAAGAAACCCAAGACAGCCAAACTGAGACTATTGCTGGTGGAAGAGAGCGCTAGAGGTCTTGGAGTTGGGACGGCGTTGATACAAGCGTGTATTGATTTTGCAAGGGAGGCTGGATACGATGCTGTTGATCTTTGGACGCAGAGTATACTGGAGGGGGCGAGAAGATTATATGCTAAGGCTGGGTTTGAGATGGTTGAGACACAACCGCATTGTGATTGGGGAGTTGATGTGGTGGGGGAGTTTTGGAGTATGAAATTGTGAAAAGCAAAGAGAGGTTAAACCGGGTAGAGCAGTATTATAGGACAGGTGGTGAATACAGGGCTGCAGAGTTGAAGAACAAATGCCGAGAAAAAAGCAAAGAGAACGTTCTCACCAATCGCATTGGCTATTGCGAGACCCATCGACAACTATTGGATTGCCTAGGATATCCCGCTATGTGCCGCGATATCATGACTCGTTCCTGAATCTAGACTTGGTCGACGGACCCTCGGCTATAGAACTCTACATGGGTATCGGATGAACTGGATCACAGTCCATAACTTACAATACCCCCGGGAGCAGGGTCGCAGTTCAACAATACCCACTGAGCATATCATCCGAGAGTCCAGACAAGAGGAATCAACAAGCATAGACGTGATTTACTCTCGATAAGGCTCAGCTGATGGAGACGACGGAAAATACGAGGGCGGGAGAGAGCGGATGCGGAAGCGGGCCGGTAACATCAGTGGGCCTGATCAGAGCGTTAATAGCCGTTTACAGGGATCGTCAACCGCGAAGAATCATATCATCCGTCCACTTCGGATCCGCAATGTGATGACTTCTAACAGTTTAGGGTAGATATCCTGTTTCGTTTGATAGTCTAGATATGTTAGTATGAAGCTGGAATAAGCTCATCGTGAATGCAAGTAATCGACTTGGCAGTTGGTTCCATATCTCACTGAATGATTCAACATCAGACTATTATTTTACTGCATAATTGAGGCTTCATAGAGACTGAAGATATTGATTCCATATTGTGATCTGTTAAACTTTTCCTCGTCTAAACCTGCTTCTGTTACTCCCCAGTCTCCTGACAAGCACATTAATCCCGGTGGCAAATCGCCTCAACCCAACCAATCACTCACAACCATCCCACTTACATCCAACCCCTTGTACGACCGTGCGTCACAAATACTTTTCGCCTTCGCCTAAAATTCAGCTCAGAAATTACCAGTTCTTGGCACGAGTTCAGAACGATGCATGATCATGATTCATCCACAAACCTCAACGAACACCACCTCTTAATGAAAACAGGTTTTAACAAACTCTTCAAGCCTCAATTCATGTTTACGAAAATAAGGCCTCCCACGTTAACTACTGCTGCACAACGACCTCATCACACCGAGCCCTAACCCATTAATTTCTTTGTCTCGAGGTCGCATAGGTGCAAGCCACATTGTGTTCACCGTTCAAGATCATCATCGTGGCTTTCAAACTATTGTAATTATATCCTGTACGCCCAACACAAACAGCCATGATATGTAGATCTTGGTGTTGTTCAGTCTAGTTTAGCATCTATCTATCATGTTTATCCTTTCGGCAGTGATCATCGGAGATATTTCAATGGCGTAAAACAGTGGTGGCTTGGCTGTGTCTGTCCAATTGGACGCCATTGTTCTTAACGTCTCCTCCAAGGGGACGTGGTCCAATAACCGCTCAAAAGGACCCTTGTCAAACTAGACGTAGGAATGCCCCCAGCTCCGCTGGTTTATTCACAGGTGGACTCTCCGTGACTGAACGGAAGCTTCTTTCAACAAAGAAGGTGATTCTGCAGATCAAATCGGTAAGGCACTCGGAGAGCACAAGAGCAGTTCCTTTACAGGGTTTCAGGACATTATCGTGTGCTTTTTTGTGCAACAGGGATGTATGAGATTGTCATTAAATAAAAGGAATGATATTATTCGGTATTATCGTTTTTGTCTTGTATGCATGTCTTGGTCGTTGGGCATGTCTTGTTTTACTGCACTGCACACATGGTTAGTTACCTGCCGATCGGGGAGAAAGAAAAACACAAGACTTACTCCTCAAAATCTGGGTGGAGCAGTACCTCTTGAGTCTCGGGTTTTATTGTATCCCGAGGTCCACAATGTTTTAGTTCATTCAGGCACTCTCTAGGCCGAGACATCAACTAGCGAGAGACAACACCGCTAAAGTAGCCCGTAACTTAATTACCTGCAAGCGTAACGGTAATTGCAACGTTCATACTTTCGTCAGCTTTATTTATGAGATTTTATGCCGTACCTGTAAGCAGGCATAAAAATGCAATAAAAACAGCATCGATCATCGCTGCAAAGCCACGAATATCGGATCTCAGATTTGCCGACGCTTTTCTGGGACCAATTGCAACAATCTCGTGTTTGCTCCGGACCATCGGATGCAGCGCCTCTGCCGATCACTGCACATTCCCAAACGGTAAGTCTACATATTCGCAGTTACATTGACAGGAACGGGATGATTGTTTTAGGTAACAGCAGTGGATCTTCGTATTAGGAAAAAGAAAGCATCAGGTCAGAACAGACAGCAGTGTTGCATTTCAGTTCGAAAAAGAAACATGTCAGGCGAAAAAAGAAATGTTACTCCACGATACTGCATGCTCCATAAGAGAAACAATCAACAAGCGGATACGCTAATTTCACTAGGCCTCGACTTCTTGGCCTGCAAGTGATGGAGGGGCCAGCGACTTCCGTAGGGTAAAGCGGATGTCGTTGACGACGTGGCTATCCAGGGGTGACCCTTGTGTCGCACAGGCTCAATCCACTACACGACGTTCAAACGGTCCTCTGTAGTGTCTTCAGCTGCTGTGTTGCACATGGAATGTCATATATCAAGAATTACTTGGTAATCTAGCAGCCTCATCGAGAAAAAGGACTTGGCTGTTGGGGAAACAGGCAATTATGACGACTACCCGGAGTGACTCTTCCGATAACAGACCAAGTTTTGTTGTAACACTGAGGCTCTGAGGCTTAACTCGAGAGTTCGGATCAACTCCACAATACGGGCGTTTATTCAACTGATGGCTTAAGCGGGCGTTTATCGTGCCCGCTTCTCAAACAAAGCCACGGAGGTATCCGTGTTCAATTAAAGTTTGACCACTATTGTTGTTTATAGTACAGCGTAGCAATCGGTAGTTACACCAAAGCCTACTAAATCCTGGTCAATAGGGCATGGACAATATGATCTGAGTGATTGTCATGGGGTTTCCCGCCCAGTTGTAGATCACCAGCAGGGGGGAGGGTACGAGGTCCACTGAACACTCTGATCCTAGGTTCAGCTGAATCTTGTTGAGAATCGTGAGATGAGTTGGTCAAGGCCTCGTATGCATTCCGAGGAAACATGTCGAGAAAACAAGAAAGTGGCTGGTCATCTCAAGTATAAAGACCCTCTCATCCTCCCTTCCAAATCTCAATTCCTCATCAGCAATCAACAGCATCTTCCAACAGCATCTTCCAACAGCATCTTCAACACTCACAACTCTTTTCCCAACCCCAAACACCAACACCTCCATCAAAATGCAGTTCTCTACTCTCGCCTCCGTCCTCACCATGGCCGTCGCCGCCATCGCTGCTCCCGCCGACACCCTCGAGGCTCGCACTGGCGGAGGCAACAACCCTGTCTGCTCTGCCCAGAACAACCAGGTCTGCTGCAACGGTCTCCTGAGCTGTGCTGTTCAGGTTCTCGGCAGCAACTGCAACGGTAACTCTTACTGCTGCAAGTCCGACGCCCCTGTTGTAAGTTTCCAACCCACCTTTCTATTTAGAAGGACATTGTCTAACATTTGCAGGGCGCTCTCATCAACGTTGCTCTTCTTAACTGTGTCAAGCTCCTCTAGAGGATGCAACTTGAGTCCGCTGTCTACGATGGCGATGATTGCTAGGATATGCTGGATGGGTTAATTGGTTGGATAATTGGGAACAATAGTGTTGAGGATACCGACGGGGAAGGCCTTGCTAGCTACTCCGTGTCAATGGGCTTTGACTGTTGATCATGTGTTCACTTCTTTGACAAATCACTAGTTCAATACATATTGGGTATATATATGATCTGATCTTGACCGTGCCGCTTTAACAGAACTTTGCTGAATATGTGCCTTTAACCTTTTCCAATCTATGTGTTGTCACGCTGTCCAAGCGATCATTCTCAATGAGACCTCATGAAATTTAATTTTAAGAAGTGACTGGACTACTGATTCATCCGATGTTACACTGAAACAGTTGCCGTCGATATCATTATCTATTCATAAGCGCCGGATGTCTCGGCTCTCTCGGAACTCACCCGAAGTCTATTCCCAACCATCAAGCATAATCCATGTAACTCTATTAACTCCCACTACAGTAACAAATGCACATTCTGAAAACTATTCAAATCATACCCATGCTCAAACAAATCATTCCAAGCCGTATCAATACTCGGCGTAGGATACTCCGGCCTAACCGGATTCTGACACTTGACTCCAAACCACGACATAAACTCGGTATCGATATCGCCTTCAGTATACGAACTATTATCGAATATCGCCAGTGTCGCGTTTCCTAATCGTCGAATAATTTGCGCGCTGCGTTCCCCGACTGTCTTGCCGTGTGAGATCTTGGAGACTAGTCGTACACATGTCTCAATATTAGATTCGACTACTTCTCGGGTTAATTCGTGGCGGACTACCGAACTTGCGCGGATGGAATACAGCATCGTGACAGCTGCCATGAACAGCGAATCTAGCGCCACGAATGTGTATATGATCTTGTTCTTGGCGTACAGTGCATTGTAGCAACTTATTAAGCTGATTGAGGAATCAGCGCATAGCCGAATGGCATCGGCGCTGCTGACAGGTGACGCGTGAGACGGGCGGTGGAGATTAATAACTGCTTGGTGATACGCAATCTGAAACCACTCGGGAGTTTGATACATTGACAACGGAGCGAGATATCTCGGGGCGGACAAAAGCCACGCGTTAAGACGAGTATAATGTTGTTGGCGGATGGCGTCCAGGTTGGAGGATTCTAGATTCGCGCCGCCTGCTGAATGAAGAGCTGAATAAATTCCTCCGTTGATTTGTCGAAGTTCCACAATGTGACGGAAGGCTGACATGTCTCGGACGTCTGGGAGGATATTGGGGATGGCGCGGTCTGATGGGCCTGCGATTTGTTCGTCGGAGAGGACCAGAGGGAGTGGGATCGTGATGTCTGCGTCTTGAATACCGAGTGGTCGACCAAGAGATATGGAAACGCTTCGATCCATCGTGTATAGACTCCAGAATAGTCTCTTGCGCATTTCAGCGTCTAGAAGCGACCTGTTTGCTAGGCTTTCCTCTCTGTGCATGTCAATACCAACCGCAAGTCTCAAAGCCATACCAACGGTGTACCACAAGTTGACAGACTGCGGTTCATTGCTCCCAAACAAACAAAGCAGAGATAAACATCGAATGCAATCGATATCTTCCGCTGCAAGAACACAATCAAGATCTCTAGCCGCCGCTTCAAAGAAATATTCGTGAGAAACAGGTGCATCAGAGCTAATACGCGCCTTCTCAGAAGCACCTATCGCAAGAACCATATGAACTTCAAAGGCAGACAATTTGTCTCTTATCTGTCCGTTGCAGTACGGTATGTAATGTTGCTCCATGAAAGTAGGTCGATGAAGAACAGGATACTGCGGCCACCGTCGATCAAAAAACACATCAATCAATGCAAGCCCATCTCGGTGAAGGTTGAACGTGTTTGACGTGGCAGTCGGAGGTGTATCGCTAGCAGAAAGCCCATTCCACAATTGCCAAGCACCGCTCTTGAAGCCAGATTCCGAGTTGCGAAACGTGGGAAGAAGCATGCGGCCGACGTAGCCTCTTTCGAGACTGGCTACTGAGCCATCAGGTTCGTTACGCGCCTGAGATAGCGCCTCTGAAGGAAGTCTAGATTGCATGGCCAGCCGCGTTTGAAGCTCATTGACGCGATCTTTCAATCGTTCCACTTGTCCTCGGAGATGGTCGCACTCGCATTCCTTATCTGGTCTGACGACGAGACGGTCTGAAGGTACACAAGGAACATTGGCAGCAGCACAAGCACCGCAAATTGGATGTCTGCCGTCACACTGTCACCACGTCAGTCACCACTTCCACTCTCCCGTCGTAGCACGTTACCTTTTGTTTCCTGCGTCGACATCTTTGACACGCTGCAGAAATTCGCTTTAGACCATGGCGCGGTGATTTTATTCTGTCAGCCGTATCTGAGTGCGTTTCGTAGCCTGTTGAGATGTTCTCGAATACTGCGGGGAGTTCTCCGTCGTCTGTGGCGGACATTGCGGTTGTGGTTGGCGGTATGGATGTGTTTATGAGATGAAGCTGAGAATTGGATCAATGCCTGATGCGATGCGATAAGACTTATCGATAAGGAGATCAATCTCCGATTTAATGCCGGAACTGCCGAAGTGGGGCCTTTTCGGTCCTATCATGGATCATCAGTGAGGCGTTCAATTGAGGAAGGTACGGACAGACGGATGAGAATAGTTAAAAACTTAGAGGAAGATAGTGTAAAGACTCGGGCAATAAGACTCATTTGGACACAATATACAATACCGTATCGAAGTGCTAGTATAGCTTTATTATAATTTTTGTTATTTGTTAATAGACGTTGAATGTCGAGTCGCTGCCAAATTTTAACACTTCCGATTTTGTTCATCTTCAACCTCAATTAAGACATACAGCGCAGATCACAACGATAGTTGTAATATATACATAAGTTGGCGATTTACTGACTAGGCAGTGATCTTAGAACTCGCTCTGTATATTGTTAGTAGACGATAATCTTTAGTTACTAGAATATCCATAACCATCCAACTTACCCTACGCTGCTCAGAGAGTTATAACACGTGACTGGCTAGCTGACCTGCGGAATTGGGACCGACCGACGCTAAGCTACTTTGATCCCTGTGTCTTGTTATCCCTGACCTACTGAAAAGGTCCTACGTCTACTTGTACTTGTTGTCTCTTCTCTCCTCGTTTTCAACCCCGCAGATCAGAAACATGGCTGTAAAGAATTACAATCTTGGAATTGTGATTTGCTGCCGGATGGATTAGTCAGTGCAGTATGACGGGCGCTTGTATCATCAGCCTGATTTGGCGCCCGAAGATCCAACCTTTTCCTTTTCCTTTTACTCATCTTACCTTCCTCTGCGACCAAAGACGTATCGAATATGGCAACTGGACTCGAGGCTCTGGGTGCTGCCAGCGCAGTAATACAGCTCGTTTCATTTTCTACCAGTGTCATCTCAAAGGCGATCGATGTCTACCAAGGCAGGCCATTGTCTGATGGTAGCGTGGAAGAGTACGCCAAGGAACTTCAAAATGCCGTCGCTCGAGTTGAGCTGTGCTGCAAAGGTGCAAATATGCAGCAATCGGTACATGAGCGTAAGATGACGGAGATTGCGGAAAAGTGTCAGAAGTCTGCTCAAAAACTTCTTAAAGAATTGAAGTCTCTAAGCACGCACCAGAGTGGCAAAGCTCGCAATGCCTTCAGTTCAGCCTTGATAGCCAGGTATCGCCAGAACACACTACTGGATCTGGAAGGAACCCTTCGAAAGCAAAAGGAGGTATTGGAGACTCACCTTCTCGCGTATATATGGTGAGAACTCTGTCACTCTTTTCGAATCGCCACTGATTGGTAACAGCACTCAGACTCAAGCCGTTGCCTTGTCACAGAAGAACGAGTTTCAAAGTCTTTCTGATCATGTTCAACAACTCGTCAGACAAATCGCAGCGGGTATCACGAATCTTGAAAGTCGTGTCCAGGCTGAACACGTTGAAACTCGTGCTCTCCTCGTGAAAGAAGTCAAGGATACAGGAGGTCAGGTGACTTCTCATATAGCTACAGCTAGTCAAAGAACGAGGTTTCTCGACAGTCTGAAGTCTAACAGGATGAACCAACGTTACAACGATATCACGGATCCAGAAGAGGCAACATACCAGCGCATATTTGCCGCCTATGATGGGGCTTGCGACGATATGTCTGAGCCAGATCGGGATGAGATCGAGTTGCCCCCGAAGGGCCGCTACCTTGCCAGTATTGGCAAAGGGCTAGACCAACTCGCTAATTGGTTACAGACCAGCGACTCTCTGTTCTGGGTTAGCGGAAAGCCAGGGTCAGGCAAAAGTACATTCATGAAGACTATCGTCAACAGTAGTTCTGCCAAAATGCTGTTGGAACGCTGGAATCCCCGAGCGGAGATAATCTCCCACTTCTTTTGGAAGATCGGTTCCCAACCGCAAAATTCCGTCAAGGGGCTTCTCTGTACCCTAAGCTACCAGATTCTTCTACGACACAAGCATCTTCTTACCTCAATCCCTAATTTCCAAGATCTGGTCCTCTCCAAGTCGTCATATCATGACTGGTCGCTAGGGGAAGCCAAGAGCCTTCTTTTGTACTTGCTGAAGAGCAGTGACAAATACTTCTGCATATCCATCGATGGACTTGACGAGGTGAATGAGGAGGAGGGTCCTGAGGCTATCCTGAACATCGTTTCCAAACTCGCAGAACAACAACATGTAAAGGTCTGCGTGAGCAGTCGACCTGAACATCAGCTGGAAGTAGGGTTAACGGCTCTGCATGCATCAGATATCAAGATGGAATGGTTCAATGCTTATGACATGCACCTGTATGTCGAAAGGGAGCTGGAGCCACTCAAGCACTCTGGACTGATTCAAGATACCGACTTCACGAAACTTGTTTCCATGCTTGTCAATAAGGCTAGCGGTGTGTTTCTCTGGCTATGCCTTGCAACCCGAAGTGTCAAGGGCGGAGTAAAGAATGGAGACTCCTCATCTGAACTCCATGCAAGGTTGGAGCAACTGCCTGGCCAGCTTGAAGATCTGTACAACGATATGTGGATCAGATTGAATCATAACGTGCCCATATACAAGGAGACAGCAGCGTCAATCTTCCGTTGTGCGATTGAAGCAGAGGAATTGTATCTTCTTAGATTCTCTGGTGATTTGACATTCTTTCGCTGGGATTTCCCGACGGTAGTATCACTCGGCTATGCCGTCGATCCGGACTTCGCAAAGGAGTTCGCCCAGGCAGCTCAAGATCCTGTGGCTTTGGATCCGTTGCCCCTGTGCAAAAGGATGGAGGAGATGATCAAAATTCGTTCCGCCGGTTTGTTAGAGGTAGAAAGGTCCCGGTCCCCCGCAGAAAAGGATATTCATAGTGATTGGGAGTTGGAGAATGCCTGTTGGGCGGCCAAATTTGAACGGTCGATCCGATTCATTCATCGCACTGCCTACGACTTTTTCGTCAGCACAGAAGCCGGGAAGGCAATTCTCAAGCACAGCAAAATTACCTCTGTGGATTTGCAGATAAAAATGTTGGAGAGCTGCGTGTGTTTGGCCCAGTTGGTATCTACCAGGGGCCCGTGTTTCGTTGACGGTGAACTTCTTATATCACAAATCCATCGAGTCATCAAGCGGTACAACACAGACTTTACGAAGAAAACCCAGTACGAACAAGATATTTTTACAATTTTAGCCGGGCTTGAGAAAGCATGGAGCTACGGATATGTCAAGAGTGGTGTGACGCATATTGGGCATTCATCTTTCCTTGGTCTGACAGCCCAGGGTGAATTCTTTGACAACTTTACTGCACCCTACGCTAAAAAGATTGCTTCATCAAGGGCTGTCGAAGATGTATGGCGGGCAGTGTGGAACAGAAACTTCCCACCAACCGAGGATGTTCTAATGTCATCGATGAGACTCATCAAGGCAATGTTACCTTTCGCCTCAAACTGGCATCATGATTATAACTACACTCCCAACATTTATGAACAATTTGTTCCAATCATCTGGAAACATACACCATTCACAAGGTTCCTTGTAGAAGGTCTTTCTCTTATTACCTGGATAGACGCGGTCTCCAGATTCGGCAAGAACCCCATCAGCGAAACGGCACTGTCTACCTTTCTCGATCTATTGCTGAATGCAGCCTCGAATGTAACGAACTGGGACGGCCATATGCTTGTTATTAGTCAGTTGTTTCCTGAAAAAGGGGTCTCCCTCGCCATTCCTCGCCGGTCAAATTTCAGTATACACACCGCTTTATGCCAAGCTACTCAGAATGAGTCTGTTCCAGAATCCCCTGACCTTGGATGGGTATTCTATCATCAGGTATCGATGAGGTTTATGTTTCAGAAGGTGGTCAGAGATCTTATGTCCAGGGTCAGCATCCCGCCTTCTCTAACCGGACAAATTGTCGACATCTTACAAACACGCCAAGATCTATCACCTTCGACCCAACTTCTTCTCAGGTTGAAAGCGTTTGAGGGGGTAACTTGTTATCAAACTGTATCACAAGCTTCATTTGAAGCTTTTAACAGCATCTTGTTTACCAGATCGTCGCGCGAAGATCTAGTTCCAATACAACTAGAAGAAGAAATATCCTCTCTAACAAGGGATCCCACAGCAACTAAGCTCACATCTTTACAAGTGGCATTTATTGACCTAGCGCAATTAAGCTGCGGCCTTTGTGTTCATGCAGATGCTGTAGGGTGGTCGATAAAATTCGAAACAATTTTAATTATGTCGATGAAACTTGGTCATTATAGTAAGCTGACGGAATAGCACTAGCTTCATTGATGATTTTAAAATTTATTAAGTATATTGCCTGATTTCAAAAGCTGTAGAAGAACATATGGACTCGCTATAGAAGGTAAATCGTTCCTCCACACCCCTTAGGCTATCTAGGTTCTCGCTTCCATATGTAGTAGGGCTATTAGAAGGTTTTAGTCACCACTACCCCAAAATAATTGGGAACTTTGCGATCTGAACAGCATTGAATCCCAGGCACCATTCCTCTCTAGATAGGCGATCTCAAGGTCGGGCAGTTATGGCTTATCCCGACGCCTAGAGTCTGATTAACTACTGATAGATAAAAACGGTATAAAACAAGACCACTTGATCTCCAAGACAATAATGTCTTCCAATCTACCAATGACCCGCCTCCCCGATATCGCGAAGCCAGTGGCGTAGCGTGGTCCGCACCAAGGAAAATACCTGTCCTAAAAAGATACCTGAATCAGCCTAGTCTTATCATCCTTTCCCCGGATTCCCAACGCCTATCATATTACCTTTGTCGTAATAGTTTTCCCCCAGATGTAACTCCCCTCAGTCTACTTAAGTCTATTCAAATCTTCCTTCTTGACATTGAACTTGCTCATACCGACCATTATGTCTCCTAAAACAGAGTCCATCTATCAAACCGAGAGTTCTGGTCAAGGTGCTATCCAAGATGTCTCAACACCACAACTCCGAAAGAACAGATCGTTCATCTCTGTCCTCGGCATGTCCCTCGCCATCACGGCAGTACCCTACGGTGTAGGCGGTCCCTTGATCTCCTCTATCTACGGCGGCGGTCAGCTCTCTCTCTTTGTCGGTGTCTTGGTAGTCGTCTTCCTCCAAGGCGCAGTCGCTTTGTCCCTTGGAGAACTCGCCTCTCGATATCCTACCTCTTCCGGCGTATACTACTGGTCCTACCGCCTGACCGAGAACAAGAGCTATCAGCACGCCATGGCCTATTTCACCGGTTGGATCTGGTTGATTGGGAATTGGTTCATCACGCTCTCTGTCAACTTTGGCTTTGCTTCGATTGTCGTCGCGACGATTACCATGTATCGACCCGACTGGACGGCTACACCGAACGAAACGTTATATATATTCTTTGGCATTTGTGTTCTTATCTTCCTGCTTTGTGCGGTTGCCGATAAGGCCTTGCCATTGGTTGATACTGCAGCTGCGATCTGGAGTGTTGTCACTATTGTGGCTATCCTTATCGCTTTGGCTTGCACCGCTAAAGAGGGACGGCATTCTGCTTCTTATGGGCTGGGTCACTTTGACGCGAGTATTTCTGGTTGGGGGAACTTTTCTTTCTTCATCGGGTTATTGCCTCCTGCCTACGCTATCTCAGCTATTGGAATGATTGTGTCCATGACTGAAGAGTGTGCCAACCCAGAGATTGAGGTTCCGAGAGCCATCACCATATTTATTCCCATCGGTGGAGTGTCCATGCTGGCCTTTGTTCTTCCAATTTGTTTTACTCTACCACCTCTGGAGGATGTGCTCGCTGCTCCCTATGGCCAAGCACTACCATACATCATCGACAGAGTCACCGGCTCAAAGCCATTGAGCTTGGCTTTATTGGTGATGGTACTGCTTGTCACCCTCTTTTGTTCACTAAGCATCACGACTACGGCTTCAAGATGCACCTGGGCTCTATCAAGAGATGGAATGCTCCCCGGGTCCAGGATTTGGTCACGAACTCTCTACAACCAACCCATCTACGCCCTCGCTCTCGTCACCATAATCGAGATCCTTCTAGGATGCATCAATCTCGGCAGCACCAGCGCCTTCACAGCGTTCGTGTCAGTCGGCGTAGTAGCCCTGGCCCTAGCCTACCTAATCCCAATCGCTCTAAGCCTCTTCTTTAACCGAATCGAAGTAGCCAAGGCAAGATGGTACCGCGGCAGACTCGGAACAGCAGCCAACTGGATATCCATCTTCTGGATCCTCTTCCAGCTTATTCTCTTCAGTATGCCCTCAGCATTACCTGTTACGGCAGAGACTATGAACTACGCCTCTGTAGTGCTTGTGGGTTTCCTGTTTCTGTGCGGGGTCTGGTACTTTGTCTGGGGAAAGAGGAGTAAGTGTCCACCTGGCCAGTGTTAGAGTCCTGCTAATAATCCCAGCTTTTACAGAACCGAAGGTTGAGGCGGAGTGGATGATGAACTAGGATGGTGTGGGGTACTTGATAGAGTAGATACTCCATAGACGACTAACCGGATCTGGCAACTATTGTGTCCAGTGTATGTGACTATCTATATGGACGATATAGTTGTAGATTGAAGTGAGCGATTACCGAAAGAGGCTTTTTACCTCGAGTGCCAGGTACCTTGACGTCGTAATCGTTGAATATATCATGACGTGTTCGTGCAGTTGAAAGTATCTCATAGAGGTTGACCGAGAGGGATGATTTGGTCGATTGTTACTAATTAGGCTTCAGGAGTTAACCGAAGAGCAAGATTTAGAGAGAAATCATCGCGAAGGAATCTTGAAGATCCTAGAAATATGCAGAGACTGCTGGATGAACATCTCATTGGGGTCTCAATTTGACAATACTGTAGGTAAGGCTCTCAAATAGGAAGGTTTATAGAGCAAGAGATTTAACTATTACCAATTTATCCCGATTTACCTACCTAATAAGGAAAGCTCCCCTCGGGAGCCTTCTCCAAAACACCACTCTTCTTTTGTTTCTCATCCTGCTCGCGTAAATAAGGCAATAAAATGCCATCCCAATGGTGTTTTCCCTTATACAGCGACGCTGCCTCATCCCAGTTATCAATCGCCTCAGCCAGACGACCAGGAACATGCGGTTCCTTCGCAATTGTAGTAATCGGCTCGAAGTATGTGCGGACGGTGAAGAGTAGGCATTTGGAACGTGGGAGACGACGGAGGGATTGGCGTTCGGAGCGGAAGTAGAGATCTTCGATGGTGAGACCCTTGTCGTTGGCAGTTTCCCACGCTGAAGAGTCAGTAAGAGTCAGATTCACAAGGGTGGTTGGAGACTTACAGGCTACTTCATTGCTGTTTTGATCGCCCATTCTGTGAGACCAGTGAAGACCATCGTCAAGTTGAATAAAGAACTAAAAAGTCAGCCAAACTCACCCGAGACTTGGAGAACACTTACATTGTTGCGAACAACCGCCTTATCTGGCTGCATAGACTTGAAGAATTTGTTCATAGACCGTTGTAGCTTGGTTTGGTAGTGAGGAACCTTGGCTTCAATATGCAGAGTATCGAGAGACATTCTGAACTTCTCGCTCAGTCGCCAGAAGCCGGGGAGACATACTGCGCCTGCGTCCAGGTGATAGTGACCGTCTAATTAATTAGCTTTGTAGCCAGCAGTGAGTGGCAGGCTTACCATCTTCTTCGACCATGATGACTAGATCATCCTGAACCAGTTTCGCTGCTGTTGTCATAGCTTCCTTGGGTGTGCCTAAACAATTAGCTTCTCGTGAGTGAATCCAAACATAAATACTTACTAGCAGGATAATTAAAAGCCTCTCCCGTAACACTATTCCTCAACTTGCCCCCCTCCAGCGAAAATATCTTAGGATACCGCACAGTCAACCAAGCCGTCAACTCCTCGAGAACCTCAAAGCAAGCATCCCTCGTAACCGCATTATCAACATACTGAACATGCGCATCGATGTCTTTTTCCAGCTCGGAAACCTTTGTATCGTGGAACCACATAAAGTTGGAGTCCATCTCGATCCAGTTGTTCCAGTCGAGCTTGCGAATGCCCATTGTTACGTGGTTGGGACCATGGCGGAAGGGACGGTAGAGTTGGGGTTTGGTGATGTCGAGATCAAAGTCGGGGAGAGGCTTCGGGGAGGGTGTTTTCCATTCTATGTCGTCAGGTTTGACTGGGTTGTTAGTTGAGTCCCTCGCTGAAGTCATCGTGACATGACTTACCAGCAGTTTTGGCAGCTCTTCCCTTTCGCATCCATTCATACGCCGCGACAAAGAAAACAATACCAAGGGCCACAGCAGCCACAGGCACAAGACCCTGTCGTAGACCAATTGATGCAAGTAGTGAAGACATGTTGCGGTGCTCTGAATTGCTGTTTGGCTTTGTTACGATGGGAATAAGCGTCTTTAAAAACTTCTATGGCGATGATATCCGTGGCCCAGAAACTTGCCGTTTTAGGAAAGATCGCTTAGCCAGTCACGTTGAATCGGTTCGTCATAAAGCGCTAGACTAAAAACGGTAATCCATAGCTGTAAGCGGTAATTCTCAACGATCTGTCTGGATCCCGCGGTTGAGATCCGATGCGGGGGAAGGAAGGAAGGACGGAGGCAGCTGGGACTCTTGTTGATAAGGGAATGACTATCTATAAACTTATCGTGGTATAGTCCTGAATCTCTCCTTTTGGATTACTCAGGACGATCACGAAACCTTTACATGAATTGTTGAATTGAAGAAGGGATGTCATTTCTATCTGCAGTAACTCCTTCAACTGACAAACCCTTGACTGTGTCAGACTGGGGTCCGTTGGAAGCAGCCTTTACACAATATCGGATGGTTCTAGCTTACTGCGTTATACCCTAAACTGCAACATAGAGAAATGTAATAAGGTGATTAAAAAAAGAAGTTCTTTACAACAATAAATGGAGCTCATGTTGCAGATTTTGTCGCGCTCTCCAGGGTATGCAATACTTCGAGAGGGACCCACTGATTGCTCAATTCCGTAGCGCTGTTAGCACTATGGTGGACATCTCGACCAGCAGATCTTTAGCGGCTAACCACTATAACTGTCTTTGACACCAGTATCTTCAATTGCTTGAACAGCCTCCCGCAGTCTTCACATTGTGCAGTTTAAAGGAAGGACCTTTGCCGACTCTTCCAATGCAATCAACCGTCAAACATTAAAACTCCTTCCATCTATTGACCCATCTGACCCTGACCCTGCGCCTTCTCAATCCCAACATCCCGTTTAAAAGCCTCCAACCAATCCTTATTCTCAGCAATAGTCTGATTAAAGGGATCATCACTGTCACCCTCGTTAGCACACGCGCACTCTCAGACCACTCTCAGACTACTCCCCCAGCACATCCCTCTCGCTTCGTTCATGGGTTCACTTACTCATTATAACTGATCCACCTAGCATAATGCTGTATCTCCTCATCACTAGGAACCCTACTAGCCGGATTATGCGGTGACATAATACCAGCAATCCACCTCCGTAACTCCTGCGTAAACCACCGCCAATAGTTATGATCGTTCAAAAACGCAGTACTCGTCTTGAGTACTAAACTTCTAGCAGCGAGAATGTGAGGATCTGGTCGAAGCGGTGTGTTCCACGTTTCCGAAGGAAAAGTCTCTGGATTGCTGGAATGTCGCTGTCGAAAAGCAGCGAGCCAGTAATCGTCGTCTGCGGCTGTGTGATTCATCAAAGAATCTGTGCCGTGGATTATAACCCTTGCTTGATGACGTAGGTCTTCATCGTTGGGTTCGAGACCGATTACGCGTTGCATGGTTAGGTATGAACTTAGTTCCTGCTCAAGACGTGTGTAATCTTGAATCATGGCATTAAGATTCAAACCCTCTGATAAACCAATTAACTCAATACCCGTTCGTTGTCGGAAGGGAAGTAACCAATCGCCAGGCGAGTGGATAATCTTAATCAACCAATTCGCAATAAAGTCAGATGGTGTTGCAGAAACTTCCTCTAGTCGTCCAACGATCATACAGCATTCTTCTCGTAGTTCATCATCGCGTATACTGAGATTGAGAAGCTGTTTCGCTTGAACAAATTCCTGAAGTTGAGTTTCGAAAGGACATCCTTCGAAAATATTATTCTTGCCACTGATTTCCATTGACGAAAGACGAGATTCTGCGTTTGTTCTCATAGGACCGAATTGAGCGCGTTGATAAATCTCAGTATTGGAGAAGACCAAATCGCGGAGCCATGAGCAGACTATCAGATTAGTCTGGGATAATGGTTCGGACGCGAACAGAATTCGACATGCTTCGAGTTGCATTTCGTCCCCTGTTGGCATTCTGGCGTGTTGATAGAAGTGATTTTGCATGAAATATGCGAGTTCCAGTTTAAGTAATTCGTATGCTGTGCGGGGCGTTTCAACAAGTGCTCTGCTCCCCTCAAAAGGAAAAGGACTATTCCTCTCCGTTTCGATAAAGTCTGTATCATTAGCACCCCTCATACAAAACATAAAGTGAGGCTTACAAGGCGGTATCGAATTCTCAACCAGTTCAACAATATGCGCTTCAAAGCCCCAATCACCCTTCCAATCAGCCATCGTCTTACCAGCTTTAAAGTGATCCGCTAGATGATGAACGCGATCACTCCAATTCTCCATAACAAGGTTACAGAAACCACATCTTGATCGGATAGCTGGGGGAGGCGCTTTCCATTGTCTCATAGGCCACTCAGCGAATTTCGTATTGTGAACCAGTTTAAGATGCTGGTTTAAATGATCCTTTCGATTAAATGTCCGCTCTTGAACGGGCCGGTTCTTGCATGCTGAGTAATTATGCGTTTCGATATGTGCATCATCTGGATCGATGTGACCACAGAAAACACATCGAATTTCAGAACTGTCGTCTTTTTGACCGCGTGGTCCTTCAGGGCTACAAACCCAGCGTTCAAGTGGTAGATGAAGTGAATTCTCGTGTCGTTGCCAATCGTGTTTTGCGCGGAATGTCTCTGTGCAGAATGTGCATTGGAAGGCTTTATGCGGTGTTGCCAATGATCTTCGTTCTTCTTTATAAGCACGTCTTCTACGACGAGAAGAACCTCGACTAAAAAGACCATTCAACCCGAAAGATGATCGGCTGGTGTGGGAATTGACGGAGCTTATAGAGCTGGATCGTGATGTGCCGACACTTCTAACCGATGGTGTACGAGACAACCTAGTATACGGACTCGTGGAACCTGGACACTATTAGCACAAAAAACGTCATACTCGTGATTTCTTACCAGACGACGGCTTAACAGAAGCCACAGCCCTCGCAATAGCCGTAACAGCAGCCGGTTCATCCTCAGGCGGTGAATCAACCCATCTCTGCAACGGATCCATATCAGAAGTATTCCTCACAGCCGGCGTCCCCGGTCTGGGCGGGATATCCATAGCTCTCGTTCTCGGTGAAGAAGCACTAGATGGAATCTTTCCTCGCCTTCTTGCATTTGCTAACCAATTCGATATCTGCGTCTTTGTAAGTCCCGTCTCCTCCTGCAGCATTCTCCGCTCCGGTTCACGAGGATATGGATGATTTTGGTGCGTCGCTAGCCAATTCTTTAAAATCCTGACAGATTCTCGAGTAAACCGTCCTCCGACTTTTGCTGGTTGTGGAGGGATTGGTGCATCATTGGGTGTTGGAAGATGGTCAGATGAGAAATTAGGCGTCACGTTAAACGGCGCGGAATCCGAAACATATGGCGTAAGATCATCACTCATAAACCCATCCAAAAGATCCATATCGGAGAATGAAGTCTGGTTGTCATAAGTCATGATGGGCAATTGTTCAATGTAGGATGCAAGCCAAATATGCGACACTCCAAGCTGCAGGTTGAAAGAAATGGGAAACCCGTAAATCTTGCTAAGTCATCACTCTAATCTGAGTCTTGATTGGTCAAAAACCTTGTCATTGCGCCCTATTGATGGGGCGTCATGTGAGGGGCAGAAAACAGAAATATCGTCATAAAAAAAAAAAGCTAAAAACTATTTATGGCTCTGATGGTGGTTTTGTGTTCATTGCGTCGTGAAGTTGAGAAATCATGACGGGGACGGGTCGTTTGTTGATGTAGATGTCGTCGAAGAGTTTGAGGATGCTGGGATGAGGTTTGAGGTAGTTTCGGGCTTCCCAAAGGTACTTTTCTGCTTTTGCTGGATCGGATGTGTTTTGAAGCATGAGGGTGATCAATTCTTCATGCTTTTTTCTATCCTCGTCTTTCAGGTTCTCCTACATCTTATCAGTATCACTCTTTATATAGTAGCGAAAGACTCACCTTGATATCAAACATGAGATTCATGGTAGGTTCAATGACGGTAGACTTGAAATCCACATCAGGATGCTCCTGTTGAATTTTCTTAGTCCTCGCTTCAAATTCAGCGATAGACTGCTCGCGAGTCTTTTCCTGTGGTTGAGCGTTCATTTTTGTGAGATTTGGAGGATGTTTTGTGTGTAAGTGAAGAATGCAAGTTTCTTCAATGTGATGTAACTTTATCCCCTCTCAATCTGACCAATAGGAAGTCAAAGCTCTCGCTTCGATGATGATCATCTATGTAATTGCATAAAATGCAAGAACACGTCAATAGGGCAAGCATTAAAGTAAAAATAAAGTCTATCGAATGGATTACATCTGGTTTGTCATGAGTATGTTTATTTATGAGAAGTATGTTTGTAAACTCAGATGACGATATCCATGAGATCATGCTTTGAGTGCATCTACCAACAAACTCTGCAACTCAGCAATACTCTCCCGACTCGTCTTCTGACTCGCCATAACATAAAACACATTTCCCAAAACTCGACTATGAGCATTCCATTCCCCTGTTCCTTCTCTCAAAGAACTCTGAAGCTTCTTTGCTGCGAGACTCTTGTAGCCTACGCCCGCATCATCGCGAAGACTAATCGCCAAAACACTTCCAAGCGCCCAAACACCCAAAACTTGAGAATTATGTGAAATACCATCCACAAACTCCTTTGACCAGACACTCCAAGCTTGGGTATTCTGATCTGTAGAAGTCCAGTCTTGTTCTGCCCACTTCCACTCCCCATCCTTCTCCATCCTCTGCATTTCTGTCACTGACTCAACAGCAACTTGACATCCAACAGCATGCGCCGTATAACTATGCCCATGCAAAAGCGCATCACTTTTATCATCACTTACAAACGCATCGAAAATACTCTCTGAAGCCATAGTTGTGCATAGCGGTACTAAGCCGCCTGTGAGTAACTTTGCGTTGACGCAAATGTCGGGTTCGACGCCGAGGAATGATGCTGCTGAGAATCGGCCAAGGCGGTATAATCCGGTAAAGACTTCGTCGAAAATTACAGGGAGACCGGTCCACTGTGGGCCTTGAGAGGTTGGGGGTGTTATAGTGGAGGTGCGACGGACGACGTCCACTAACGCCCGCTGAAAGAGGGGATCGCTAAAAGGTCAGTATGACTTCAACAATAGGAAATAAAACTTACACGAATATCATTCCTCCTGCTCCAAGAATGATAGGCTCCATCATCAACGCTCCAAACTTTCTCCCCTGATCCCGAAGTTTCTGTAGCGTCTTTTCGATGTATCTCCCGTAACTTCGGTACTGCTCGGTATTGACTCGGCATTCAACGTCAAAAACCTCCGAGATGGACCCCAGCTGTTGATCATCGCCCATTCCCTCTGGCGTACTTACCTCCCACTTTCCTTTGACGCATTGGATAGTGGGATAATCGAACCAATAACCCTTTCCTTCATACCATTCAATCTTTTCATTGTAGACACACGGTTCAGCGCAGTCCATTGCTCCAATCGTGTCACCGTGATAACTTCCCTTGAGACCCAGAATATGAACGTTGTCATTAGGGCCCCAGCCGTAGCGGAGTCGAGCAGCACGAAGAGCCATCTTGACAGCGACTTCACAACCCGTACTCCCATTATCCGAATAAAACACCCTCGAGAACCTCTCATTCTTAGCGCCGTCCAGCATGATCTCTGCAAGGGCGAGAGCAGGTTCATGAATAGCTTCTGCAAACATGACGTGTCCGTATCGACCAGCTGCATATGCCGCTGCAAGCGTGAGACGCGAATTTGCATGTCCTAACCCTTGAGACCACCATGATGCTGAGCCGTCAAAAGCAGGTTGGAGAAGATTGTCGGAATTGGGGTTGAGCACTTGGAAGTAATCTCCGTGGGCAGAGTCGATGGCTGAAATTGTTTCTGCCGAGACGAGTTTTTGCTGGGTGAAGGGGTACCAGATCTTCTCACTCGCCTTTTCACTAAGTGATTCAAGACGGGAAATTCGTTCCTTGCCGCGATTGTCGAGATGCTCTAGAACATGACCAACATTCTGCGAAGAATAATACTCCTTCATCTGCTCAACATCTTCCTTGACATCCGGTACTCGTGCAGGCGGTTCAGGCACCGTATCAACAGGAACACCAAACTTGGAGAAATACTCTTTCAAGTACTGATAATTCTCATACTTGCCATCCTGAAACAGCAGAATAGACTCAACATCATACCCCCTCATCTTCAGAGACTCAAACGCAGATATACTCTGCGAAATACCACCAAGCTTTGAATCACCAACCAGAATAACGGGTGCGCGCAATGGAGCGTAGAGGTCGGCTTGTGGAGTTCCTGATGGTCCGGGTGAGTGTACGCCGCCTGCTGTTTCTAAAAAGAGCCAGCCTGGGCCATAATAGGAGACTGCTTCATTTATCTTCGCTAAGACGGCTTGATCTGAGGGAATAGGCTATTTTTGTAAGCTTAATCCACCAAAGGAGGGGAATCGTACTTTTCCGGATGCTTTGGCAGCTATGTGCGGACTACAAGGAATATCATACTGGAAAAGCGTCTCATGGACCGTCTGAGGCGCAAATTTCTGCAAATGACTACAAAATCAGCCAAACCCATGGATATGAGTACAATCTTACCATCCATCAGCCTCATCAGCAGCCCCCGTTGAAACAGGTTTCAAAAACCAGCTTTTATCACCTCGTTTAGACGCGCCATTGCAGAGAATTGTACTAAAGATTGTCTTGCCGACGTCTGTGTTTGCGCCGTAGACTTGATGCGCTCGGAGGGAGCGGCGGAGAAGAGCTGAGACGGGCGGCATTTCTGACGCCTTTGCGAATGTGTAGTTGCAAAGGCTTGGGGAGTTGAGACACCTTGATGAGAGGACAGGTTTCTCCTCGGTCAAACGGCCGGGAGACCGCGGCTTATAACGGGATTTACATGCATGTGCGATCGGCGGCACGGTAGTTTCGGCCGGTGGGGAAAAAAGGCGCAATTCAGCTCAACCTCAACAAATTCGTCACTACAAAAGTATATCTTTACTCGTATTAATTTATTTAATTACTCATCTACTTGCCTACTCTTGCTCTATTATTTATCTACATTATTTGTTTTTAAAATGTCAAAATTGGAGGATCAATTGGCCTCTCATCTCCAAAAGCGGGCCGAAAAGTCTCAACTCCGAAGGTTAACTACGATTCCGGGATCAAACGTCGACTTTTCGTCCAACGCATACCTCTCCCTCTCATCAATTCCGTCTTTACTCTCAGATTATTACAATCTTCTTAAAAGCCATGCAGCGCTAGGATCTGGTGGATCTCGCTTACTAGACGGCAACTCAACCTTTGCAGAAACCCTCGAACGCGAAATAGCGACTTTTCACAACGCTCCGGCTGGTTTGTTGTTCAATTCGGGGTTTGATGCAAATGTGGGATTGGTCAGTACGTTGTCGCAAAAGGGAGATGTTGTTGTTTATGATGAGCTCGTTCATGCTAGCGCGCATGATGGTATGAGATTGAGTCGAGCGAGCAGAAGAATTCCTTTCAAGCATAATTCTGTTGATGCACTGGATGATGTTCTTGCGAGTATTGAAGATGATGTCTCGGTGTTTGTTCTTGTCGAGGGTGTCTATAGTATGGATGGAGATGTTGCGCCGTTGAGGGATATCGTGACTTGTGTCAAGACGAGATTGAAAGGGAATGGGTATATCATTGTTGATGAGGCTCATTCTACGGGGGTGTATGGGAAGCAGGGTAGAGGTCTGGTTTGTGAATTGGGATTGGAAGAGGAGGTTTTTGCGAGGTTGCATACTTTTGGGAAGGCCATGAGTTCTTTTGGAGGTGAGTTAACTGTTTATGAAGAGGACACTGCTGACTTTTTAGCTATTGTTCTATGCTCGTCTGTTACGAGAGAGTATCTTATTAACTACGCCCGCACTCTCATCTACACAACAGCTCTACCATTTTCTTGCCTGGCGAGTATAAGTATCTCATACCAATATTTGCAAAACGGGCTCATCGACGAGAGACTCACCCACCTTTGGAGTCTCGTCAGACATACTCACAAGCTACTCACTTTTCTGAGCTCGACAACAATGACGATAATGGTCGACAAAGAACCCAGATCGCCCATTATTCCGGTATTTACATCTGAGCCACGTAGTTTAGCACAATTTTGTCAAGAGAGGGGATTTACGGTGAGACCAATCGTTGCGCCTACTGTACCCAAGGGGAGTGAGAGAGTGAGAATCTGTTTGCATGCTGGGAATACATTTGAAGAGCTTGAGGGGTTGATTGGAGTGATATCGGCTTGGGTTCAGGTGCAAGAGGGTGAGGTAGCGAGACTATAGACTTATCATAGACTTTATTCGGAGGGCAGACAGTAACAAATTAAGCCTGCTGCATTGATGTAAAAACAGTACTAAGCTTTCTGGTTGAGAGTGCATGCGCCTTATATTTAATTGATCCAGTTGCCTGATTTTTACGATGCTTGTTACTGACCAACTTCGCTTAAGCACTATACGCAAGAAAGGACCCCTGCTACGTAGTGACGCAGGTAACTCAAGCAATCCGACATAGCCGTACTCGACAGTACGTACATTAGACAAATAAGCATTAAAGGTCTCAATCTACAATAAGTAATTATTTCAATTTCAAGGTAGCCTATTAACCTCTTCTACCTAAATAGTAGGATTGAAACGCTGTTATGCAGCTGGTTTTGCTAAAACGTACTGCATTAACATTGTTAGCAAAGTCACCTGATTAAACAAACCTTAGGTAGGTTTAGTGTAGCTCAATCCCTGAAAAGAGGTAAGCTTACTGCAGATAACCTCAAGAAATCAAGTTACAGAAAATCATCAACTTTACAGTAATGTCCTTAGAAAAGATACATAATTACAGAAGATTATCCCAGTGTTATTACTAGAAAGAACAACTGAGGGTTGTTGTTTTACACTATGCAGGGTGTTGCGATTTTATTGTTAAACCTTTAAGCTATTCATTAGCATATTACGGTTAATACGTCTCTTTCCCTGCTACCATATAAATATCCCAGCTAAATTGTCTTGAAAATTGTACCACAATAGTAAGAGTAGTGTTTAGCTTACTTGTTAATATTGAGACAAATTATACGTTAAGCTTATTGCACCCGATGATAGCCCCGGTCCCTAACATCGATAGAGAAGAGCTTGGGGGTGGCGGTGCACGTCTAAATATCTGAGGTTCCGTCATTGGTGCGGATATTTATGTCTCGGACTGTAGAGAAAGTGATTTATTGTTCTCGTACGATTTTACGAAGAAGCACAGAATTAGCTAGAGCTAAGGATCGGCCCGCAGGGCAAAAGTCCCAATGTACTCTAATAATCCCTGGAATTACGTATTTCAAACCCTTTAGGATTTTACTGTGCCTTATGATTGACGTAAGCGGGATCTTATTCTTAAACCCCAATCCCTGATTAACAATCTCAGGCTAGCTACTTTAAAGTGCGAACTGCAAAGCATCGGAACATCGGGCACGTGTCTAGACAAAGGATCTGCCAAAGTCCAATTGTACTAGATCGCCAATTTGCAATAAGCTAAGCTGCAAATTAAAACATAAAGAAAGCACAAGACAGTAATACCTTTACAACTTAGTGTTTAGACTATAGTTCTTCAACTGTTAATAAACATAGATATAAATCTAACTAGCTAGCTATAAGAATAAGTAAGACTTAGTTATATTATAGGATGCATTACAGAGTTGCCAATTTCACCTTCTAAACTCGTACATTTCTACGACAGACTTATCATAAAATATTACATGGCTGATGACAAGCGAATGCAGAGATATTGTTCTTAAGCTTGAAATGTAAGTAGTCATGCCTAGAGAGATCGTCGTAACTTGTCTTGACAACCCTTGTAGCACATGCATGGGAATCCTTTCAATACATGCATGGTAATCCTTTTAACATATGGATAGAAATCCTGTCTTATGGTCCAAGTGATGATCTATTCCACATAGATGAAAAACACCACGAGATAGGCAGCTGTCCAAGCTGGTTTCTCTTGGCATCTCCGAAGTCAACGGTTCTATATCGTCATCAGAACCAACTTTGAGGCAGTCGCCGAGTGCATGACAAGACTTTGAAAACTATAAAGCCAGCAGCTTCTTCTGCAAAACTCTCAACTACATCCACCATCTATCAACCACTCCTCTCAGCCTTTTCACTACTTTACATACTCTTCCCACCGATCTTGAGCCATTTCTAAACTCGACAAAATGAAGTTCATCAACAGCCTCGTCCTTCTTGCCTCCCTCGCTGCAGCCGCTGCTGTTCCCGCAGCCAACAGCGACATGGAAAAGCGCGAATGTGACCACGATGCCGAGGCTAAGTGTATCCTGGCTTGTAACACTTCCTGCGTTGCCGCCGGACCAGCTGGAATGGGCGCCTGTATGCAGGGTTGCAGTAAGTCTCTCCAATTTCAACCAGTATCTGCAAGTTCCATGAAGTTGACTTTTCTAGCTCCTCGATGCAGTGACGTTAATGGCTGCTAGAGGCTTCAATGTAGCCTTAAGTTACAACTGTCTGCACTTAATAGTGTACTTGATCTAAGGGTTACATTGACGTAGCCCTTGACTGGAGATATATCTAGCTGATGACACTAGAGGGAGCTGGAAGGGTTTCCACTTGGTTCTATAAGTACATAACTCACCCATACTTTCATTTAATCGAGATTCCTTTCAATCACTCTGAGGCAAATTAGCCTAGTGTCTTATCTAGCACTATTATGAGATCCGGACATAGTTAGATTTAGGTACCGTTAGTTATCTACCCAACATCCTACGTCCTTACTACTAGATCTCTGCAAGTAAAGAATTAACTTGACATCCTAAAGGCGCAATAGTTAAGTGCACTTCTAATAGTTAGCAAGAAAGTACCTTATTTAGAGTTATATTTATTAGGTACGTAAGTATAATGCAGAAATCTTTCTTTAACATTGGTAAGATATTGAAACCTGATAAAGTCCTGAACTCGGAATCAGTCGGGATAAACCTTAAAAACTGACTCCCCAAACCTTCACAACTCCCCCTTCCCATCCCTAAAAACCTCATCAAACCACCTCTCCTTGGCCTCATCCTCATCATACTTACTCTTACAAACATCCGTAAACTCATGTCTCTCCCAAATCGCAGTCCCATTCCCATCCACCACAAAAGTCTGCGGTTTCTTCATAGGCTTTTTCGTTCGTGACTCCCAGTATATTAACCGTTCACCCTTGACAACGATCTCAAGAAGAGATGAAGCTTTGACTTCTTTGAGTTGGTTTTCGAGTAGTTCGCGTAGGTAAGGAAAGTACCAGATCTTATCCCACCAGAGGTACCGTCGTTTCTTGGCGCCGTCTTTGTGGGCGTTGTGGTGGACTACTACGGGGATTGCTTTGGAGTAGAAATCTGCGTAGAGAGGCATTTCACCCCAGTCTTCTACGATATCCAAATCGCGGACGGAGATGTTGGAGAGGGGGTTCTTAGACTTGGAGATATCGTCTGGAACTCCTTGAAGACGGGGAGATATGTTCAAACTCTTAGACTTTTCGGCGATGAAGTTCTTGTCGTTAAGAGTAATAATTTCTCCATCTTGTTCTTCGAATACGGTAGGGATGAAAAGCTGTTGGGTATAGTCTAGACCGACGTGATACTCAAATTCCTTGTGAAGATCTTTAAAGTCTCTGTCCTGAGTAACGCCAGTATGTGCGCCAAGAGATCGTCTCCAAATCTCCTGCTCGGCAAAGATTTCTCCAAAGACACCCTGATCGCTGTAAAGGTCCTTGCCGTTGACGAGACCCCGTTGCATACGTTCTTGGACACGACGGAAGTATCGGCGCATATCACCCACTGGACCGATCATGCTACCGCTGTTGAGATACTTTGGTCGAACATCGTGGAACTTGCTTGGGTTGAGATCCGTCTTGGGACCGTAGAGATCTTTCCGGACGGGACTTTCAGGAAGTTCGTCGCAGTGAAGAACTGAACCTGAAGATGAAGGAGGAAAGCACTTTTTCTGTGCTGAGACGATGATTGTTTGTTCAAACGGTAAATCACCACGTCCTTTCCAACCAGCTGCCAGACGACGGTTCGCTTGCATATTCGCCTCATGATATCGCTTAAGAAGAACATCAGGCGGAAGTTGAAACCAACAGTCATAAGAATCAGTCAAAACAACAATATCATTCTCATCAAGTCTGTTTTCCTCAGGCGTGTCAGACTTGGTAGCGAGGTCAAGATACTCAAGAGTACCTGTAATTTTCGCAAGATGAGACCCGCCCTTCCATCCTTTCGACGGATCAAATTTCTTGCCCCAGTTTACAATCACTGGACTGGGATAGCCCAAAGCGATGGCACTGGTGATGACTTTGCAAAGATCGTGGGCGGGGTTATTTGCGGGAAGAACGATTGCTAAACGACGGTCTTTGGCGACGAGATGGTTCATAACGGGTTTTGTGCTACCGGCTACTACATCGCCATTTAAAAAGAACGAGCGGCCCTAGACAGTTAGTAACTGATAACAAGTAGAAGAGGGGATGTTACCTTTAGTGAAGTCAAACATAATAATCCAGGAATGAGAAGGATTGCAGCAATGAGAATTGTCATGGTTCGGACGGGCAGCCGAAGTAGTTTCTTGGCAAACATGCCCCAGCACCGTGACGACCCGGGGGATTTCTCTAGACTCTCCGGGTCGGATCCCGGGGATGATGGTTCTAGGCGTTTGTATTGCCAAGAAGGCATGATTCTGCGGAGGTAGTCCATGGTGAATGCAGAAATTGATGAGGATCAGATCAAACAGAGCAGAATGGGATATGTGCACGCGACAGCTTTCTTATGAATCTCTCTCTGTCCTCCTCCTCCGTACTACTCCTTGTGGCTCATCCTTGATTATTACTCTTGGCCTCATGCTATCCTCTTGGCTCACTCTTGGCTCTCCAAACCTGCTTACCACCGTTCAGACCTGACTCGGCAAAGCAAAGCATCTTGGCACATGCACCAAAATCCAAAGCTCAACCAGAGGCAAACCGCGTACAATAAAAAACTCGAAATAGCAATCGTCGATCACTTCCTCAATGGAGAGAAGCCAAGGAAATAGCCAGGAGATTGCTCGACTCCCCCGCCGACGGTCCGGTCCAATGGGGGAGAGGCGGTGCCATAATCCCGTCTTGGCCTTGCCGAACCACCCGACCGGAACATTTGGTGCGAGGTTTAGGGTTAGTTAGTCGGGGGATCAGACTTTAGACTAACGGTCAGGTACTCAGTTTTGGGCATGTGGTAGTGTCTTGAATCAAGTCTTGACATCATAATGGGCTTTTTGAAGACCCCATAATACAATAACGGCATCATTATAACTTCTCCATAAAGTAAACCGACTAATTCCACTTGTCCATTTACGCTTGTTAGACAACCCTCGCATTCGGGCGCCGACTCGCATCGGGCGTGTATGCCTCGTTGTCAACATTACACGTCCCCCATTTTCTCCACCACCGTCGTCCATATGACATTCCTTTTCTATACGTCCACTGGTTATTGGGCGCCTTTCTAACCTTTGGTCTTCCATGCATGCCTAATTCGTTAGCATTTTTCACCAATAAGGTACTGGAAACTTACATCTCCCCTTGTTCTTTTTAAGTCGGGTCGTAAACTTGCGGCAATCAGAACAATACCTTCTTTCCCCCATCCATCCCCGTAATCTCGTAAACAAAGGACAAGAAATACAAAGACAATGTTTCTTGCAGTACGGCACATTACACGCTGGATGATCATCAGGGTAATCATTACACCGGTAGCAAACACGTCCAGAAATTGTATGCCGTTTCCTTCTGTGCTGCCAGGCGTTGTAATGCAACTCTTTACCACGTACGCCCTCGCAGGTGGATCGGTAGTCCATTTCTGATTTGTTGACAGGACATCCATGGGGAACATCAGCCGTTGAGCCAAGCTGGTCCACCCATTCGAGTTTTGGCTTGGAGGTGATGAGTGGTGTGGAGAGGAGACGGAGTTCGTGGGATGTAAGCGAGAGACAAACAAGGTCATTTCTGGCGCATTGTTTTAGAATTTCTAATTGGATCTCTGGGGGGAATTGGCGGAACAGTGTAAAGTCCATGGCGGGAAACGGATATGTATGATCTTGGCAAGTGTTGGGGTTACGCGTTGACGCGAATATGATTGATAGAGACAACGAATAGAGACAACAAGACTGGTTATTCACTGCATTTTAAACGCGACATTATCGCGGTCTATTCTTAGGCAGCATTGCATCTATTCAAGCATAATATCACGTGGAATCCTTCAAGAGTCCATTTGTGGATGTTCTGCCTAATTTACTGGGATTCCGATCCTGCTAATTCAAGGCAGAATTCCTTATCTTATCAGCAACAGGCTGCGCCTTCAATTGAGCTTCGACTTTTATCAAACAGCATTAATTAACTTACTTAACATGAAACTAAGTATAAGCTTAGAAGTTAGTTAAGAAGATAGAATTCTTGTAAAAAACCTCTGTGGCTTATATGTAAAAGAACAATTTGTAAGTGGTTTATGAGAGTCAATTGGAACTTGAGCAGTTGGAGGACCCACCTCTCTGAGGGCAAAAAAAGCAAAAAGTGAGGTTCTGCCCGGGCTCGAACCGGGGACCTTCTCGGTGTTAACGAGATGTCATGACCAACTAGACCACAGTACCAAGCTGTTTTGTTACAGGGTCTCTCTCTATAATTACCCATAGTCTCAAATCAATCAAATCACCCGATAATTAATTACGCGAGTCCCCTGAAACTTTCGGAAAGCTCCAAGACCTCGCTTAAACCACTGAATCCTTCAATTGACGTGTCATTACCTTCTCAGGGTGACATTCTACCCGCCAGCCCATGATTGGTTACCCATATCTTTGCCAAGTCGGCGCAGTCGGGTGGCTGTAACGGCTGCAATGCCACCTGGCTTCGCGTTCAGCACGGTCAATTGGTTGTTTAGGGTAACGAATGAGGTGGCTTGGAGTCTTGGACAACTTAATCGAGTAACTTGCAGCGCTTGGTTTCGTATTTCCCCTGCACAAGCGGGATCAGGTTTCTGGGATGATGAGATGGGATTTTTGATTGCTATTTTCGTTTTGGGATTGCTGTGCGAGGTGCCTAAGCGGCAGGGTTGGATAAACCACCTAAACAGCGATGTTTCACAACACTTAAAGTAAAAGGGGGGTTGCTTTTAATAAATTCTGTCCTACTTTGTATTTTACACAGCTTTTATACTAATTGTGCTAAAAATACAGTCGCTTGTGTATTGCTAGGCATACCAATGTCCTGGGACCGGCTCCTGGACATCATGAAGTTCTGTTCCAAAACTCAGGTGACCAACTGCAGTGTTTCTGTCGCTGAGATAGGCAGAGGGCCCATTCCAGGAGGATGGTGTCTTGACCACTCCCCAACGGACTGGGTTCCGCGCAACCTCACGCAGGTAATCTTGTATATTGAGAGCCTCAGAATCAGTTCCGCACGACGTCTCTTCCGTGTCGTTTCCGCCTCCAATGCTGTTTATCGACACGAGAGGTTCTTGATCGTCAGTCAAACCTCGCAGATTGATCATCTCATAGGTTGAGTCCTCGTCATCCTCGAACGGTCTTGACTCGAGCCGTAAGCCCTTTTGTACACCACTGCCAGGATGAGTGCCACTGTTTTCTTCTAGAGCTGGAACGTGACACGCTGCAGATATAACAACAGAGCTTGCTCCTGCCAGAGGCATCCCTGTCTTGACCTTTCTTTGCCCCACTAGGGTAGGAATGATAGGCAGGATGATCATGGTAATAAAGAGTATGAGTATCGTAAGAGTTGAGTAACCGATACCAACAAAAGCATCTATACTTAAACCAGTCTCTGAGGCAGCCTTTCTGCGCTGTTCAGAGTCATCCATTTGCTGGCTCCACTCGTAGTAATCTACATAAAATGGTTAATCGTAACTATAATGAGCGTCGAGATTATTCCACGTACCTCCTTCTGCCACAAATATGTAGAAAGCATTCGACACTAACCAGTGCGTGAAGATACTAACAATGATCAAGGGAACACTGTATCGATACGGTAGCTGTAATCGGTACGCCGTCCGCTGTTGACCTTTAGGCTGGGATACCCTGAGCGGGCGAAAGTCTCCTCCATAAGAGTTCCACTCTTTTTCGGCGCACAAGTGAGTGTAAATGTTGTTGTATATGAAGTAAGTGATGGAGAGAAGCAGTTGTGGCAAGTTGGCTCTCAGAACAAAGTCCATAAAATTGACTGCTGAAGCTGGCGAGATTGACAGTATTCCGTTACTCATGCTTTGTAGCAGGCTTTGTCCGGCAAGAGGGGTCCTTAGGTTTGCTGCGATAAACCCACCGGCGAGGATAATAATATCCATAGACAACATTCCATAGCTTCGGGCCCAGGTCTGTCGGTCGATGGCTGACAACCAGCTTTGACGTGTCGGTGCAGCCGTCATTGCAAATGTGCAACCAGCTCCCATGTCCTCTTCAAGGTCCCTGTCCATGAGGCATCTTCCAGTCGTGTTATGGTCTGGAAAGCGGATGAATGATTCGATAGCGTCGCCCAACACAACCAGGGGCTGCTCTTTCGGTAATGTGAATAGAACGGCGAGACAAAGTACTCCCTTGACGGCAATGGAGGCAACAACGATGATGAGGAGTTGATTAGAGATAGCGACTGTGCACTTTTGAGATAATTCGTCGACCAAACAGTATTTGAGAGTAAGATTTGTCGCAGCATCGTCGGCCATGAAGGACGAAGCATAGGGGGAAAATGAAAATGTGTAATCTGATGGTAAACTTCCAAGCCGTCTCGATTCCGACTCATTCATCCAGAATCCGACCGCGCTGCCACACGTTTGGCTACATTTGCCAATCGGTCTTTGATCAGAGCTGACACTGGTTTTGCAATCAGCAGCAAACCAAAGGGAGTTGCTCTCATTAGCAGGGACATGGCTATCCCAAAAGGACTTATCGGTGGTAGAGTTGAATGGCTTGAAAAGTGTAGTTCGGTTCCATCCCTCCTCCCCCTCCGACATGGAGGTCTTGTTCTGAGACTCAACAACCATCACCACATCGCCAAAGGTAACGCGCGGGTTACAGTAAACGTACTGCCAGATGCAATCTCTAGTCTTGAGCTTCTTCCAGGACTTGGCATAACGAGATGCAGCCTTGATCTTCTTCGATGCATTACTAGACGGGTCAAAGTATTCGCTCACGTTTCGAGGCAATCCATATCCTTCCCAGTCAGTATCACCTCTGGGAGGCCATAGTGCTGCCCCGGACCCGAAGTACTGCGCACCGTCGACGAAAGCCTCGGACGATATAGTGAGGTGCCAGTCAGTCCCCAAGTTCTCGGTTGCAAAGACAGCAGAGTTGAAGAAAAG
Source organism: Fusarium citri (assembly GCA_004367485.1). Lineage (NCBI taxonomy): Eukaryota > Fungi > Ascomycota > Sordariomycetes > Hypocreales > Nectriaceae > Fusarium > Fusarium citri. The sequence continues at coordinate 240,030 of QHHH01000009.1, read as the reverse complement.
GTGAAGAGGAAAGGAGCTGACAAAGAAAAGCATCCAGTATACGAACTTGATCTTTGAAGTCCAAAAGACGTTTCGCAGTGACTGGACACCAATTTTGAGGGCCCGATTTGCTCCATGTGCTTTATCAATTTCGGACCTTGTCGGAGAACTGAGGACCTGCATGAAAAAGTTGGAGGAGGCTAACACGCCCGTGGAGCAGGCGTTGAGTAACAGATGCAGCCACGTATTGACTGACTTTGCCTTGCCACATTTTCCGTGAAAGAAGACGAAGTTTCTATCGATACCGCCGGATACAGAGACGCCACGATAAACAAGGACAGTGCCGAAAATGGTGAAAATAAAAACAACGATAGTGTTCAAGGTCGCGATAACACGCCAACCGCTACCAAGCTTCTCAGATAGCATGGCGAAAACAGGGAGAGTTTGAATTATGGATTTAATCTGCTGGATTACGAGATGAGGTAGGATATAAGTAACATCTAAATATAGAAGAAGGCGAGAGCCTGACTTTCGTGCCCTCAAGACGACGGTAAGGCTGCGGTTCCGAACCCAGGATTGGCTGCACTTACCACAAGATCAACATCCAGCTGAAAAATAAGCGACAAGGCGTTGTTTCATGGTTGTCATTGGCCGCCACAGCCACACCTATGTTAATGAAGTGAGAGCCGAGTTAGGTTGTGGGAATTGTTACATACCGTTAACAGAAAGTTACCCAAGTGCCAAGTCATTGCCAGGCCGTAGGCAAAAGCCAAGCATCAACAAATGGCAACAGCTATTATATAACGGGACTGTAAAATCTAGTTATGAGAATAGACATTTGCACAGGACTTCTTAAATAACTAGCATTTAGGAAGATTCACAGAATTATTTACCAATTAATAGTGAGGTACTAATATTATAAATATATTTAACAGGTATCTTAAAAAGGAAATTATTCTTAGCACCGGTGTTTAATTAATAAATTACTGGAGTATCTCTAGCTTCTAGGTCTGTATCCTAGAAGCTTAAGAATTAATATATCTTAGATTGTAAGTAGCTCTGAACATTTACCTTCAATCCGTCATTGGTCAGACAAGGAGTAACATGCAGCTCTGCTTCTGTGTAGGAACTTAGTGCTGTGGAACAACCAGCCTTGATCAGAAGGCCACCGAAGAATCTGTGTCAATTGCGTGAATCACCTCGTCATCAATCATATCTCTTTACAATGTGAATCAGCCCAGTGCTTCAAACTTATGATGGAAAGAGATACCAAGGTACATGATTTACCAGCATAAAAAGTCCACTTCCATCAATCCAATCTCAATCAACCTTCCCTCAGACAACATACTGAACGCCGTCAAGTACTAAACACTACTATATATACTACGGTCTCAGAGAACCATCATGTGTACGAGGACCAACAACCGAGCTGTCTGTCTGGTCTGCCAAACAGTCTTGTCGCAAAGCTTCAGTGAACAGTGCTGCCTCAAGTCTAGAGGTATCTGGGGAAGGTGTAGAAATGTGAACAATGCTACGAATACCACGAGCGTCATTTGTGGGGAGTGTAGAAGGAAGCGCAAGCTTGAACCGAAGAAGTAAGCATGTGATTGAGAGTCTGTGCAAGGTAAAACAGCTTATTGGTGGAACAGAGAGTCTTGTGAACAATAGAGGATAGTGAATATAAACTATTGACAAGAGGATTGTTCTTCGATGCTGAACATAACAGTGATGGTGTGAAATAAGTACTGAGCAGTTGTTCGTATGGTTTAGGTTCCCAGTGCTTTGTTCTGGATCACTGACAGCTACCGTTCAAGAAAGAAAGCCTTGTGAAACGCTCTTACTGAGCCACTGTTCCTCAAGCTCTATAAATTAGCCTCTTTCCACTGCCCAACTTGAACTCAAACCAAACATCAACAACTTCAACTATATATCAACACCACTCATCAGCTATACAACAAACCCTCTAACATCAAGTATATCTCAAAGCCTCAACAACAGCACGATGTGTCTTAGATACATTTTCACCGATGATTGCCTTTGTGGCAAGGAACTCTGGCGCGACACTCGTGATCGACCCTGTGATAAAGCAGACGGAGTGATGGGAGCATGCGGAAGCACTGAGGAGGTTTGCAGTAGCACAACACTTGAATGTTCTGAGTGTGAGGAGAAGCGGAAGAAGAGGGAGAACCCTGATGATGAGGATGAGGATGAGGAGGAAGAGAAGTAGAGTCACTAAGAACAGTGCATCAAGGGTTATGAACTAGCATGGAATCACTATTCCTTTAGGTTTATAAATACAAGCTTTCCCCCTCCTAAACTTGAACTGGTCCTTCCGTAATAAATACAGAGAACAGTAATCTCAATCCCACTGCTATATAACAAGGATAAACGTAGACTTACTTCTAAAAACACCTACATCATAGATCAGCACTATGTGTTTCGAATATGTTAACTATGAAGACTGCTACTGCGGCGTTGAAGTTGACCGAACGACTACACAACATTGGTGTGAAGAGGCGGGAGCCCAATGGGCAAGTTGTGGAAAGTATACCTGGGAACCAAGGTTCTTAGAGGCTGAATGTGAGGATTGTGAGAAGAAGAGGCTGAGGAAGCAGAGGAAGAAGGAGAAGGGATATGACAATGAGGATGAGGATGATGAGTAAGATGTCACAGCTATCAGTGACTCAGGTAAAAGGCTTAAGATAAAGCATGGAATCACTGTTAGCCTCGTTCTATAAATATAACTCTTTCACTCCTTGACTTCAACTTGACCCTTCCACAATAACTACAGAGTAAAGCGATCTTAATTTACAATAAGACCAAACCTAACACTAACTATATCCCACAAGACTATTAATAGTAGCACTATGTGTACCCAATATGTCTTTACCGACGACTGCGACTGTGGTGTCGAAGTCGCACGATCAACTGCAGCTAGGATGTGTGTCAAAGCAAAGAAGGTCTGGGGAGACTGTAAACAGGTTGATGTTGTGCCGAGAAGTACAAAGGTTGAATGTGCGGACTGTGAAGAGAAGAGGAAAAAGAAGGAGAACCCTGGCACAGATAATAAAGATGATAAATAAGGTGTTACTGCCAACAGTGTATCATAGAATGTTTTTAAGTTAGCACAGGATCACTATTCGCTCAAGTCTATAAATACAACCTTTTCACACCCTAAGTTAAACATAACTATTTCATATTAGACATACAACATAACAATCTAATACTTACAAATCACCCACACCCAAAAACAACCTATATGTTATAAAGTCTAAACATCATCACTATGTGTTTCCAAATGATCTATACTGAGGATTGTAATTGCGGGAAACGGGTGTCTTCATCTTCTATAAAGGAGATATGTGATCTTGTAGAGGAGAAGTGGGGTGATTGTGGATTTGTGAATGTTATCCCGAGAAGTACAACGGTCGAATGTGCGAAGTGTGCGGAGGAGAGGAAGAAGAAGGAGAAGCCTAAGGATAAGTAGGGAATTACTGCTACCAGTGAATCTAAAAGGCTTGTGAGCTACCGCAGAATCACTGCTCGCTTAAGTCTATAAATACAACTTTTTCCACTTCTTACAACTTAACTCTTCCATGATAAAATCACTCTAAATCTCATTAACTACACAACAACCTAAAGCTAAAACACTAATATCTTATAAATCCATCAACATGTGTGTGCAGATGGTTTTCACCGAGGACTGCAAATGCGGCAAGCAGGTTTCTCGATTTACCACGAACGAGAAGTGTGATGATATCAAGGACGAGTGGGGAGATTGCGGCTTTGTTACCGTCATTCCAGACAGTAAAGAAGTTGAATGTGCGGAGTGCGAGGAGAAGAGGAGGAAGAAGGAGAACCCTGACGATGATGATGAAGAGTAGAGGGTCTGATTCTATATACTAAAGCTTGTAGCTGGTAATTGCATGGCTAGATTATAAAGACACACAATTTCGATCAATCTTGGAGCTTTCACGTTGATATGCATTAAAACCACAATATCTCGAATACGCTAGCACACTAACTACCTCCTCCTAATCTCAACCTGAGCAAAAGGATCACAAACAGACAAAACCCCTACCTCCATAACCTTCGGCTCACATCCGTCCTTGAGTCTAAGATCATACTTCATCAAAATCTGCGCTAAACAAAGCTTAAGTTCACTACCCGCAAAGAACCGTCCAGGACATTGATGTCTCCCCATTCCAAAATGAGCATGATCAGGGCTAGACTGAACCAACAAACCAGAGTTGTCACCTGCTTCGCGACGCTTGTAGAAGCGGTAGCCGTCAAATTCGTCGGGATTGTCGTAGGTTGGTGGATTGAGCATTTCGCGACCGTCGACGGCGATGTGAGTTCCTTTCTTGAGGGGTGTTCCGTCAGGGAGGACAGTGTCCCGAATGACGAGTCGTTCCAAGATAACTATAACGAGTTAGTTATGATCTTCAAAGAAAGGGAGATACTTACGAAGAGGAGGAATCTGTCGTTGACACTCCTTCATAAAACTATCCAACAAACCCAACTTGGCCAAAGTCGCACCAGTAACACCATCACCCATAGCTTCCTGTATTTCCTTCCTCAAAGGCTCAACATACCCGGGCCGTCTAGCAATCTCAACAAGGACCTGCCTAAATAGCTCAGATGTAGTGAACAAAGCAGCCATAGCAAGAGCTAACTGTACATCGCCAGGTTCGAAACCCTCGGCAGCTGGGTTCTCCATCGTCCAAGCAAGAGCATCGTAGTAAGCGGGAGGGTTAGTCTCTTGACGGCGCTTTTGGACCACTTTGTTGACCATTTCGCGGGCGCGTGCAAGACCAGTGCGACAAGCTGTTGCGTGGGGAAGAGAATATTGACGAATGCTTCGGAGCCAGGGATGCACAGATTCCATTTCCGGAACGGCTGAGAAGAAGTCGAGGACGTATTTGCGAGAAACAGTTTGCCATTCGGGGTCGGAAGCAAGCTCAGGTCCAACGGAAATAGAAGCAGCAGCACGAGAAATAATAGCCGTGGTGTCACCCTCCCAATCGAGAGTCTTCCACTCCTTACTCTCCCCCCAGGTCCCCTTCAACCCCTTCTCAATAGCCTCGTTTACAGCAGGCAAAGTCTTGTCAGTCTTACTCAGCTTTCCCTGAATTATATTGATGACCATCCGATTCTGATGATGCAGAACAAGCTGGGCTTCAAAACCGGGATAACTGGCAAAGAAATCGTCTCTGACGAGCTGTTGATGATCGACATCTTTGTTGTTCTTTACCCAGTTGATAAGGCTAGGTGGAAGGATGAGCCTCTGGCCGTTGGGGACTTGGATTATGTATGGGTTTGAACCGTGTGTTGAGAAGCCGGTTTTGAGGAGGCCACGGGCGTTGGTGATGAAATCTTGCGGGTTTTTGTTAATGATGGGGAATTTGAGTTTGGGGCTTTTGAAGATATATGTGCCGATTACGATGGCGATAAGAGAGCAAAGAATGCTCAAGGGCGAGATTAGGACACTCATTGTAGCTGAATGTGATGATTGATGGTGTTTAATGATGCTATAAGTGGTGATAAGTCTTCTCTATTTAAATCAGTGTAAAAGTTCCCGCAGGTAGAAGCTCTCCACCAACGAATGAAGCAATACTACCTTTAACATCCGGCGAATGACATATATCCGTCGAGCTAAACTATAAACACTCGCCGATGTTGAATTCTCAGCTAGTTTGCAAATATAGAGAAATATTAAACGTATTTTCCAGTTTTTATCGCATCCGGGTTGATGCTATCCCCTGAGACAAATACCGACACCCCTGTATTTCAGTAGGTAGTCCGTTGAGAGCTACTGTAAGCTGCAATAAACTAGCACTGATTGGCCCACTAATTGTTAGTGCTCGGTAGTGATCCAAATAGGCGATGACTCATGTCAAAAAGAGGTTAGCTTTAATATACGGTCCACAGTGCATAATGGAAATTTCGTATTTGTATTAGAGTAGCGAATTCATTCTGGTATATTTCGTAGTAACTAAAGCCTCCTCTCATAGTATACGACATAGATAAACTAAGCCTTGATGTCCTTGACATCATCATGGGAGTGACCAGAGTGGACGGCACCTCCGCCGTAGATAATATCATCGAGACCAATTTCTCTGTTAATCTCGGCCATTCTCTCGTTATCAGCCTGAGCAGCACCCTCAGATCCAAAGATGATGTCCTAAATTCGTTAGTATAAAACGGTATAAGGGAAGGATGTAAACGTACCATTTCTTCGAGAGACAGACGCTTGGTCTCAGGGACAAAGAACCAGATGAATCCAGCACCCATCAAAGTCAAGAGACCGAACAGAATGTATGTTCCATAAGTAATACCCTCCAACATATCAGGAGTAACTTGACCAACGATAAAGTTGTTCATCCAGTTACTCGAAGCACCAAGAGCCACACCATAAGGTCGAGTGCTAAGAGGCCAAATCTCGGCAATGATAATCCAGGCACAAGGACCCCAAGAGTCTAGAACAGTCAGTATAAATCTTCACAATCGAGGGGACAAACTTACATCCGAAATGGATGACGAAAAGCCAAACCATGACAATAGCTGCCCAACCAGCTGCTTGGTGGTTCTCAAAGTTATCAATGTTCTTGGCGAGAATAACAGCGATGATAAGATGGCAAAGACTCATGCCGACAGCTCCGACAGCGAGAACGGGTTTACGACCGAGACGATCGATCCAGAGAACGGCAGGGATGGTGGCGATGAACATGACGATTCCGACGACTCCTGTAGCGAGGAGAGAAGTGGTGGTGCTGCTCATGCCGAGTTGACCAAAAATGGAGGGAGCGTAGTAAAGAATCTAGACAGTTAGTTTGAGACGAAAAAGATTATGGTGGACTTACAGCATTGATACCGGTCCACTGCTGGAAGAACATAGTAACAGTAGCAACGATAACACGCTTAAACATAGCCTTGGTCTTGAAAAGCGCACCCATAGCGACAAACTGGAGTTTAAAGATGTTTCCAGCAGTCTGTTCCTGCAAATGAGGGAAACGCTCAGCCAGAGACCGTTTCTCGAAAAGAGACTGAGCCTTGATCTCGAGGAATTCTAGCTCGATGAGTTCATGGTCTGTGGGAAGATCACGGAGGTTGGCGAGGACTTGTCGAGCTTCTTCTTCGCGGCCGTGGTGAAGAAGCCATCGGGGGGAGAAGGGCATCCACATCATTCCGATGAAGAGGATTATCGCGGGACCGAGTTGGAGACAGATTGGGATTTGCCATGCTGCGTCGGATTGGCCTTCGCCTGTGCCGCCGATGAAGTGAGTGCCACTGAGAAGGTTAGAGGTGTCATGGTAGGTACAGGGGGAGTGACGTACTAGTCGATCCAGAAACTAACCATGATACCAAATGTAATGGCCAGTTGTTGAAGAGCAACAAGAGCACCACGAACTTCCGGAGGAGCACATTCCGAGTTGTAAAGAGGAACGATAGTAGACAAACTACCAACACCCATACCCCTAAATAAAGTCAGTCAGCTTCAAAAGGATCCCCTCGATCATCAAACTTACGTGATAAATCGTCCAGCAAGAATAACTTGGTATCCAGCTTGAATAGCAGTAGCCTGAATAACAACACCAAGGATAAAAACAATAGTCGCAATAAGAATACCATATTTTCTCGAACAAAGCTCAGCAATAGCTCCAGAGAGTACAGTACCAAGCCAAGCACCAAGTTCAAGAATGGAAGTCAACCATCCTTTCTTGGTTTGGTTCTTGACATAATCTCCCATGTCTGTTCACGTCAGCTGCCTGCACCTTGGTATATGAGATTGTATTGTGGAGGTAAGCGCACGTCGTTCAAAAGCAGGCATAGTCAAAATCCCTGAAAACATTCCCTGGTTGTAACCATAAAGAATACCACCGATACACGCAAAAGCAGCAATTCTAGCAACTTTCCAATTCTTTACCAAAGCCCGTGCACCGGATGCACCCATGAGGGCTTGGCGGCGCTGGAGGGCGGCATCGTATGTGCCTGTTGTAGTCGGAGCTCCACCCATGATGAGTACGAGTGCGAATATTGATGACAAGGTGTCAGACCAGAATCATCTTGGCGATTGAAGGGCATGCATTTGTTATATACTCTGCAAAAGCCAAGACGTGAAACTTTGCACTGTTACATCAATCTCGGCTAAATGGGCAGAACATGTCAGACAAACGAACTCGGGCATTTACAATGAAACGGCCGTAGCTACATGCCGGCTACTGAGAGGACCGTAGGAGGGTTGATTCTCCCCGCAGGTGGATAAAGTAAACTCCAATTCAGCCTGAACTTGTCAGTGGTTGGTTCAAACGGTTTGAACTCAGGCTAAACACGACATGGGTTGGTGACAGGGCTGAATATCCGCACCAGTGAAAACCCGGGGATGTAAGATGAGCTGATCATATATGGATAAATGGACGTCGATCTGCGGGGGAATCTGGGGAAGGGCCGGTTTGAGAGAGTCAGGCAAAACAGCTGATATATGTACTAATGACAGGTCGAATGGTTACATCTAAGCGGTGTCCTCCAAGAACCCCAAGACTCCAACCTAAATAATAGCCGAGAGGAGACGTCTAGGAAGAGACTTCCAAGTCTTTGGTTCCTCTGGAATTTCCTCATCCAACAGAACGATACCGGTTTGGAGATCCATGTCAATAGCCTTGACGTACAGCTTCCAATCCCGAGAGTATACCTTGTATCCAAGGTACAGAACCAGAATGATAGGTCCGGCCAGGAAAGACATGAAGAATGACTCCGCGTTGGGAGGAGATCCGTCAGCGGCCTAAAATAGTTAGCGATGTAACCCAAAAGAAAAAGTCTAGACTCAAACTTACATAAAGGGCCGAGTAGAAAGTGGCCACGAGAGCAAGAGCATTAAGAAAAACGCCGAGATAACTACCCCAGACACCGAAAGGGGTTTTATAAGGGACCAAATTCAGGTTAATTCCTTGAGCGCGCATTCCTGATCTCATTCTTGCGTGCGCAAGACAGATAGTTCCCCAAACGAAAAGGAACGCGAGACCGGACAAAGCCAAAAGCCAGTCAAATACGGTACCGCCCTTGGGAGATTCACCAATGTATGCCAAAAGTCCAAAGGCAAGTTGAATGATGACGCAGTAAATAGGACGTCCTTTACCATCGATGTAGGTAAGGAACTTGGGCGCATGTCCTCTCATAGCCATAGCTTGCATGGTACGTGTTGAACCAAAGGTACACGTATTCGCGACGGACAACACGGAGATTGTAATAACCGCGTTGAAAATAGAGGGAAGAACCTTGATACCTGCATCTTGAATGGCCAAGACGAATGGCGACGCTTTTGTGTTGGCGCCGGAAGCACCGAGAAGTCTTTCATCGTCGGATCGAAGGATTATTCCTACGATGAAGAGATTGATGACGTAGAAAAGAGCGATACGCCAAAAGACTTGCTTGGAGGCTGTAGGGACGGATTTACGGGGGTCAGCTGTTTCAGCGGCGGCGAGACCGACCATTTCTGTACCTCCGAAAGCGAAGGCTGGTGATGTCAGTAGATGTCATGAGTATAAGGGAGGATACTTACCAGCAACGACAAAGACAGCGCAGAAACCCTTGAAATCGGTAAAAGCACCGGGATCATGCCAGTATTTTGTTCCAAGATAGCCTTGATCACCTACACCACCGCAGTTGATGATGATGCCGAGGATGATGAAGCCAAGACAGGCAGCGATCTTGATAGCAGAGAGAACAAATTCGACTAAAGGTGTTATTATGGATTGATTGACGACAAGGTTGATGACTTACCTTCTCCATAACCACGAACACCAAAGATTTGAACTACGGTTAGAGCGACGAGGAAGACAGATACCCAAACAGCCTAGTGCATGTTAGTGGATGCTGCCAAGACGCCAAGAGATGCCAAGGTAGATCATCAACGCCATCAATTGACCTCTGATGTAGGGATGCTCACCATATGGATATCAGTTCTCCAAAACTCAATAGTCCTGGACGCAGCGATCAATTCGAACGGAAGAACTGTAAGCCAGGAAAGGGCATATTCCCAACCACAAGCGAATCCCCAAGATGGATCAACGAAGCGAACAATGTACGTATAAAAGGCACCGTTGACAGGGTACAACACAGCCATTTCTGCAAGAGCAAGGTTTGTACACAACAACATGACACCAATGATGAGGTCTACATTATTAGTTATGGTTCGGGTCGATCGAGGGAGGGTTCTTACATCCTACAGCAAGTTAGTATAGACACAAAATAGTGGTAGATTGGGAGGAGGTTACCAATGACCAGCGCTGCTGGACCACCCTTGTGAAGAGCACTACCAGAACCGACGAAAAGACCAGCTCCGATGGCACCACCGATAGCAATCATCTGCATGTGTCGATTCTGCAGATGACGCTTAAGCTGGCCTTCGCCGAGTTCTTCATCGTGAGGGACTTCGACGGTTGTTTCGTCTTTGACGGCTTCTTTGTGGGGTGGTGTTGACGACATGGTGGCTACAGTATGGAACACCAGATAGCTGTAGAGTACTGAGTAAAGGACAAGAAGATCGGGAATACCCTCGTTGCAAGAGAGTCTGCGGGAATGTAGACTTTATGTGCCAAGACAACAGCAGGCCACGTACGAATCAATCAAGCTTAAGATAAGCTTCCAGACGCTAATGCCGGGGCAAGCTTCTCAATCAGCACGTCGCCGAAGGAGGGTGGTCTAGAACCTGGTGTGCAACAGCCCCATGCCATTACCACCGAGACAACTCAAAGCCAAGAAGGAGATCGGCTTGGCCTTCTTGGCTAATCAAGATCTGTTCTCGGCGTGCAGAAAATGCGCATCGCTTTACTATTCTCAATGTTTGTCAAATTATTGGTTAATGGATTGAGCTTGTGATATGCTTATTTCATGATCTGACCACCATAACATGATTGACCTTCTTATCAGGGAACGTTTTCCCGGCCTTTTGTTCCTTCCAACGCCACACTTGCGATAGCGCTTGTCGTACAGATAGGACTTTGTGTTTATTGGGTGTTGACGCTGTAGATTACAGGGGGGATAACGCTGTTGGCTTACCCCAGACTGTCAGAGGCAAGTTGCATTTAACTCTTAATAGTTAGAGGAAAGATTGCCTGTTCGTACAGGCCTGGAGTCATTTCAATGTGGAGTTCTAGAACAGTTCTTTAGGATTGTTACTGGGGGGATTAGCGAATAATAGTGTGTTTGTTATCGCTGGTAGCTTTAATGTTACCGTCGGGGGTGCTTTACCTACCGGATTAGGAAGGTGGTTAGTCCTCTGCAGATAAGCTGGTGCCGGGCATCCGGGCCAATTGAGTTGATAAGGGAGGTATCATATTGCGACAGCGTCTGTAATTTAGGATCTTTTCAAAGGGACATTTGAGTCTAGATGCTTATTTTCAGTCAGTAAGGCGTGGTTGACTGCAGTAAGAATGCAATTATTCCCTGTCTTACTAAGTCCCTGCAATTACCTTAAACTCGTACTATAAACTCTTGAAGATCTTAGCTACTTTACTTTAAAGCTTTGCCATCTTAATAAGCAGTTTGATGTAACTAAAAGAGCTATTACAGTGTTTTGTAGTAACTTACTTCCTGTGGTTCCTGTGATTTCCACGAGTACTTAAACATGTTAAGGCTGTCCCTACTACAACATGAGGCAGGTGCAGATCCAAAGCTAGCAAATTTAATCCGCCTAGCACAGCTTCGTGACATCCATTTCACCTCCGTAACTGCTGTTTGTGGCAATTAACCAGGTTCTCGGCCCAATTCAGACGACTAAAGTCCGTAGGAGATTGAGTGGCGTTCAAAGAGTCCGATACGTGCGGCGTAGGTTGAGTTGGTGTCCTTGAAAAGCCCGATAAGCTGCATGTGACCCTACGGGCTACGTTACAGTTGTACTGAGCTCTAGGCTTAGGCAACCTCGGCTTGTTCGTTAGAGTAGGAGCTGTACGAATGAGGCGGAATGAGGCGCGGAGGTACCGACAGTTGAACCAAGCATGTTGTTACCAATTGAGAAAGTTTGATACAACTTTATACCTGACAAGGCTTCTGCAAGACTTTAAATAGTTAGTTGTAAGCTTTATCTTACTTTTGTTTCGCTGTAGCTCTTATACATACCTATACTAAAGTTAATTAAAATAACACAAGTCCTGTACCTACTCTTTAAAGAGCGTATCCTTTTATATAAAAACAAAAAGGAAATTTAATTAACATTAGTCTGCTAGACGCTACCTACTAGTATCAACTTCATGAACAACCTCTATCCCATCATCCGCTGCAACGGGCTGCTGTCCTACCACCGTATTATTTGTCTTACTTCCAAGTGGAACTGATTCCGACAAAGTAGCATTACCTAGAGTCCTTCTAAGATACTTCTTACGATAAAAGAAGATGCCAACAGCAATCAAGATAAGTCCGAACACAACACCTATAGCTATCCCAGCTATAACTCCATTAGATAAGTCTTTCTTTTCCGAACTTGCCTCCGTGGTTGTAGTGCTTGCAGCAGCTGGCTCTGCGTCGGTCGTGGATGAGGTTAGTGTTGAAGTTGGAATTGACAGAGATTTATCTACATCAACAAATGTGGATATAGTAAAGTTCGGAAATTTTTGTCCTTCGTACGTAAAGTCTACGCTTGAGACTCGAGTAGGCGGCAAGGATGCGCATCGGTAATCGCGGACACCTCTGGGGAAAGCGTAGGTTCGGCAGTATGGCAGAGTATCGTTGGTACTAAACAATATCCATCAGTGAAGTGAATGGGGAGATCAAGGTTTGTGAACTTACCATAGCAGGTTGTAAGTATTACTAACGCAGTCATCCTCACACAAATTCGGATCAAGAGCCTCATCTCTCGCCAGGCACTTCGTATGTGCAATCCCAGTTGTCTCCCCATCAATCTCACAAGCGAGGTACTTGAACGACTCCAGTTCCCACAAACAGCGGTTCTTATTCTCGCAAGTAATCGGGATTTGAACGGAACCGGAGAGGTAGCCGCATACTGAATCCGAGGCGTAGGTTATGGTGTAGGTAGGAATCTCATCGGCTCTGATTCGTAGATCGACCGCTTCCGGAGCGATAGTAGGTAAGGAGCCTATTTTAGAGTAGCCATTTTCGAAATCAGTTGTAGGTAGGGGATAGGCAATAAAGCGAGCAGCCACAGTCAAATAAAATGTGGCGCAGACAAGCCACGTAGGCGACATAGAAGAGTTCATAGCGACACGACAAATGATAGAAACGAACAAGGAAGGAACGAGAATAAGGGTTCGAGGGACCGTTAGATATCCTATTATATGCAGGGAGCAAAAAGCCCACCAGATTGATAAGGCAGAACGAGGCAGCCACTATCGCCTGCAGTGCTTAAGCCTCAGTGACGTGGGACGAATGGATGCTAGGTGGCTTGCAGCTATTGAGACAATAGCGCTACGCCAAGGCAGTTAATTGGTGATGGAGGGGAACGAGGCTCACTGGAAAGGTGATAGGGTGTCTCAGCTGCACAGGTGACGAGTTTAGTGCTCAATTACGGGTTTAGAGTAGTCTAGATTGATAAGAAAGCAGGATTCAATCGTATTATGTTGTTTGAGCCTCGTTTCATAGTAAATACACTTTAATAAAACATTGCCACTAAACCTATCTTACAACAACCTCTATCCAACCTTTATCTAAGAAAGATTACCAGTACTATACCCCTTCTTAATATCCTCCCTCCAAGCACTCCTCTCAACCTCCGAAACACCAGGTCCCTTATAAACACTCCCATAAAGCCCCGTAGCCCAACTCTTTCCATCCTTAGCAGCCTCCGTCTCTCCATGTTCCTTGACATACTTCTTGGAAGTATAATGTCTTCGGTACCACTTTCCATAAGTGAGGAGGTAGTATAGTCTGAAACATAGGAATGCGAATTTATCGTTCTCGAGATCTTCGGGGTATGTTGCGCCCAGGTCGACAGCGGCTGCTATACCGGACATGACGGCGACTTCGTGGGCGTTGACGAGAGTCCATGATGCTGCGAAGCGAGTGTGGTTCTTTGCATTGAGGAACATCATCCAGGGTACTACGAAGAGGTAGTGTGTGTAACTGTGGCAGAGCTGATGCCACCAATCTTTGCGAATGATTTTATCTTCAGCGATTTCGTTGTCGCTCCACAAATGGCTGTCGCGGTCCTTGTTGAGATAAATAGTCTGGAAGATATGCTGCTCGAAAGGAACCTTCTCTGGGAACTGGCTTTGATAGTTGGTGCAGTCGAAACACATCTCGAGCTTGGACTTGTCCTCGGGATACATCTTGATGTAGTACATAGGTCGATACTCAGTCCTTGCAAAGTTGCAACGTTCTGTTTGGTCTGTTCCGTTGACGTTGGCAACAGCGAGGTCATCTCGGTAGAAGTTCTCGTAGTGCTTCTTCATGTAATCCGAGTCGTTGTGGGTGATTGTGATATCATCGCTAAACTTGGCGGATCCAAGAACCTTCTTTTCCTTCCAGCTAGCAGTCTTTCCAAGGACGCGTTTAGCTGTATCGGCAAGACAGCAGAGAACGAGTTCATCGTATCTTTCTTCTCCCTGAGGGGCATCAGGGTCTCCTCCAGCTGGGTTGTGGTGGTCAGGCATAGGTGTTCTGGGTTTGAGCTTGACAACGACACCATGTTTGTTTCGTTGAACAATCTCTGTCAACTCGGTCGAGAGTCTAACAGTGACTCCTCTTGAAACCAGATCCTTTCTCCAAGTCTCGTAAAACTCTGAGAATTTGGGAAATACAATCATTGGCGGTTTGTTGCTCACGACAGTGTTCTTGTCAGAAGGATACCACATTCCATAAGTCGGTGAAGTACACAGCCTCTCAAACATGATAGCAGGGACTCGAGGAGTTTCGTTTCCAGTACCAAGGAACAAAGCTGTCATGGGGAGAGCAATAGTGTTTGTAAATTCCTCCGAGAAGAAAAACATCTTGAACACCAGCTTGAGAGGGAGAAGAGCAAAAAAGATTTCAAACCAGCGCATAAACTTGAGAAGAGTCGTAAGACGTCGAACTTCCTTTTGATGACGGACCAAAAGTTCAGTAGGAAACACATTGTTCCAGAACGTATCGTCTTTGCCGAATGATACGTGAAGTTCACAAGGATCCGCGTGATAACCTTGGCGATTAAACATGGTTACGGTGTGGTGGAAGATGTAAGAACCTCCCTGGACACCTTGATTGCACCATGATGCTCCATGGCGTTCTTTGTCGATGGGGATGGAAAATGCTTGACCGCCGCAGTAATCAACTGCGTCAATGAGTGTAACGTCGAATTTATCAGGATGTTCAGAAAGGTGATGCGCCGTAGACATGCTGGAAAGGTCAGTTAAAGTCGTCACATTTTGGTGTTTACATACCCAGCTGCACCAGCGCCTACAACGAGAACACGCTTCCGGGCATTGCCCTTGCTTTCGCCGTTCTGAGCCATGAGTGCTTCAACGTCTGTATTGTTCTGCGACATGTATTCCCGCGATGATTCTCACGATAATGGATTCAAATCTGAGAGATCATTCAGTCTTGGCCGTGGGGTTTCATTGACTAAATGTTTCCATAAATTAAAAGTCATGACGGGCTTGACTTTAATTGCTGACGTCAATGACTCTAGTGGAACTGGGATCTTCCGATTTGGGATGGATCTTGGTTTTAGCACCGATCGTGACGCGCTATCGTGACGCGCTAATTTTAGAGATCTAGGGTGGGATCGATCTTATTTATCGACGCGATTTCTGCGGGAATGGAAGGAACAGATGAAGCTGTTTTATTTTTACTGTAAAAGTTATAGAATTAAATAAATATCTACAAACAAGCTATAGTTAGAATAATTACTATTTTATAGCTGTACTATTAATACTGCTAAGTGCAACATGAGCCAAAGTGTAGAAAAGAATCATCGCAATAAGTAATAAAACAAAAAATAAACCAGCGGAAAATTAAGGTTATTATACAATAGAAATCAATTATAGACAAGAGATTTAGACTCAATTAAAATACACGTGCTTGGATTGTACAGATGTTAATAGAAGATAGAATATCAGGTCTACTAAGCTATTCAACAACCTCAGTACCCAGGTATCTCACTGATATCCTTTACATTAATCTCCTTCTTCCCATTAACCTCCCTCCTAAACGCAGCACTAGCAGGATACACTACGAGCATTAGTAAATTTCTCTCAGCCTTACAGACAACTTACATATCCTTCTCAGTCGATTAGCACTTCCGAAAGGCTGAAAGCTGACAAGTCCATGCCAGGGATCAACTCTCAAATGATCAACCCAGAACCTGTTCCTCTCCTCATTCCAACTATCTTGCTTTGGCACAATCACCTTTGCAACGGTCTGGAATGGGTATTTCTCAGAGTCCCACTCTGACCCGGCGTATTCAACGGGTTGCTCGGTTAGATTCTCGAGGAGCTGGACTTGGAAGAGATACTCTGCTTCGTTATCGCGGTAGAAATCGCGTAACCATTCGTGAAGAACGCCGTCAGGTTGTGTATCCACCGTTTCTTCACCGCGTTTCTTCTGCGCTGGGGTATTTGGGACGAGTCTATACTTGACGACATAATCCCCGTAGCGATACGCAGTCTGCGAGTAGAACGTGATAGACTCCAAATGCTGATTCGGAACTTGGTTTCGTGCTTGCTGAAGTTCTTTATCCGCTCTCTCCTTAATTTTAGACTCTTGTTCCGTCGTGTTGTAGCCATGTTTGAGGCGAAGATCGAGAATCTCCTTGGTAGTCTTTGCATCAGCTAGATCAAGCGCTGGAGTGCTGTTGAACTCGATGTCTTGAGTAGGAAAGTCTTTGCCCGGCTCAAACATTTCGCCTTGGACGTCGAATACCTTCATAGCCAGGCCTCTAGGCTGAGGAATGCGGTCCTGGGAAGTTAGTCAAGGTCTTGTAGAGAGAGAGAGAGAGAGAGAGAGAGAGTAGCTTACATCGAGTTTTGGATCACTCGGCTCAGAGCTGTATCGACAGATGATAGGATACTCGGCAGCATGCGAGAAGAGTTCCGTCTGCTTTAAATGCATCGGTATATCATCAGAAACAATCATGCTTCCTCTGACAATTCCCTGTGTCCTAGCATGCGTTCCTCCAAAACAATGTCCATTGTCTTTATAGAAGCGTCTCTGCGTCTCATTAATTTTTTCAACAACCTCGTTAATATCCTGCTCTTCATTTTCTGGGATTCTTTCAACGCCATCAGCGTCCCAGCGAATATAATTCCGATCAGACATGGTGAATTGTGTGTGTGTGTGTGTAGGATTGCAAGATGGAGAAATCCCAACGTGACGAGGATTATTATCTGACGTGGGCTATTTTTAAAACGGATTCATCTTTCGGATTTAACTTTCGGGTCATCGTTAGTTGGTTGTGGCGTGGAGATTACCGTGCATTATTCAGATTCCGATAGGTGGAGATGCCGATCGGATCTACCCTTCAGAGACTGTTCTTTGACTACCATTTGTACTGTACGTTTATCTGAAGACCTAAGACTAGACAGCATTTAGAGAAATAAATAAGAACAAGCAAGATGATTCACTTACATTCAAATAATCCATCAGAGCCTACTGTAGCCGTAACCTCTATCACTCTACATAAAGCCGCTCTGAGTCCATCGTCAATCGTCACATTTACGTCTTCACCCGGACTAGACCGAAAACAACCAGCCTCAAAAACACCCACGCTCTCCCCGGACCCAAATCTCCTACAGTACCCCCAAATGCTCCATCCGGCTAAAGCGAAACAAAAAACCACCAAAAAGATAAAGGTGCATCTGTGTTTGCTGACATGGTTGTTTCTCCCCGAACCAATCAAACCCATGTCTCGTGCACCCCGAATGACATCAACGATTGGGAGTGTCTTCTTTCTTGTGTGTGACCGTTAGATAAAAGAATGCAGATCTGGTTGCGTTTTTATTAGATGGTGCTGATCCCCCGCCATTCCATTGCTACCGTTACACAACCATCCTCCCTCCTCCTTCTCCTCAGATAAACATTCCGGTCTATTGAACAGCTGTCTTCCACGACACGCAGACCGTCACGATGCCGTCCTCAACCAAATTCTCAAAAGACACCCTCCCCGAAGACCCCGTCCACAATCTAATGCACGGTCTAGAAGGTCTAACCCTCTACGAGAAAAAATGCGTCCTAATCAACCGCGAAATCGACCGTCAAGGCATGGGAAAATACCAATGGTACATCTGGTCCCTGTGTGGTTTTGGATACCTTCTTGATCTTCTCTGGGCTCAAGCCTTTGGTCTTGTTCTAGGGCCTCTCCAACAAGAACTTGGGTTTGGTGATAATGAGTCAGGGAATATTTCTACCAGCTTTAATGCTGGGCTTACGGCTGGAGCGTTCGTTTGGGGATTTCTGGCGGATATTATTGGTATGTGTATGATGTGTTTGTTTGAGAGGTTGTGCTAATGAGTGTAGGACGACGTTGGGCGTTTAATCTGACATGTTTGATCTCGAGTATCTTTGGACTTTGTCTCGGCGCGTCGAACAATTATAATACCTTTCTGGTCCTGACTGCTTTTGTCGGATTCGGTGTTGGTGGAAATATCCCCATTGACACGACCATCACTCTCGAGTTTATTCCTCAAGTATGCCACTCTCCCTCCTCCATTAATCTTAGCTAACATCTCAGAACAAACGATTCCTTTTGGCTTGTTTATCGGTCTTCCAACCCATCGGAGTCGTCATCTGCAGCGCCATCGCCTTCGGCTTCATCCCCGTCTACGCCTGCTCTCCCAACTTCTCCGAACCCGACCCTCTAATCTCCTGCAACAACGCCTCAGCTGGTCAAAACTGCTGTTCAAAAGGTGATAACATGGGCTGGCGATACCTCCTCTTCACAATCGGTGGAATCACACTTCTCGTCTTTATCCTTCGGTTCTTCGTGTTCAACTTTCGAGAAACACCAAAGTATCTCGTCTACCGCGGTCGCGATGAAGAAGCTATCAATACACTACAGCACATGGCTGAAGTTAACAAGACAGAGTGTGGATTGACTCCTGAAATGTTTGAGTCACTTACCGCTGATGATAGCTCTGTTAGTGGTGATAGTGCTACTCCTGCTCTTGGGGCGGGTAAGAAGCAGCTTAATCTTAAGTGGTCTAAGAAGATGAGGCTAGAGATGCAGCGATACAAGATGTTGTTTTCGTCACCCACGATGACTCGTCTGACTATTCTCGTCTGGTTGACTTACATTATGGATTACTGGGGTTTCACTGTTGCTGGTAAGTCACACCCACTCAAACTCAACTCGTATACTGACTTTTCAGGCTTCTACCTCCCAAGCATCCTCGCTCTGAAGAACGGCGCCGCCTCAGTCAGTCTCAAATCAACATACGCAGCCTACATCTACACTTACGCCCCAGGCATAGTAGGAGTTCTTCTCGGCGCAACTCTCTATCGCATCCCCGCCATCGGTCGAAAATGGACAATGGTTCTCTCATCCGCCCTAATGGGAATATCCATCATCCTCTTCTCAACAGTCGATACACGTGCAAAGAACGAAGGACTCTTTACAATGGAGTATTTCTTCCAATCCATGTTCAACGCTGTCTTGTACGGTTGGACACCTGAAGCTTTCCCTGCTCCTATTAGAGGTACTGCTTGTGGTATTGCGGGTTTCTGGGGTAGACTGTTTGGTATTGTTAGTCCCTTGATTGCGCAGCATTTGTATGGTCGGTCCACTGGTGAGAATGGACAGGGTGATATTAATAGTGTTTTGTATCTGGCTGGTGGTGTTATGTTGGGTTGTGTTATTACTACAGCCCTATTGCCGAATGACATGATGGAGACAAGGGATGAGAGGTCATAAATATCATCTGGGATGTGGAAAGTATACGAGTTGATGGTTACTTCATAGAATATTTGACGTTTATCTCATAGAATACACGACATAGCGTTAGAGTTTGTTTCATATCCAGAGCAACAATTAACCCGTAACCCAATTTATTGTCAATGCATAAAATATCTGTTCTAACTGTATTTAATCCTCGCTCTGATGATAAGCAGGAAGCTTAAACAACTTCTTCGCATTATCCTTTCCAATCTTTCTCTTATCACTCTCATTAATAGTCAACCCATCATACCACGTACAAGCGTCAGAAAAGTTCTCAAATGGATAATCAATCGAGAACAAAATTCTATCAGCTCCAACCTCTTCCATACAGTATTTCAAGGTTGGTGTAGAAAAGTGTCCAGAGGTAGTAATCCACAGGTTGCGGGCAAAGTATTCGCGAATGGTCAACTTGCATGATAGACCGAGAGGCTTCTTGATGTCTTCGAACCAATGGTTGATGCGCCACATGTCGAAAGGGATGTGCTCTCCAAGATGTCCGAGGACAATTTGGAGCTTAGGGTGACGGTCGAAAACACCATTTGTGACCATACCCAGAGCGTGAAGGCTGACGCCGTGGGCGAAACTTAGAGGAGGACCAATGAGCCAGCTTCGCTTAGCCCAGAGCTTCTCGTGGATGGTTCCTGTGGGGTTTCTGGGGTGGAGGTAGAATGGGACATCAAGGTCTGTAACTGTTGACCAGAAAACGTCCCATTCAGGACCATCGTAGAAGACCATATCATCACCGTCAGGGCCAGCTCTTTGGGTGTCGTTAACAAGAGCACCCTTGAAGCCGTACTTGGTCACAACACGGCGGAGCTCCTCAGCAGCTTCCTTAGGGTCGTGCATAGAGAGGGTACTGTCAAGTTAGTAAAGCACCATTAAATCTTGGGAGTAATTTGTAAACTTACGCCATGGCACCCAGTCTATCAGGGTGGGGCTTGATAGCCTCAGCGATATAATCGTTGACTTCAACAGCTAGAGCCTGAGCCTCCTTGGGATCCCAGACATCTTGAACACCAGGAGCTGTGTATGAAAGAAGGGTATAACCAACACCATGCTCATCCATGTACTTGATGCGCTTATCTGTAATGTCGTTGATCTCTTCGGCGTGCTTATCAGGGTCGATAGCAAAGAGACCAGCCCACCAGCGAGTGCGCTCCTTGAAGCGAGGGAGAGCAAAAGCTTCTTCTAGAGCAACCTTTCCGAACATTTTGATGGTAATATGAGATGATGAGTGATTGATGAGATTGATAGAGATGAATGTTTATTGAGATAAAGGCTGATATATATTCTCCTCAACTAATACCCCCTTCGCTCTTCGCTCCTTCCTCCGAGACTGCCGTACGTACGGGTGATGCACCCCCGCAAAGGGAATGAAGCGGATAATGCACTTTCCTGAAGGATTCCACACGTGGATGCAACCCCGCGGGCCGAATGCGGGGTAAATCGACGCTAAATCTTCGGAACACTATAGCGGGACATCAGTAAAGCCTGCTATAACTGGAAGACTTACAGTGGGGAGTTTCGGAACGCTACAGCGGTATCTCCTGTAAAGCCCACTGTAATTCGAGTCTTCGGAACGCCGTCAGCATCCGAAGTCTGTCGGATGTCGGAAGCGGGGTGAACTCGAAGTCTCAAACTCTTCAGAGGATCTAAGGCAACCAACCTCAAGGCTCAAGACAATTACACTCACAGAACAACGACAACAATCACATATCGCAAAATGGACTACTCAATTCAAACTGCTTCGGACGCGTCGGTTCAACCGCACGTCCTCCAATTCATCAAGGACTTTTACAGTATCTCCGATACTTTCGGAGAGACCGAGAAATATGTCGACCAATTTACGCCCAATGCGACATTCGTCGTAGCTTCAAAGAAAGCATCAGGACACCCAGGTACTTCCCCTCCCCTCACCAGTACCCCTACCAGCACTAACATTTCAGAAATCACCACTCTTAGAGAAGGAATGTGGGATGCTGTCTCAGCCCGTAAACACACCCTTGACAAGGTCTTCACTTTTGGTAGCGCTGATGAGGTCATGCTGAATGGCACAGTGGCTTTGGAGCTCAAGAATGGTGGAAAGGCCGAGATTGAGTGGGCGGGGAGGATGGAGTTGGAGAAGGGTGGTGACGGAAAGTATCGGCTCAAGTTTTATCAGGTTTATCTTGATACTGGTGCTGCTGCTGCTTATAAGAAGTGATGGATATAGAAAGAAATTAAATAGTATAGAGTTACGAACGAACAGATCAAAGCAGTTTAAACAATCGAAGTGTTCCTTTGTAACCTAATCCTGTAAACTGAATTGTGTATAAATAAGACGTCAATCTATAAGGGAAGATTAGATACAATTCACAAAAGTAAAGATAGAGTAAGACGTTATCAATCTAAAATATCATCCCGGCCATATTATAGGAAGAGTTCTATTTATATACCGGGCTTATATCATCTCTAATAGGAATAGTATTCTAGCTATGCCATCTTTATCTTAAAGTTGAGACGCTTAGAAATATATAGGAACCTGAAGTTACTACATAGGATATCTAGATAAAGCAATCATTCGAAAGGTAGAACAGTTTAAAAGCCAGTGGTAGAAGATAATATTTTTGAACGTGGACAATTCAGATTAAATACAAAGGCTAGATACAAATAAAGAAATACCAATTTAAGCAGCTCCAACGGTAACACCATTAGGAAGCACCAACCCAAGAGGCAACCCGTTGCTAAATCCACCAGCATACTTATCCCCCTTCTCCTTAGCAAGCTTCTCCTCAATATCCCGATACATATCATAAGTGTTCATCTCCTCAATAGTCAAAACCTCCCTCTCATTCTCAACCTTGTAAGTAGAAGTATCTTTGTTCACCGAGAATCCAATTCGCTCGTTGATGTTGTAAGCTGCCTTGGCAGCAGCTGCTTGAACGCGTGTAGCTCGTGGTAGACGAACCTTTTCGTAGACGGCCAACGATTGGGAAATGTCGCCGTTGAAGTAACGCTTGCTGAACAAGATTCCTAGCGCGGCCGCGTCTTCGATGGCCATGCAGGCTCCTTGAGATTGGTGGGGCATCATGGGGTGGCCTGCGTCGCCGAGAAGACAGACGTTACCTTTTTGGAGGTAGGGGTAAGGCTTGTGGACCCAGAGTCTCCAGGGCTGAATCTCCTTTCCAATAGCGAGATGTCCGAGAACTTGGCTGTCGAGTTGAGGGTAGGGCTTGAGGAGATCTTCGACGGGAAGACTATCAGCTCCCCAGGCTTGTGTAGTGTAATCGCCTTGCTCGCGGGGGAAGAAGCAGTAGTAAGAAAGAAGCTTTCCACCGTTGCAAGGAGACAGGACAATCTTATCCCACTTGCCCTCTTGACCGCCCCAGTACTCGAGAGCCTCGTTTTGAGAATAGTCGACAAGACCAGCCTTGACAGCTTCTTCGGTGGTGACGTTGCAGTGAAGGCAGCTCTGGTCAGAAGGCTTCCTCTCAGGTGTAATACCCAGAATTCCACGAACAGCAGATCCAATACCATCAGCACCAATGATAAGATCATGCTTGACAACAACACCATTGTCAAAAGTAACGGTACCAGTAGGAATATCAATATCCTTGCACTTGTGTCTAACCTCCAACTTGACAGGCTCGCCCTCGCCAGCCTCACTCATAGCAGTATCCTTGAGCATAGCATGCATATACTGACGATGAAACATATTGTAAACGAAACCCCAGCGCTTTTCGTAATCTTCAAGATCGTACACGCTGACGGGCTCGCCGGTCTTCCAGTCTCGGTTGATGAGTTTCTTGAGGACGACGGGATCGCCCTTGGCGACGTCGACGTCCCACTCGTGCAGCCAGCGTGTTCCGTTAGCGGCGCAGGATACTGAGGCGCCGACTTCTCCGGCAAAGTCGGAGCGCTCGTAGATTGTTACTGTGTGGCCGGCGCGGCGGAGGGCGATGGCGACGGACATGCCGCCGATGCCACCTCCGATGACGCCTACTGAGAGGTGTTTCCAGTTGGGCATTGTGGGGGTATCCTTGATCATTGTGAAGTGTAAAGTGAAGAGTGAGAGAACTGAGGTTGGATGATAAGACGGATTGATGTCTTGTTAAAATCCCAAGATGAGATTGTATTGATGATTGATGTGATGTTGTATTGAAGGATTGATGAGAGTGATGATGTGATTGATCTCGAGCTGAACAACCTCTATTTAGCTTTCCATCTCCAAAGGCTATCTGACTACGATCACCAGCCATTCAGTTCATATCCGCCTGCAACCACTATCAATATCTTCAACCGCTTGCGGCTGGTAACGGAACTTCGGAACTAATGATAGGTTCGAGATAGCGGATGCGGAAGTAGTGCGATATCCGCTAGTGTCGGGTAATGCACCATCTATCAATGGCTAGAGATAGCCGCTTACTGGGGGCACGTCGATCATTGCGGGGAGTAAGCGGGTTATCTGCGCCGCTGGGGATTGGCAGATGGTGGAAGGCGAGCCGCTGAGACAAGGTAGCCAGAAGGATGAAGGGTTGAGCCGCACAAGGTGACGGTTAGACAGGGTCTCAATTGAATGGTACAGAGAGTTCTAGGGTAATGAGATTGTATTATCAAATTAAGAATTCATTATTCATGATAGAAACGGATATGTATCCCACAAAGAAACGTTCAAAGTCTCCCAATCCAAACTAAAATCACCACCGTCCGGCTCTTGGAATACCCAATCCTGCATCGCATCATCAACAACCCCAGGTTGAACATCCGTAAGCGGAAACATATTATCCAATGATTCATGTACATCTGTTGAAGTCTCTGGGGCATCCAGACTAAACAGTTTCGACACGTATCGGCTTCTACCCGTGGATGATTCAGTTGAGCGTCGCTTGTCGATGGCGCCAGATAAGGTCGTGAGAATATCTAGATAATGAGCGGCTTGAGGACTTTGGGTGGATAGATGCTTGAGAACTTGTTTCGCGCCTTCAAAAGCGTTGTTGATGTCTGATTCCACGGGATACTTGGCGAATATCTCCAAGCCGAGAACTAATCCTGAGGCGAACACAAGAGCTCTGTATCGGTTAGCGGATAGTGAGACTGACGATGGGGGATATACTTCATAATACACATATTCCCTTGCAAGAGTCCAGCATTTAATGCTTCCACGCAAGTTTGCGACAAATACATGGCAGCATCAAGACAAGCAGCCGCCAACTGTGAATGAGCTCCCTTGCCCAGCGGTTTCGCCGTAAGAGTCGATATCAAGAATGGTCTCGAGACCAGCATAACCGCCAGATAATACAAACACGAAACATGGACCTTGGCAATGGTTCCATGTTGTGCACCGTCTGATATTCTCACCGACGCAGGTAGATCACGTTTCCATCGCTCAATATCCTGGAGGAACTGTTCCACTATTGCCGTCGTAACCTTCTTTTGATCGTAAAGTGTATCGGTAATTTCGTTAATGATGGATGAAACCTTGTTGGCGGCCATTAAACATTCGGTTATTCGATCACCTGGTTGTGCAACGTCGTCAAGTTTGCTATCCGATCGGATCTGGGCTGAAGCGGATGGGCGGCCGAGAAGGGAATTAACGAGCTTATCCAGGATACAGACACTCATCCAAATTCGTAATCTATCCGATAAGCAAAAGTCTCTCAAAAGATTCGGGTACCTACTTGGATTGATCCCCTGCATCTGGCTTTTGTCCGTACGACTCCCGACTATGGAGCCCAAGAGCAAGAGCCGCCTTGGCAGCGACACCGAGATACATAAACGCTGCATTCCTCCTACACTCACCAAGCATATAAAATGCCATGAGAAGAAATGTGCGAACCATGTCGAGATCTGGATCTTCGAGGAATCCTTCAAAAGCTTGGGTGCGTGCTTTTCGGAAGTACGCTTGGCCTGCCCTTTTTGAGCTGGAGAGCGACTCGCATTGAGCGCCGATGGCAATGATAAGGTCGAAAGAGGCTTGTTTGAGAGGAGGAATATTTTGTCCTGGAGATTCCAGGTTGCGGGCCAGATAATGAGTCTCAATTTCGGATTCGTCAAATACATGGATCAATGCTTCGGTCTGTGTTGTTAGCATGGGTGATGAGATGGAGTGAGTAGACATACCACTTTAAGATAAGAGTTCAAGTACTGAACCTTTTGCGCTTGACCCAAAACCAGGTCATTAAGTCCATCATCTGTGGTGGCAGTTGGCGACTCAATCTCAAGCATTTTGTCGCTCGTCTCATTATGAGAGAATGCCGAGGGTCCGATTTGTTGAGAGACGAGATTGCGAACAATTTGAAGGAATGATATCGATGCAGCGCCGCCAATATACACTGTCCAGATTAGTCAATATTCTTCAGGTCATGTCTCCCGGGTCACCGGTCTCACCTCTCTCCCCTCGTGAGTTCAAGAGCATCCGCGGATTCGTAGCAGCCGTCGCATCCTGCCCATCCTTTTCCTCATCCTGCTGCGAATGCGAAGGAGAAAGCGGTCGATAACTCTCCTCCTCCACCGGCTGAACACTCTGACTCGACGAAATACTCATCCGTTCCGTAGCAGCAGCTCTCTCCGCCCTGGCCCTGGTTCTGGATCCTCTAGGCGCATACGTAATGAAACACTGCGTCTGCAACCCGCGACGCACACATTGAGTACAAGGTGCTGTACCGCTACATCGCTTTTTTGTCTCGCGACATAGATTGCAAGCTTCTGCTGCTCTTTGGCGTTGATGGGCTGGAACAATTGGACGAGGCATTGTGACGGTGGAAGTGGAAGTGAGAGGGAAGTTGATAAGGAAAGCTTTCAGTTCCGACGGAACGGCAGATAAGCTGTCGGGGTGAAGACGCTAACTT
The DNA here is from genome assembly GCA_004367485.1 of Fusarium citri. Taxonomy (NCBI): domain Eukaryota; kingdom Fungi; phylum Ascomycota; class Sordariomycetes; order Hypocreales; family Nectriaceae; genus Fusarium; species Fusarium citri. The sequence continues at coordinate 213,366 of QHHH01000009.1, read as the reverse complement.
TTAGGGGAGGTAGGGGTTCATTTTGCGGGGTATCGCTGATGATAGCGCTGGAGATTGTTGACTCAGCGGTGCGATACCGAATGGTCCGCTATTGGTGCTCGTTTAGAACGGGAATAGCGGTCTACAACCACATTTGAAGTCAATTTACTCAAACTGCATTTTGACTGTTGCAATCCGATTATTTACTCTGTATTCTCATCGTAATATAGTGGTGTGCCCCGCTACAACTGTGCCTAGACGTTGATGTAATTTTATTTTATTTGGTTGCTGTTAATCAATCTCCTTGCCTACCGACCCAAACTTGCATATCTGCTGCTTGTATTACTCTCTCGAGCAAAGTAGTAACCCAAGCTTATCGAGTGAATTCCCTATACTTGTGCGCCTCCATACCATGGACAAATACGCGTCCCAAAATCATCCCGGCATCGGACAACTTTTAAAACCTTTCGTCTACAATCCCTAACACCCCAACAGCACTCGCTCGCCTTGGCGTCAATACATCTTTCACCTCGTCAAATATCTCACCGCATCGTCCCATATCAAAGCTGAGTTCATCAACCTGTCTTGAGGCCTGTGCACAGGAAGGAGCTGGCAGCAATCCACCCAGCTCTCATCAGGCACCAGCAGTCACTTCCCAAAATGCCAACATCCAGTTCACCTTCCCTCAAAGGTAGACCACCATGGAGATTGCGGCGCACAATGCACCCAAATCCCATTCTCCCAACTCCCTCCCCCATCTTCGACTCTACACCAAACCTCTCTTCTACCAGCAGCATGGCAGACTTTGGTATCAACGACACGCCTAATCCCCCCGAAAACCCCGAAACAGACCTGATATCCTCCGACGCGGATGGCTTTGGCGACGACACGCCTAAAGCTCCCAAGAGTCCTGAGTCCGATCTGATATCATTCAGCCCGAAGTGTGGCGACAAGAGCACGCCCAATCCCCCTGAAAACCCCGAAACCAACGTGATCACCTTCGGCCCAGATGACTTTGGCGACAACGACACGTCTGATTACCCCGCAAACCACGGACTTGACCTCATTTTCTTCGGTCCCGTGGAGGATGGCATCTCCAATCTCACCATAAACCCTGCTCCCTCCCCCGAGCCTAAAGAAGGCTCTTTCGTCAAATTCGTCCAGAAAGGCATCTCCGATCTCGCCTCTGCAGCTGGTCTGACCAACGATGAGAGACTGTCGCTCATCCATGCCATCAGTGTGTGTATGGAAGGTTGGGGTCATGAAGAAATCCCCGAAACACCCAAATGGCCATCTCAGCTCGGTCAGAATTACTCTCCCTTCGAATACTCGGTCGACTTCAATCTCAAGACGGGCAAGAAACAGGTTCGCTTTCGTTTTGAACTTCCACACGAAGGCACCTTCCAGGACATACAAGAAAGCGCCGAAAAGCTCACTGAGAACCTGACATCCACCTACTTCGATGTTCTTGTGCACGGATTCTATCTTATCAGATACATCTTCTTTTTTCCCAATCATCTCGGGCCGTTTATAGCCTGGTTTGGCTACGACGATCCTGTATGGAAGATTTATTTCGATACTCGAGCTCAAGGTGAGGGAAGCGAGGATCGTCTCATTTCGCAAGCTCTTCATCATTTGGACATGACCAAGGCTTGGCATGTGATTGACGACGTTATTCAATGGGGAGTTGGACTTCCCGTTCGGCTTGGTATTGATCTCGTCAACGAAGATTATGCACGGGTTGAAGTTGTCGTTGACTATTGGGGACAATCTGTCAAGAATTTCGCACACGCCGCTACGGAGAGATACTACCCACGGAACGATGAAATTGCCACTGAAGATGAGGTTTTACGACTCTGCAAGATTCTTCTTGATATTGAAGATGAGGGGACGATGATGAATCGGGATGCTCCTCTCATATCGTACTCATTTACTCACGCGAAGGACCGAGATGTTAATCTTGAGATGACTCTTCACATTCCGGTTTGGTCGTACATGTATGATGATGCGCAGTTTCAGAAGAGAATGGAGGAATGGGTGAGGGGATTGTCAAATGTTTTGAGTCAGCAGCAGATTGACAATTTTGTTGAGTCATATCAAGAGTGTTTGAAGGCGATTGCTCGGAGACCTTTGGAGGAGGGAAGTGGATTGCAGTCTTGGGTTTCTTTGAGGGAGAGTATGAAGGATGGAGCTGTTGTGACGGTTCATTTTTCGACGGAGATGTATGGTGCGATGCCTGCGAGGGAGGAGGAAGTGAATTGATGAGTACAGAAGAATTATCTTGAGAAAGGAGACGCCCAATAAAATAGTCAATTAGAGTTGGTAAATAAGAACTCAATAGAATACTGTCACTATGTGATTCAATTGTTCCTTGGCTATTCCCAATTTGCCAATATCATGAAGTTTGTTTAGTGCCTGACTCATCACCACCAACAAAGGTCAAGCGCAGCCTCAAACAGTGGATCTCCGCCCTTTCTGGACATGTCCGAGTCTTCGCCGCAACCCTGCAACTTCAACCCATGACCTTTTTCATTCTTTATCATCAAAAAATGGCAGAAATCAACGACATACTCCCGGAAATAGACTTTTCGTCATTCAATGAACCAGATACTATCTCACCAGGCATTTTACAAGCTTCAGCTGCCCCGCCGAAAATCGGAAACAGATTCTCCTCGGAAAGTGTCAAGATTTTGAGGAATTGGTTCGCGGCACATGAGAGGCATCCGTATCCTAGTATTCAGGATGTGCATGATTTGCAAGAACAGACGGGGCTTAATAGGCAGCAAGTTACCAATTGGTTTGCCAATGCAAGACGCAGAGCCAAAGTTCATCTTTTGAGACCGAATTCACCAATGTACGACTCTGGTAATTCTTCGGGGAATCATACGCCTATAGATACGCCTAGACGAAGACCGACACCTGCTCCATTCGAGTATATGAATCCATTGCAGAGATGGGCTAATTCACCGCCTGAGCATGAAGCTGCTACCGTGGATGATATTTCTCGTGCGGTGGCGGCTTTTGGGAGGCAAGGTCGTACGAGGAGTAATGGGTCGTCCATCAGCAGCAGAGGAACATCAGTATCTTCTCACGACTCGGGAAGCTATAGTTCTGCGCACTCGAAGCAATCTTCTACTTCGTTCGACATTTTTAAACGGCACAGTCGGAGAAGGAGGACGAAATTGAGAAGACAGGAAGTCAGGACGAATTTGCTTCAAGCGCAGAATACGTACCAGTGCACATTTTGCACAGAAACTTTCAAGACGAAATACGATTGGCAAAGACACGAAAAATCACTTCATTTATCACTCGAGAACTGGGTCTGTTCACCAAAAGGTCCAACAGCAATACATCCAGAACAAGGTCCCCTCTGCGTCTTCTGCGGTTTCAAAAACCCCGACAAAACACACCTTGACAGCCACAACCAAAGCGCCTGCATAGAACGTCCCCTCGAAGAAAGAACATACCATCGAAAAGACCATCTTCAGCAGCATTTACGTCTGGTTCACATGTCCAAGTTTTGCAAATGGCCTATGGATGAGTGGAAGGTTATGACGGAAGAAATAAAATCGAGGTGTGGCTTTTGTGGTGTGGGACTTACCACTTGGGCCAGTCGTGTTGATCATCTTGCGGATCATTTTAAGGCGGGGAGTACCATGGAGCATTGGAAGGGGGATTGGGGGTTTGAGGCTAAGATTATTGATCGGATTGATAATGCTATGCCGCCGTGTGAGTTATGTCACTGGGATGTGAGATTCTTGCTAATGGGTGTGTTTAGATCTTATTCATCATGAACGAAACTCGCCTTTACCGTTTGCCGCTACGAAAGGACCAGCAGATACACCAACAAGCGCATACGAACTGATTAAACTCGAACTGGAATATTACATGCAGAATCGCCATCAACACATGCCCCCCGATCCCGAACTTCACTTTGAAGCATGTTCCGTCATTCTCGGTGCTGAGATAATTTCCATCAACCCAGCATCTTCATCTCCGTCTTGGTTATGGGACATATTCATGTCCGCCGTCGACATCGCAAACCAAGCCCGTCTACGACCGACCAAACAACTCGCCGAGTCAAGATTGAGTCAACTGAAAATTAATGGAAAGGGGAATATTTTTGAGAATTGCGAGTTGGAAGCTGCGTTGCAACAATATATGGCTGCGCATATTTCCATGGGTCATTTTCCATCGGATGCAGAGTTGCAGCAGGAAGCGTGCAATGTACTCAGTCGATCAGAAACTTCCTCCCCGAATCCATCGAGACGATTTCTGGATTTTTTGATGAGATTGGTTTGCAGTTCGACACTGTGGATTACACCAGTACGACAACGCGCCTCAGCTATTGTATCGCTGGATGATTCTTACTTTCCATGGCAAACGGATACTTTGATGCCATTGGATTCATCAATGGAGTTGGATATGTCGTTGACACAACCCTGGATGGAGAATCGATCACTCTCTCCTGAAGGTGTACCAGAATTACCTGCAATATCAACACAAATACCGGAAAATCGAGCATTGATAAGAGACAAGGTTCGAACAGCGACGCCATTCTTTATAAACGACAACAACAGCTATAGACGCTTAAAGAGAGAACTGTCTAGATTCGTCATGACGACTATGTCTCCGAATAATCCAAATAGACATATTCCAAGCGACGACGAACTGAAATATCAAGCAAGATGGATCTTGTACGACGAGTAAGTCTCGCCCCCTGAAGAAACAAGCAGCGACTAACGGTTTCAGTGACGACCCATGGAATCAAACACCAGTCGACAACGCAGAATGGCTCCAAGAATTCAAACGAGACGTTGGTCTCCCAACCTAATGAGAAACAGGACAAGCACCCAGATCCCTAGCAACAGGCTCACTCTCAATCGAAATATCAAAGTCAAAAATATCCATCGGAATACCCAAGGTCGTGCAAGCGTTGGGAATGTCGACTATACCAGCGATGGCTCCTCGGATTGGCGCACAGGACAGTAGGAGATAGATTTGTTCACCAGAGTAACCTGATAATCAGCATTGTATAAAAGTTTAGAGAGAGGGCAATTTACCGAATTGTTTGAGATATTCTATCGCGCGCAGACAGGATTGTCTGTATGCGATTGTTGCGTCCATAAAGTGCTGTTTTCCATTCTCGTCGACGGAGAAACCTTCAAAGGTGAGATAGCGAGAGGGACTAAAGGTAGGACCCATATCTCCTGGGCGATAGACTGGAGATTTGAGGCCTCGTGATTTCATGCCTCCTTTGATGAGGTCAAACTTGATGGTGATGATGCCGGCCTAGAACGTCAGCACAATCCCATCAAAGAGCTTCCAGAACTCACCATCTCAATAGCTCCGCAGAAACTAATCTCGCCGTCACCCTGACTAAAATGAAGATCTCCAACAGAAAACTTGGCTCCCTTGACATGAACAGGAAGATACGTCTTGGATCCTCTAGAAATATTATTAATGTCACAATTTCCTCCATGTTCAGGGCGACCAGGGATGGTCCTAGCACCCTCCTTTGCAATTCTCGCAAAGACATCACCCTTGGCTTGTCCACCGTGAGCGTTCATCTCGTTTGGAGGTTGAGCGACCACTTGATCAGGATGGCTATCAGCAAGTGAAGTAACAAGTTCACCCTCGCGTTTATTCCACTCAGCGAGGATTTCAGCGGATGGTGCACATCCCAAGATACCAGGGTGAATAAGGCCTGGGAATCGAACACCGGGAATATGACGACTGGAGCAATAAACACCGTCGAAATCCCAAATTGCTTTCGCAGCATCAGGATAATGTTCCGACAAAAAGCCGCCACCATTCTTCTTTGCGAAAATACCAGTGAAACCCCAAGGTGAATGATCAAACGGTTGCACGTCAGTAATATTCACGACGAGTAAATCACCAGGTTCACTACCCTTGATGTCAAAAGGTCCAGTGAGATAGTGGATCTTGGTGAGGTCCACATCGCGGACATCATCTGCGCTGTCGTTGTTTCCGATTTGGCCGCCTGTCCAGTCTAGACATTCGATTTTGACTGTTTCGCCTGGTTCGACGGTTGCGATACTTGGGACTGAGGATTGTTAGAGTTGAGGTGAAGTGGTAAGTGAGGGGTGTGATAAGTTACCTTCTGGATGCCATCTGTTGTGGAGGTATGGTTGGTCTGCTGCGGGAGTGTCGAAGGAGACTGATTGAGCGGTTCTAATTTTTCCAGGCATTTTGAAACTTTCTTAATCTGACTATTGTAACTTTTAAAACTAATGACTGATTTAATTGACTCAGTTTGTCTGCATCTGTGGTTAAATACCTACCTATGTCGTAGATACTCTCTTATCTCGGCATCCACCTCCGCACTCTCCGCACGATAAGAGATAAGCTCATGCAGATGACGTCTCATCCAGATAAAGAAGGTGGTTGCATGTCGAGAAAGGGCGAAACTCGTGACACAGTAGAGATACTGTGTGTTGATTGTTCTATCGCGGGGTTAACGTTATATGAAGCTATCGTGACGCATCAATTCCTAACGTTGTCATCTTTTTTTGTGTGTGGATACCTCTAACGTTATCATTTGTTTCTGTGAATATCTTCTGGAGAGTGGAGACCAGTTGTCATCAATAACCTCTGGGGACTAACGTTATCATCCACGGTCAGCAATCACCGACTATATAAGTCAACCATCAAGACGTACAAACCAAACCAACACCGTGATAGTGACAACAATCGTCAATATGTCTATCGAATATCATTCTCTCGGCGATTTCAAGCTTCAAAGCGGCATAGTCCTGCCAAATGCCTTAATCGCCTACAAAACATTCGGCAACAAATCTTCCCCCGCCATCCTATACCCATCGTGGTTCTCCGGAGCAATCAAAGACAATGAATGGCTCATCGGCGAAGACAAAACTCTCAATCCGAAGAATTACTTTATCATCATAACAGCACTTTTCGGAAACGGGCAATCTACTAGTCCTTCCAACACGGACATCAGTCCTTTTCCTGATGTTTCCTTTTACGACAATGTTCGTGCTCAGCGTGAACTTATGAATCATCTTGGAATCAAGCATCTTCGCGCTGTGCTGGGTTGGTCGATGGGTGCTGCGCAGAGTTTTCAGTGGGCTACGCAGTACCCTGATTTCATGGACATTGTCGTTCCATTCTGCGGCTCAGCGAGGACATCTCTCCACAACCAAGTCTTTCTCGAAGGCGTGAAATCAGCTCTCATCGCAGCAAAGGGTAAATCTTCAGCTGGTACTTGCCAGACTGGAGTCAACGACACAAAATGGACCGACAAGGAAAAAGAAGTCGGTCTAAAGGCCTTTGGTCGAGGATACGCTGGATGGGGTTTCTCGCAAGCGTTCTACAGAGAAGAGCTCTTCAAAAAGTTCTACGGAGCGCCTGATCTCGAGACATTCATGAAAGACTTCTGGGAATCTTGGGCGTTGAGTAAAGATCCCGAGAATTTACTCGTTATGCTTCAAACGTGGCAGAGCGGCGATGTTAGCAAACAAGAGCCGTACAATGGAGATTTTGAGAAAGCGATGGGTGCTATTAAGGCGAGGATTCTTGTTCTTCCTAGCAAGACTGATCTTTACTTTCCGTAAGTGTTCTATGGAGGGAGGTGAATTGGGGAATGATGCTAATGAGTTTGTTTAGGCCTGAGGATTCGGAATATGAAGTCAAGTGTATGGGGAGTAATGCTGAACTTGATGCTTATCCTTCTATTTGGGGACATTGGGCTGGTGGACCGCCTGGGAATATGGAGGATGTTAAGTGGTTGGATGAGAGATTGAGAAAGATTCTTGATGAGGCGCCGGTTCTTAGCTAGTGTGATCTTTTGTTAGATATCGTATCCATGGTGTATTCCGTCTCAATGTTCTAGAACCATTACGGTACTACCCTCTCTCCAATGTTCCTCGCCTAAACCTTCCATATCAACTCGTCATCGGCAATTGATACAAAACTCCTATCACGTGTCCCCCCAAAGATAACATGTCTCCAATTGTCCAATCATTCTCGATCAATTCATTCTTACATGTTCATGTCGAGACAAGGCGTGACTACACTGTACTAGATTACCCCAGCTTGTCAAATTAAGGCGGCTCTAGCTTGTTGCGCTAAGGCGGATTGTCACGACAAGGCGGGTTTTTCCCCACACCGCCCCTTGCCTAGAATGAAGGGTTGATCAGATGAGGAGTTTGAATCATAATGGTCCGTGATGTATTACCGGTATGTTAATTGGAATAGATGTTGACAATGAAGGAAAAATACAGGATGGATATGGGTGAAGAGTGGCAGCGGAGAAGGTGGAATCATCTCTCAGCATCGATGCCTATCGGTGTCAGTGTCACGACAGCATCAACTTTAACAAAGAACCCTGATATCCATTCATCACAATGACATCTGCCCCTCATCGCGGGGTAACAGATCCATCAAACACGGCCCCAACACCGAACAAACCGTTAGTTCCCCTCCAACCATCCACGAGACCATTTCCATTATCAATCCAGGGTATCATCGGCTATCTAAGTTTACTCTTTGTTCAAAAAGGGCGTGGCCGGAAGGGGTTCCGGCCTCAATCTATATAGCAGAACCTTCTTCCGCCATTCCTTCAGTCCGTTTAAGTCATCAACAAGCCTTCATCAAAATGGCAGCTGCAAACACCCTCTTCCCCTATCTCCGAAAGGATCCCTCTGAACTCCCAGAAGGCGAAGATCCATTCACAATCACAACCCGCACAGGCTACCTCCCCTTTTCTCTCCCTCTTACCAAACTCCCCTCCCAATTCGATCCTGTCTCGAATCTTCTTGATGAGATTCCTATTCAGAAACAAGATGGTACACCTGGTCTTTTAGCGACTTATGGTCTTGGTGATGTTATCGACAATGGTGGTCTTCCTGATTTGACGCATGAGATTGATAATCTGGTCGTCAAAGATACGGGGAAGAAGGATATGGCTGCTATTACTGCGGCCTTCCGGGATTATAGCTTTATTGCTTCGAGTTATCTTCTTGAGCCGTGTTGGGAACACTACTCCAAGAGTGATGATGGTGGGTATGGGCTTGGGAGATTTACTCTTCCCAAGTGTATCGCTGGTCCTCTTGTCAAGTGTGCAGAGATGTAAGTACCCTAATCTATTGATCCAACATCCACTGACGATTTAGCCTCGATATCCCTGCCTTCATGTCCTACGCCGCTTCCTACGCTCTCTACAACTACTGGCTCGTCCACCCCGAACAAGGCCACGACGACTACAACAACCTCCGTCTCATCCGCGCCTTCGAAAAAGGTCTCGACCCCAAATCCTCTGAAGCAGGCTTCATCCTCACACACATCCACATGGTTGCTCAAACAGGCGGTCTCATCGAAGGAGCAGTCGACCTCCTCGCCGCAACCGAGAAGACAAACACCGCAGAAGCAAAGGCTAGTCTGGAACTCATCCTCAACGCCATGCAAATCATCGAGACAAACATGGAGGGAATGTGGAGTCAGTCTCTTCCCAAGGATTACATGACGTACCGAACTTTCATCTACGGTATTACCAAGCAGTCTATGTTTCCGGATGGTGTGGTTTATGAGGGACAGTATGATGATAAGCCTCAGTTCTTTAGAGGTGAATCTGGTGCGAATGATGCGATTATTCCTCTTTTGGATCACATCTGCGAAGTTCCCATGCCCAAGAACCCATTGACGGAGATTCTCATTGAGTTCAGAGAATACAGACCCAAGCCTCACCGCGCATTCCTCAAATACGTCCGCGAAACAGCCGTCGACGTAGGTGTCCGAGATTTCCTCACAAAATCCGGCGATATGGGTCTTGCAGTTCTGTACCTCCGTCTTCTGGATCACATTCGAAGTTTCCGCTGGCGACACTGGATGTTTACACGCGAGTACATCATCAAGCACACACTCCATCCCACAGCTACAGGAGGAAGTCCGATTATCACATGGCTACCTAACCAGCTGGGTGCAGTGATGGACTTGATGGAGGAGGTAGCAAAGGGATCTGGTCTTTGGGCAGTTTTGGAGGAGGGGGTTTGGAATGGTGGTGGTTCTTTGACTCAGGAGGATTTTATCTTGGTCAAGAAGATTATGGAGAATGTTGTGACCAAGAAGGCTCAGTTGACCAAGGAGGTCAACAAGTATTGCCAGGATCGGGGGGTCTGAGTTTGGGAGATGTATTTAAAATGTTTAGATGCTTGAATTGAAGTTTTGCAACAATTGAGGTGCATTGAATGTGACTATGGAGTCCGGTGATGTCTTTAATGGACCCTGGGTCCTCTCAAGTCTGCGTCTTCGTGACAATCCCACAATGGAGTCCATGGTGACGTCTTTCGGACCCTGTAGATTCGCCGATATCGCGACATGACAATGGAGTCTATGGAGCCGTCAATGAAGCTTGCGACGATGTCTTATGCAGCCAGTAAAACGCGGATGTCGGTGGAGAGAACTCCAACCCCCACGGCATCCACTGCCAGGATCATTGCCTATCTTATCAGCAACAGCCGATGATCCTGCCGACCTACAAATTTTGCGCGCCAATAAACGTCGATCGCAAAACTACTCCAAATTTTCTCCAAAAAATGAAGATCCAGTGACGTAAAGATAAAAAAGTTCCTGCACACAACATTCGATCAATCCATGACGTTGCACCGGGCCGATTCATAAAGATAATTGACTCATAAATATCATATATATTTGTAATATACACTAAATCGCTAATAAAAACATTTTCATTCGTTCGCTTAGGCGATGGGCTCGCAGGTAAAGACACCGCGGACTTCGCCATGGTGGAACTTGAGGATAATGTCATCAATTGAGGCGTAGGTTCCGCCGACGAGGACAATCATGCCGATCAGGAAGATGGCTCCGTTGGCGATGGCAAGAGGAAGGTTCTCCTTGGAGTACCATGATCCCTTGCGGATGAGCATGAACCACATGATGGCAGGGAAGTAAAAGGTGAAGCCTGAGATGAACAGAGAGGAAGAGATGGAGAGGAGATCGTTGAAGAAGGGAATGGCCTCGGCGATGACGAATGCGACAATCGTGATGACAGTGACCAAAACCAACCAGCTGATCCATCCCATCTTGGTGTTGATGTAGCGGATGATGCTATCCTTGAACATGCGGCCGTGGATGTAACGTCCGACGACTGTGGTGTTGATGGAGCCAGAAATGAAGATGACGGGAAGGGCAACACCAAAGGCAATCTTGGAGATAAGAGGGCCAGCGGAGAGAAGAGCGGGAGACTTGACATCCTGACCGACAAAGGCATAGATGAGGGCACCAGTAAGGGTGTAGATACCAATCTCAATAAGACCAAGAGCCCAGATAGACTTGACGTAGTCGCGAGGGGTATGCATCTCATCCATGAAGCTGAACTGGCAGACAGCAAAGGAGTAGGCAAAGACAATGTTGGTGATGGCGATGAAGGCGTCAGTGAAGGAGAGGTTGTCCTTGGGCCAAGCTGACCAGTTGACAGAAGACATGCCGCCGACGGACTCGCTGGCTTGGATACCAGTGGCGATGATGGTGATGCCGACGGCCAGGATGATGGAGACAAAGTCGATGTAACCGAGGATGGCAACTTCAGCGAATGAAGGAGGGATAGCGACGATGAGAAGGATGATGGCGGAGACGACACCGAAGACGACAGAGCATGTACCGTTGTCAGTGAGGTTAAGGAAGGCGATTGTTCCTGTCAAACAGTGTGATCCGACGAGGAAGATGAGTTGAAGAGAGAACATGACACCGACGAGCTGTAACCATTAGCGAATGCCATCATCAATTGAGATCCAAGTAAGCATACCTCGTATCCAAACTTGCCAAACATAAGTCTACCAGCATCCGCATAGTGAGAAACCTCAGGATAAGCAAGCTTGACTTGTCCAACAACATGAGAAGTGTAAATAGCCACGAATCCAAGACCGACGGTAAGAATAACACCAGCAACCATACCAAGAGTAGCAAAAGCAGAAGGAAGAGACAAACAACCCAAAGCAATAGCCTCGACGATGAGGACTACTGTGAGTCTCTTCCAGCCTAGACGGTGGAAGTGGGCGTTTCCTTCGGCGGCTTTTTGCTTCTCCATGTCGACGACGGCAGATTCGCCTGCGGCGTTGTCGAACATGTCGGGCACTGGTTCTTGGTGTTTCTTGCCGCCGTGGGAGGCTGTGGTGTTGATTTGGTCTGCCATTGTTGAAGTATGGAGTTGTATGAGGAGGTGGAGGAGTAGGAGGAGTAGGAGGAGTCTGGGGAGAGACAGAGGGTTATAAAGAAACAAGACCAGAGATAAGAAAGAAAGAGAAGAAACCGAGAATGAGGCCGATCTTTGTAGTTAACAGTCAGTGGAGACAAGATACCGGTCCACAGGAGTCTGGCCCAGTTTCTGTGACATGTTGAATCTCCTCACAGAGAGGATACTACCCCAGACAGACCCCGATGCCTCCATGCGAGAGTCTGTGGGTATGACCTGGGGAACGGGCATGGACAAGCAGGACAAGAGTTTCTCTCTCGTAAATGAAGCTCTATGCGGTGCCGAAACTCCGTGTCATGAGGCTCGAGCTTTGCTTTACATTACATAAAGTGGATCACGAAAGAGCCTCACCAAGCCTTTTGCTTGGCTGCAGCCCTGTTTGCATTAGTCAAGGAAAACTCCCCGATGGAGACGGACTCGCTCTCAACGTGTTTTTTTCTCGCTGTCTCCCCAGATATTTTGGCTAGATTCTCCGCAAAGAGGCGAGAGATTAGGTTGAGGAGTAGACTGCATGTTTTACGTGATGAAAACTGGTTCAAATGCGGAGAGACCAGAGTCACTGTTCATGGCGACTCAAGAGTTGTTCAACTGCTGTAGACTGCCAAGTACAGGGACAAATTCTTGGCTGGTCGGCTCCGTTCAATATCGCACGAGTCTGTACGTCAGTCGCATCCGAAAAAAAAACTTTTTACCCGGCTTGGCCGACTTCGTCTTTGCTTATCTTGGTCAAGACACCGCTTGAGAAATGTTCTCGAAGGGAGTACTAGCCAGGGGTGGGGACAGTTCAATTGGTTCGTGGGGAGTAGAAGATAAAGGTTTGCAGGGGGCAGGCAAAGCACCGACCCATGAGCGTTTTCTGCAAATAGCGTTGATGGTACGATGGAGAGGCGCGGCTAATCACTTGACTCGGGCGGGTGATTAGTGAGCGTGCTTCTGTGAGAGCGCTGTATTTGCAGGTGACTTGGCTGAACGCCGCTGACATGCCACTGGAAAATTACTGATAGTAAGGTGAGTAACCGCTAAATTTAGTGATCATGATCAGCCACACTAGCCACTACATCACCACTGTCAACCTCATGCTCTCACTGTGATAACAGATGGAACGAGCTCTCAATTAACCTTCGGCATTCGGAGTCTCTTACCTGATCAATGCATTACATCGCCTATCTAAGGGTAAGGTAAGGCCTATCTTGATTAATTACAATAACCAGATACAAATCCGTCATTAAAAAGCCGCGTATTGGTTCGCGAAGCATTTTTCTCTCGTAATATAACTGGGGACGAAAAAAATTGTGCGTGAACAGACCAGGTAGATCTACGAGTCAAGGAGTTCCGCAAACGGCCGACCCCGATATAAGCATGTTTTGGAATGTAATTGTAGGGATGGAGCTATCGTGAATGGTGGCACAAGCTAGGGATGGACCGCTAGAGGGTCAATGACAAACAAGTTGGGGAAATGAGGAATTTTAACTTTTTTTCGGCTGTCTTTTGGTGAGGCGGCAGTTGAATGTTCGGTTTGGGGTGGTTATGCATGGGATTGTGGAGAGGTAAGAGTTTTGCCGATCAGCTGACGTAGGGTAGGTTGACGATGAGAATGATGAAGTAGACAGTTTGTATCCGGCCTTAGATGGAGTTGTTGCTGTAGTCTAATCTCTTTGTAATTATTTAGCTCTTATTTATGATGTTGTTTCAATCGGATTGGTTCGGATAAAGTGAGTGGTTACGATGGAAGAGACAACGCGTGGTGTTAAGGCTGATCTTACATCTAAAGTTCATGTTTTCTTATCACCTGTACTTCTTTCTCACCATAACTCACTCAATTAGCCGTTAAGTGAGGCCTGAATACAGTTGTTAAAGCTAAAACACAATATCTGATGTAAAATAAGCTCCAACGCCCGTCACCGTTGATGACGCCTCATCAGCTTACCCCGTTTACCCCGACATCGCACATAAGGCTGAACCATGAACCCGGATCCCAACTACATCCACCAGTTCATGATCAACTGCATACAGGGACTCCTCATGCACGGCTCTATCCGACTTGGCATCACTCGCAGACTAATGTTATGCATATCTTGTGGATCAAACAGGCATTAGGTTCAAAATCTGCGATTATCACCGTCTTGTACGCCTTCTAAGAATCTTTATAGTGGATCAAACAAATTACTATTAATAAATCTAACGCTGGATATCATTTTCATCTCTCGTAAACGCCGCTCTTCTCAATCTTCTTCATTTTCACCATCTGCCTCAAACATCTGGGCTTCCCATAACGACTTGTACAGGAACCACCAAATCAATCTTGACATCCCCCTCAAGAACAACCTTGACAGTATACGCTCGAGAAATAATGCACGAGTGAAACGTTGGAACGAACATTTTATCCTCTGGCAGTGTAAATGGTACTTCGAGAGTGGCTGTGTGGAAAACTGGTGATGTCTTGGTAGACTGCATATCCAGATTCTGCGTCCATTGGATCTTCGTTTCAGTCTTTGGGAGAGAGACGGAGAAGGGATATCCGAAGTTGGCGACTTGTGAGCCGTGTGTAGGAAGTGCTCGCATTGGTTGATCGCGGAACCATGTATGAGCCTGGATCTTCATAGACGCAGACACAATCTGAGGAGGAATAACATCTGCGGATGAAGGTTCAAATGTAAAGCTGATAGGAACAGATGATCCGCTCGCTTCATATCCCTCTTTACTAAGATTGATAGCAGCAGGTTGAGCCGCTACAGCAGAGATTCGTCCCTGAGATGTAGAAAAGATATTCTTTTTGACCTTCTTCGACTTTTCAATCTTGTACAAATCGTCTCGTTCGGTGATGTTCAGGGGTGGTTCTTCGAAGGATGTAGGAATGACGTTGATGCGGTGCAAGTTTCCGAGAGCAATGTTGTATCCGTCTTTGGCGCGTGTGAGGACAAATGCCTTGATGCTGTATCCTACTCGCGCCATATCAGGTGCCATGTCATCCTTTTCCCAGCCACGAAGCGTTGGAGGGAGAGACATGTGTCGTTCCCAGATATCTTCCGAGTTGGTCGTGTGCGTGCAAGCTTTCGATGTGAGATGTGCTGGAACGTTGAAGATGAAGGGAAATGTATATGTCGTTCCGGCGGAGAGGATTCGGGTGGTTGGATACTCGGATTCGTCGATGGGCATCTCAAGACGGAGGAATCGATGGGTCGTCATGTGTGTCATATCAGGACCATCCCTTCTCGTCTCACTCATTCCATCAAGAGAGATATCAATATGATCGAAACGAGTGTTTCTCGAAGGAGTGATACTAACCACCCCTGAGATTTCAGAGTTGGTAGTATAAACCTTGGAGTTGAAGTGACCGTTGATAGAGATGTTAACTTCTGGTTTTCTGGTCATCTTTCCTTTTAGTGTAGATGCCAAAGCAGCAGCTCCTCCCCAAGGAGAACTTCCATTCTTATGAATACCGAGATGTTCATACTCTGGAGGATTTTGAGGAAGTTTGTCCAAATGGACAACAGAAGAGAAGGCTTTATCAGTAAGAGACATGATTACTGAGAGATGTAATTGAGATAATGATTTGATCAAAAAAAGATAAGATGAAAGACCAGTCTTATATATATAACATGTTCCTACGCCCTGTTGTGATTGACCCATGACTGCTCCATCTAGTTCGACAAGTACAAGTTGTAGGGCGTGAACACGGGATCCGACCCCGGATACCATACTCACAAGTCTGCGTCATCTTTAAAGGTGGAATCTAATGAAAGATTGTAGTCTAAGCTTATTCAGATTTAAGAGTCGACGTTTATTTTTTGCTTATGGCCATTTTATCCGATTGATAAGTTGATGAAATATGTCGTGAATGTCTACACTTTGTATATTGACCCACTGTAGATGTTTTGAACAGTGGAGTTTTGTACGTAAAAATCGAGTGATCTCCAGAAAATGTCATTTTTACAGTCTACAGAGTACTGAATGAGTATTATTACTGTGAACCTTCAATGGTGATTGTGAATGTGCAATACTAGTGACTGTCAGGCCTCATTCTCACTGTTGTCGCATTTGTCAGATTTTGAACATTTACCCGTGTCTTACTCCAAAATCCGATAACGGACCAGAATTTGGAGAAGCTGAACACCTTCTACTGACATTTTTGAGTCACCAGACAATTAAAAAAAAGCCACAACTATTAAGCGATTCCTCGGGACGTCAAACCGGGACTCTAAAGGTAAGTTTTGACGGATTTCTCCATTATTAATCCACCAGCGCCCTCCCATGTCTTGTCGAGTACGCCCTGTGATGTAGGTGAGGTCCAACGCTGAGCGCCCTTCGATGGCGCAACTTTGACATGAGCGGAATGCATGGAAGGCATGGAACTACCCGTAGACTAATGAAAGGGTTGGAGTAATTATGCATAGGGTGCAAAGTAATTGTGCAGATTAGTGTACATCATTAATGCAGAGGAGACACAAGGGTGCATGTGAATTTTGTTATCTTATCTAATCCTTATCTTATCGTAAAAGTTTGCCCCGCGATGAACACCACAGAAATTATCACCAAAGCCAAACCCCACGCAAACAAATTCACCAGCCAAAATAAACCATGTCTTCAGAAACCCCCTTCAAGCCCATCCACAGCCTCGTCCTCGACACAGGCCCTCTTATCAAAAACGACCCACCCGCAAATACTCTCCGCGCAAAAGCAGAACAACTCTACACCATCCCAGCCGTCGTTTCCGAAATTCGAGATGCCGCTACTCGAGCGCGCGTAGAGACTACTCTTCTCCCGTTTATTACTCTTCGATCGCCGAACCCTGCGAGTGTCAAGGTCATTCGGGATTTTGCGAGAAGGACTGGTGATTTGGCGGTTTTGTCCAAGCCGGATATTGATGTTCTTGCGCTCGGGTATGAACTTGAGTGTGAGAGGAATGGGGGTGATTGGAGGTTGAGGAGTATGCCTGGGCAGAAGACTGTCAATGGAAAGAAGCCTTCTGAGAACAAGCCTGCCGAAGAGGTCAAGACTGAGGAAAAGGTTGAGGAGTCTTTGGAGAAGGCGGTTGAGAACTTGACTGTCGAGGACCCCGTTGCGCAGCCTCTCGAGCAGCCTACAGTCGAAGAGCCTGTCCAACCCGCAGAGACTGTCGAACCCGTCGAGACCAAGGACGAAACACCCGAGTCTACAGAGACCACACAAACACCTGCGACAACCTCAGCCCCATCCGCCACAGAAACCCTCGAACCCGCCAAAGAATCCGCTCCCCAAACCTCCGGCGAAAAAGTCGACGAGTCAATCGACGCCGTGGAAGAAGCGTCCGACGGCGAGGCATCCGACGACGAAGGCGGCTGGATCACACCCTCCAACCTAAAGAAGCACCAACATGCCTCCTCAGGCGCAGCACCTTCAGCGCCCGTCCAAAAGACTCTTCAAGCCGCAGTTCTCACATCCGATTACGCCATGCAAAACGTCGCTCTCCGAATGAACTTGAACCTCGTCGCGCCATCGCTCGCGCGCATCACACATCTCAAGAACTGGGTTCTCCGATGTCACGGCTGCTTCAAGATTACAAAGGAGATGGATAAGCAGTTCTGCCCTTCTTGTGGTCAACCTACACTCAACCGAGTCAGTTGTTCAACAGATGAACATGGAAACTTTAAAGTTCATCTCAAGAAGAACTTCCAGTGGAATAACAGAGGAAACGTCTACAGCGTCCCCAAGCCAGTCCATGGTTCATCGAATGGACGACTAGCCAAGCACGCAGGTGGTCAGAACAATTGGGGCACGAATCTCATTCTCGCAGAGGACCAGAAGGAGTTTACACGGGCGGCTGATGAGCAGAGACGGCAGAAGAAGAAGGATATCATGGATCAGGATTATCTGCCTGATATTCTTACAGGTCATCGAGCTGGTGGTGGTGGAAAGATTCGTGTTGGAGCGGGACGAAATGTCAACTCCAAGAAGAAGCACTAAAAAAGAAAAAAGTACTAGAGTAGAAAAGATTTGATTTCAACACTGTTGTGTCTAACGCCCATGACCTCCGTAACGCCGTTCTGCTTCGTGAATGCGGTGTCCGCTTGAAGCTGCGATCCTCCGCCAGTTTTCACTTGATCTAACTAGTATTTCCGATCGATCGACAAGAGTCCAAAGCCTTAATTCGGTTGTAGTCTGCGATTCTAGTTTGTAGCCGTGGTGTGTAGCCGTAGCCTCAGTGCGAGTCTAGGATCCGATCGGTAGAGTGCGACATGTCAAAATTTTCGATCGTTGAAGTTGCGATTGCGAGAACGAGTTTATTCCTCCTCTGCAAACTGTCAGCACTGTTCAATGAAACCACATCCCAGATTACTCACTCTGCTGAGTCAAGAGAAGCTCAAATCGTCGCTTAAGAGTAACGCGCTGGCGCGACCACTTGTCATCGGGAGAGAAGCGCGCAGGGTGAGCAGACTTGGTGACCTGTCCGTTGGCAACCTTCTTGAGGGTGTAGAGGCGGTTGCCTTGAGCGTCGAGAGTGTACATCAGATGCATTGCGGCGGTGTTTGTGAAGTAATCGTGGATTGATTGGTGTTTTTTGCGGTGTTCTGCTCTGGTGAAGCTTCTGTTTGCTTGGGACAGAATTTTTTGACGGGGCTGAGGTCACGTGTGAGGCTTATCGTTATCGGAGCTTGGGCAGTGAACTTGGACTGTGGAGACTTTTGGTCATGCTGGGAGTAATTGATCGGCAATTAAACAGCAATTAAACATTCTGACAGTTACAATGCTGTTCAATCGCATGTGTTTGTTCACAATGGATCAATCTGTTCATTCACAATGGTTTCAATTCGCAATGTTCAATGCAATACTCAACGCGATAAATAACATTCACTAGCTAAGGACAGACGCAGTTGGCTAATATCCAGATCCAAATCCCATCAAATCCTCCGATAAAACCGACGATCCTTCGAAACATCCTACTCCCAATCGATCCCTTCACATGGGACATCACTTGGTAGGACTGACAGGCTCTCCAACTCGGGCAGTCTTACTACCAGCCCATCCCTCACGCTCATAAAAGCGAAAGACAAGATCATAATCCTCGAAATCGTGAACGATCCGATCAACTCGTCGATATCCTCGAACAGGATCAACAAGTCGCTTGGCAGCCCAGTTGTTGCTCTCGTCATCGCCCATGCAGTATGGGTTCTGAGCAGCGCTCTTGGCTTCGAACAGAGTCACGCTGAAACGACCCGGCTTGAAGATCTCGACGACGTGTTCAATGATCTCCGTGGTGGTACGTCCGCTCTGTCCACCAGGAACATTGGTCTCGAACGATGCGAAAGAACACTGAGGTTCAGGGGTGACGTGGACTGTAAAGTAATGCTCACCCTTGCTGCCCTCAACAGGAGGAACGACACCGTTGGCTGAAAAGCCGCAGGGGCTGAACAGGTAGGCGTCGACGCGGGCATCGGGGTACTTGGATGTAGGATACACGCTGGAGAGGCCGCAACTCTCCGAAACCACAGTTCCCAACGCGTGTCCCTCGGTGGTGAGAGCCTCGACAGAATCAAGCATGTTGCTGTCGGGATCATCATTCGCAAAGACGTCCACCTCGTCAGGTGTCTCGCCGAGACCACCGAGACTATCGATGGCTTCCTTGCGAGCATCCTTTGCCTCGGCAGCCATCTTGTCGCTGGCGACCGCACTCGCGTGCGACAGATAGAACTGCTTGGCGTTTTCAGGCTCAAGGTCCGTCATGAGGATTTCCAGAGTTTCGTCATGGTAGCTGCCGGGAGGAGCAGTGAATGGAGCTCCAACAGGGATGCGTCCTTCGATTTCGGACTCGGGGGTGCGAGGAGGTGTGAGGGCCTGCTGGTTGGGCGATGTGAGGTACAGGTACCAGTGATCGCCGTTCATCTTGCCCACCATGTAGGCGCTGCCACCGTCAAACATGTCGTCGAGGTACTTGACCTCCTGCTTCCAGCTACGGTGAGGACCTTGCTGTTTCTCGGGGAACAAAAAGTTCTTGCGGCTGTAGAAGACGCGGTACGGGGTCGCAGCAGCTTGGATGTCGTCGGCCGAGTTGGCATTGTGGTAGGGGAAGCCGTACTTGGCAGCAATGTGAAGCATGCGCTGGAGACCGAGAAGAAGAGTGGTGGTTCCACAAGTCTTGAGAATGATCTTGTGAGGAAAGACAAACATGCTCGACTCGGAGAGGAGGTAAGCGTCCATGTTGTCAGACTCGAGGACCGACAAAACCTTGCAGTTGACCATGTCAAGCATGGGAACCCAGGTATCAGCTGGAACGGCCTTTAATCCATTGGCAGCAGCGGTAGGAGGCAGAGTCGAAGGACTAGGAGCGAACCAAACCTCTAGAAGCTTCTCAGGACCTTCGAAAGCGTTGGTAGAGTCGAGGTCGGCGGCCACATCGTGATTGATTGTCAGGTGAGGAGTGGCGGAAGCAGGCGAGAAGGTGCAGTTGTTTGGAACCGAAGTGGACAGCATTTTGGCGGCTATAGTTGTTCTTTGCCCAGATGGCGAAGTCCGCGGAGCACTAGCTGCCGCTCAAACAGACTATGCGGCGTCTGTTTGAGAGAGTAGGCCCACAGGAATGGGGGACTTGTTCAGATGCTGGCGGAGCCAGCAGCAATCGATCGATGGGGTTATAGCTAACGTCTCTCGAGGGGACGTTAAGGAGGGCGAGAGCAAAGGTTGTGGAAGAGCTCTAGTGGCGGAATTGTAGGTGAATTGAGTTGAGAGTTTATTCGTAGCGGGTGCTATCGGGGCCTGGTAGACGTTAGACGTTGAACTGTGAATCATGGTGATTATCACCTACTTGGATGGTCGCGAGAATAGGAAGCGCAGAAGATCCGTCGGCCGCATAGAAAGCCCAGGAAATATACCGGTAGAAGTCTGACAGTCTTGACTGTCGATGTCTTGTAATTAGATCCGTTTATTCGACATTTACTCGATGGGTTTGGGTGAGTCGCGTGAGGGTTTGAGTGAGGTTTTTTTCGCGATGACGATGCT
Organism: Fusarium citri; assembly: GCA_004367485.1. Classification (NCBI taxonomy): domain Eukaryota; kingdom Fungi; phylum Ascomycota; class Sordariomycetes; order Hypocreales; family Nectriaceae; genus Fusarium; species Fusarium citri. The sequence continues at coordinate 192,167 of QHHH01000009.1, read as the reverse complement.
CGAAGTTTTTTTTGCCACGAGCAGCGACGGTTAAAAAGTCTGGGGTAAAAAGAGACTCAAAAGCAAACAGATCAGCGAGATTTGTTTGTTTTGTTAAAGAGGAATCTTTTGCGGTGAGAGAATTTTGGGTCTCTTCTTTAATTTTTTTTTACGAGAGAGGGGCTGGGTTAGGTGGGTTGGGTTTGGGCTTTTTTCTTCCGCGTCTTTCTAATTTTTCTGATGGTTGACTGTGATCCCGATCCAATGCAATGTGCTAAGGTCTCAATCAGGCGGTGCTTCCCTTGCAACGGAAACACAGCCCGGTCAGGTACTACGTTATTATGGTTACAGTTTAGTGAGGTACAAGGTTCTCCAAGAGTACTGTGCTTTACGAGTGTGCACCAACGGGATGATTCCCCGAAGCCTTGTAACCTGGTTTTTGATGGGTTCGTGTCTTGATGTCTTGACGCCTAAAGGAGGTGAATGCATGATAATTTTCGGTCTCAGATGCAAAAATCCCACCGACGCTGAGCCTGTTTTGGGAATGTTACAGACAACGTTATGACTGGGTTGGCAAAAGACTTTTTGGTGGGGGCAAGGGCTAGAATCCTTGCATGGCTTGGATTTGGCCACAGGTATTTCGTCATTGTAGTTGGAATGGTAGATTGTTGGGTTAGACTGTCGGGTAGCTACGAGTAGCTGGTCTTAGCCCAGGAGTAAGCTGGTGAGTCTGGAGCTGTTGTGGTGAGCTGTTGACGGTAACTGTTGCAGGTAACTCGCTGTTGCATGCGTGGAAGCCGTGGCTTGACTGACGCTGACATTCACCAAAACACGGCATTCGGTTCGTCGCTCCGTACTCTCTCATGTGGATCAATTGTAACCGGCCACATTAACCAACACCTTGTCCGTGATATCCTTAAACACGTGAAATAACGAACAATCCCGGTACTTGTCCACCAAGTTCCCTTCCCCTTCACCGTCTTGAGTTTCTGTTTGCGAAATATCCTTCCCTCCGATTGTCGTACCAGACGGGTATGTCGGGCGTCTTCCCTCCTCCAACAACGCAATAAACTGCGCATCCATCGGTACACTCCCCAAGAATGGAACGTTGAACTCTTCGGCCATTGACTTTCCTCCCCCGGATCCAAAAATGTCGGTGCATTCGGAACAGTGCGGACAGACGTAACCGCTCATGTTTTCCACCACTCCCAAAACACGAATGTTTGTCTTTGTGCAGAAATTGAGTTCTTTTCGTACGTCGGCTGTGGCTACTGCTTGTGGTGTTGTCACGACCACTGCGCCCGCGACTTGTCCTGGTGTCGCATCTTTTTGAAGGGTCTCTGCGAGTGAAATATGTTCGTCGCTTGTTCCTGGTGGTGTATCGATGAGTAGATAATCTGTTTCATCCCAGAGGACGTCTTTGAGGAATTGTCGGATCATGGCTGTCTTTTTGGGTCCTCTCCATACAACAGCGTCACCTCTTGCAGGAAGTAAAAATCCCAAACTCATGGCGTGTAGACTTCCGAGGCCTTTTGACTCATCGCCTTCGTGGACGAGTACTGGTGCCCATCCTCCAGGAACTTGAGTGACCTTTGATGCTTCGATTGAGAGCATGCGAGGAATTGAGGGGCCGGTAAGATCAACATCGAGAATACCGACAGAATGACCTTGAGATGCGAGCGACAATGCTAATTGTGTTGTAACTGAAGATTTGCCTACTCCTCCTTTGCCTGAGAGGACCTGAAGGTGTCAGTGGGTGACCATAGGGTAGATGAGCGACAAGCTTACCAGGATGACCTTCTTGACTTTTCCGAGGCCCATGTTGATGGTTCTCAGTGTCGAATATGATGTCGCGAGCGTTGAGAGGAGTGAATACAAGTGAGCGCACCTGAAATGAATGAGGCAAGAATTGGATATCGCCTTCTCTTGATTAGAAAGCCATTTACTAAGCTGTTGAAGAGATTGGCGGAAGGAGCATGACGATGAGGGGCACACCCCGCTATCGATAGCACTGAACAACTCCGTAGTCGGCAAGAACCTTCTGTAACTACACCAAATTTGGAAGACCCAGTGGACGAGTCTAGAAGGGTCTTTTTGGAGGTCTAGAAGATGACCAAAAGAGGCATCTCAATTCTCAAACATTCATCTACATCACAGATCTTCAATCAATCGGTTTCATCTTATCTTTAATCGCTTCATCGCATTTCAAATCTAACTATCGCAAAATCATCGCATCTATTATGGCAAATGCCCCCAGGGTATCTTATCCAGTATCATGATCAAAGCCACTTTTCCGACCGTCCAATATCCAAACGCGCCGTCAAGTCGCCCATGCCACTGACCTTTTTTCCCAAGGCTTTTTCCTGCCAGCCAGTCCTATACCAAACCGAAACTCCTTATTCCAAAGACCAGAGACCAAATGTGACAAGAGAAGGGATGACTCAGAAAAAAAGGGGACAAAAAAAAAAAAGAAAAAACACAGCCCAGGATCAATACGTCAAAGCGCACAACTCCCTGCTCTTGGCACCCAACAAACCCCTGCAAAAACAGGCATCTTATCTCATGCTAGATTGTTTGCGCTGAGACAAAACTGTTTCTCAACGACTCGTTATTGTTATCTGTGCGTGAGGTGAGGCTCAAACGCGCGTTCAGGCTCGCTCATCGACTACCCTTGCGATAAGGAGATGCCGAAGGGGGAACTTGAGCTGGGGAATCCATCAGAAATTGAATGGATTGCCGTGTGCACATAACGATAGGCTTGCTTTGAGGACAGTAGCCTAAAAGTTGAGCATGCTCGGGAAGAGTCTCGGGGACGGCATCGAGGAAGCGAACAATAGGCCCGCCGTCAAAGGTGAGACCGATTACTTGAGCTTTGTACTCGTCTGCTCCGTCGGATTCCTCATCGGGGTTGACCGAGATTGTGTTACTGTTTTGTGTTAGAGCGGGATTGTTACACGAGTAACGGGATGGCTTACGCTTGACTCATTGGAGGACCCATGGCGTCGTCAAAGTCATTCTTACGGTGACGATTCTTGATGCGCTTCTTCGTGCAGTCGTGGAAGAGGTGGAGGAAACCGGCGATGACTAGGACTGGTGTTCCTAGAGCGAGGGCCCAGGGTCTGTGATGTTTATTAGTGTGGACCGGGATGACTGGGGATGGGATGACTTACGGATGTTGGCGTCCCCGAAGGGTATGTGCGAGAGCAAGGATGATACCAATCATGGCAATCAAAGATCCAACTTGGATCATAGTCCATGTAGACCAGTAAAGAGAAATAAGATCTTCGCCGTCACAGAATTGGAGAGCAAGAATGGAATACGCTTCCATGACGACGATGACGGTAGAGACAGAGACACATCCAAGACACATCCAAACAGATTGCCGTATACGTTTCGTTCGGGCTTTAGAATTATGAGCAAGCTTTTCACCAGCTGCTTGTGCTCTGTAATTGTTAGATAAAATACAGATATCAAAGATACAAGTTGACATACCGGATATAAGTCCACGAAGCAATAAACAAGACCACCAGATTGGACACAAACATGGTCCAGTAGATAATCTTGAACTGCCATCGCACCATATGAGAAGCAAAGCTAGCATATTGCCGACAAAGCTCAGGGTTAGGCTCTTGTCTAGTAAAGAGAGTAGTCATCCTGAAAAGAAAGAATGAAAATGTTTGATGGAGAAGAAAGGGAGAAAAAGTCTAGAACGGATGGAAGTACTGGGGGTCCTTATACCCGGAGATTTAGTATCTCTAGTGAATCTGAGCATACGGATATGGGAAACACAGACCCGCTAGAGTCTGAGCATTGCCTTGGTAGACGCGCAATTACACATCTTGGTGTTGCCAGCCAAGAACGCCCGAGAACGACGATCACCCTTGAAGTTTACGAGTGCGTAGTGTGGTGTTTGCCTGTCACTGTTAGACTCAACTATCCGTCTTGGCTGTGAACAAGGGGGTATTAGATAAGGGGGTGCGTTGGGCCACGAGGTCAAGAGTCTGAGCTGATTGGGTCCAAGATTAAGAGATCTTAGATTTTTTGCACCTGAGTGAGATCGGGCAGCTACATACGGGGGGGACCCCTTGCCTCAGAATAAATTGATTGAGTTCCATATTGTATGGGTTCAGCTTTACGATAGAAAATAATCTCTGCCAAGGTGGGCTCTACGACAGTCATTAAGCTATGGCGTTTTACTGCCAAGGTTAGCAGTGAACAAAGCTTCAATGCCAAGCTTGATGTTGGAGAATGTTGAGGCAACAGGTACGTACGTATCAAACTACCGTGATCAATTCATCATATAATAGGTCAATAGTTGGTCCATTGAGGCTGTGTGCCAAGTCGGGGCAGTCATTAGTGTCTCCTCTCCGGAGCCTCAGACTAAACTCCAATCTCTTCCGCGGGAACAATCTCTCAAATCTGACCCCAATCTGGGGTGTATTTCTGGGGTCCCTGGACATTATCACTGCCCGATAAGAACCCAACGACTCGGTTAAGCCCATTAATTAAACTCTTTTGTTTTTTTGTCATTTTAAAAAACATGAAACGTTTCTTCATTTATGACTGTGACTGGTATGTGCTTTGTTACGCCAGGGATGAGAAAAAGAGGCAGCCAAGGTGAAAAACTCTGTATCACAATCCAAATTCGGTATGACGACTCTCAATTGTGTCACCTCAACAATGTTCAAACTTCGGACCCCAATTCTATTCCATCAATGCCGATCCGTAGCCAAGAACAGCCATTCCCGCCCGCAAAGGGTGGAGTCTACGGCACTTGACCGCCACCAAGGGAAGGGATACTCTTTTCAGGAAAATTGAATGCTCTCAGCTAGCCTGAAAACGACATTCATTCACTGGTTCGTTGGGTCTCCATGATCTACCTCCCACTACGACACTGCCCTGACGACTACTACTCTGGGGTTATCCGACTTCAAAACTCATCAACTATTATCGCCAAGCGTTGCGCAAAACGTACAACGTCGCCGTGTAATCCACGGTGTCCGAGCGACATATTTCATAAGCGGAAAGCCTCTTTTGTGATGACTCTGGCTGTTCCATATTAAACTCAACTTTAACCTTCTCAATTGTGTCACCAACGGCTGCTAGGCATGTGAATTCTGTGCATTCCGTGTCGTCACTGTGTCCCCTTATCAGGATCGTCGGTCGTCCCACTTATCCTCTCTATAACAACGGCAGAGTAGCGTTGTTTTAGTGACTAGCCAGCAATGTCGATCACAGTGGCTATGTTGTCAAACTTCTTGAGTCATTGACGCGTCTGAGACATTGATAATGACAATGATTAAGCTTATCTTGAATTTAATCGAATCGTGAATCAGGATGTGGCTTTAGATCGCGTCATTGTAGATTTGGGATATAATATCTTCCGAGATCGATCATCCAAGGTTAGGCTAGTTTCGGCTGACGTGTAAGAGGCTATGTTCTTGATTCACTGTCATACAGAACCATGTTCTGAGTAACCTAGTGAGACTGTGCACGGGTTCACGAGTTTCATTCAAATGATGGCAATGGATTGATGAATAGATAATAGATAAATATAGATGTTTCCATACATAATCTATACATTGAAACGCGGAGAATTTCAAACTCTGATGTAAGCTTATTTCTGAGTGTAGTTGGTGGATACAACATAGACCCACGAGTCACCGCTGTTTCAACTAAACTAGACAATGATCGTCAGAACTTGATGGGCGAATGGATCCTTTCTCCACGATGATCTCGGACCTCAAAAGTAGCCAGTCACCTGACACTTTGTGAACACTGCCAAGTCTTGGTGATATCAAAGCGTATGAAGCGTGGGTTGAACTGAATTGAAGCGTGACTTGTAGTTTTGTGTAATGGAGATATGTCTGAAGCAACGTAGATCAATATTTCCCGCGGTCAGCCGTCGGGTCTTTTAATCCATACTACTCCGATCTGCCGTGCTTGGCCCTTTTTGACTCAGATGTTTTGCGTAAGTTATCCTAAAGTTTCTTGAACCGATGATTTTCCGCATGGATTACAGAAGTTCCTTGCTTCCGATCGCCCACTCTGGACGTGATACGATCGCTTCCGGCCCTGACCCAGACGGGATACTGAAGTTCCGCTTCGATCGTCTAGGACCTTCCGGAATAAGCCAACTCGGCCACCTTTCTGGCAGCGACATCACGTCCCTTTTCGCTGGCTTGAATGTTGTTTCCAAGCTCCCTCGCCTTCTGTCGCATAGCCACACTGGCTTCTCCACCATCGAGAACCTTCATGAACGCTTGAGTAAGATCATCGACTGTCCAGTTCGGACTTGTGCTCGGACATGCCCATACTCCGACTCCGATAGTTTCGGCTAGTGCTGCATAGTTGTAACAATCTGCCCACATAGGAAGAACGACGTGGGGGACTCCAGCACTGCAGGGGTTAGCTTGATTCGACTGTGAGGTGGGAAACTTACTAGACTGCTTCGTTGTAACAGTTGGCTCCTCCATGATGGATAGACGCAGAGATGAGTCCTGATTCGAGTAGTGCAGTGGGATCGACAGTGAGCCACCTTTCCAACTTCAAACGACCGCTCTCAAGGTATTGCTTGACTGGGAGGAAAACGTCGTCCGAGTACTCTCCAACCTTGTTGAATTTCCAGAGAAATTGAATATCAACTTTGTCGAGGACATTGGCGAGTGCCTGTGCCATGATTGCCGCTCGAGATTCAGAGTACTACTTTGTCAGTATTGACCAAGAATCAGACGGAAAATAGATCAAATTCGGATGAAACTTACAGCGACTGTGCTACCGAGGTTGACCAAGACTGTCGGCTTCTTCTTCAACCACTCCACCAACTTGGGATCTTGCTCTTCAGCCGGAGCTACCGAGAGAACGATCGGGTTGGTGACGGTGACGTTTGATGGGATGTAATCAACTGGAATTGAAGCTCCCTCGGCGGTGACAGTGATCCATGGAACATCATCACGGTAGATGCCAAAGAAGTTGATGGGATCCTTGAGACCCTTCTCGCGGAGTGCCTTTCGCTTGCTGACGACATCGGGCATTCTCAGAACGGCGTAGATGAAGCGCATGTTGAGGTAAATGTTTTCCGGAATCTTTTTCCACGGCACTGGAAACGGTAGACCTGAACTCATACTGATTTGTTAGTGGCACAGTGTCTTCATCCTGATGAGATTGACAGGACAACTCACGAAGGATACTTCCAAAACATGCTTCCATAAGGCTGATCCCCAAGAAAGTTGTCAACAGCTTGATTGGGTGTGATAACAACATGCTGTCGGTTCTTGTCCCTCGTGATATCAAGTCCTGGTCGGAACAAAGTATCAATGACAACCACAGCAGGGTCGATCTCATCGATGAAAGTGCTTATCTCCTCATAGATGGAAAAGTGCTCCTCGGCAGACCACGGCGAAATCCAAAGTTGCATATCCCTACACAAATGGGAGATTCCCGACGGACCCGGAGGATGCGGAACATCGTCAAGACTTCTACCAGCTGCGAGAATGACATCCGCATATGCCGGGCTTTTGAGTTGGTGAAAGGTAATTCCGCGGGACGCCGGCGTCTTTCGTTGAGCGAATTCAGACACTCTTTGAAGTTTCTTCTTGAGTTTCGGGAACGACACAAAATGTACATCGATATCAGGATACTGCTCAAGCAAAGCCGAAGCCGTTGCAACGTGGACGTTTGATACACCGTGTTCTTGATTCACCAGAAATAGCGCAGTGCCGTTCCTTCCTTTGACAAACGGCGGATGCACTTCTGCCTGTTGAGGAAAGAGCAATGCGACAAGTGCAACCAGCACTGTCCCGAGGACCAAAATTCGAGTAAACATGACGATGGTTGATGTGAGGTGAGGGAAGGAGGATCCGTGCTTTTTTGTAATCTTAATGCGAATACGAAGGACCCTGGTTGCACTTGCAGCGTATACCCACATATCGTCAGCCCTAACGATGGACCATGCCTGTACGGAGTGAATGCATGTCGGCAATTGGTGAATTGAATTGGGATGGGAGGACAAGTGATATGGGATATGGGGTAATTGCTGTGAGCGATTGAATGTTGTTGTTTTGGCATGAGCCTTCGTGCTTCATTCCAGCTGCGCCGTTGAACATCCCAACGAGGATGACTCTTCCGACTTCATCCACCATTGGCTGACGCGATGTTATAGCCGTTGGCGTGGAGAAACTGCAATCTTGGTCGAGTTTGGCCTTCCTAGTTGTCGGGTGGCGTTGTGATGGAAGAGGCTTCGTTCAAGTGAAATGTTGATGACGTTGAAAGCAAGATTCGGGACCCGAGATTGTTGATCTCATGGGCGATAGATCGGATGATACTCATGTCGTGCTGTTGAGGCCAATCGTACCAATTGTGTGCGGGATGTTTTGCCTGACAAACGAGACCATTGAACGTGATAACAGCCGGCCGTTATTTCAGCAAACCAATTCGCTTTACTTAGGTAGCTATAGGTAACCGCATAAGAGTAAATTGTCTCCCTTCAGATTCATAAGTGTCTTGATAGGATATTGTAAATATGCACTTGATGTTGCCCTAGGTATTATTTAAATAACGAATATAATAACTGTATTTGATATAAGTTGCGATAGTCTTCTGAGACGATAACACTTCGGTAGATCACAAACCTCTCACTTTTCGCCCTTGACTACTGTCTCCTCCACATCGCCAGCTATATCCTCAGGCTTATACTTGCCAAACTTGCGAAGAGCAATACCCTCATTGAACATACGATCAATCTGCTCAAGTGACTTCCCCTTACACTCAGGAACGCAAAAGATAACAAACAGAATAGCCAACGCGAGAATACCAGCAAAGACAAATCCAACCTTGGATCCTAGGCCTCCGTATTGATCGTACAGCATATAAGGAATGCTGAAGCTGACGAGGAAGTTGGCCACGACGTTGACGATGGAGGCTGTTCGCTGCGATGCGTCACGAAGACGCAGAGCTGGGATTTCGGTCGTGATGACATAGTTGAGTGGTGCAAAGGCAAACGTGAATCCGGAGCCGAAGAGCGTGAGCATGGCTACGATGCCGGATTTGACTCCGAATGATGGGTTTGGTACTGTTCCTAGGGCACCCATGGTGATGATTGCTGAGAACATCCATCCTGCACTAGTCAACAATAGAGGGCTACATAAATTAGCAATATTTCATCAGTCTTGGTTGGAGAAAACTTACCGTCGTCCAGCCCGATCAACAAGATACAGACCAGCAAACGCAGAGCAAAGGTTGACGACAGCATTGACAATAGTCATGGTAAACGGATTCACGGTTCCAATGTCGCGGATAAAAATGGCTCCGTAAGTAGAGGCAAACGCTTGACCAGTCGCTTGCTGGAAAAAGTTCATGGCGACAACGATGCCTGTTCGTTTGAGGTTCTTTCCTTGGAATAGTTCAAAGTAGTTTCCCTGCTCTGGTTCATGTTCCAACGCGTATTGGAGCGTGGCGAATTGCTCGTCGATCTCGGCTTCGGTTTGTTTTCCTTCTCGGAGTTTTCCAAGGGCTGCTCGTGCTTCTTCGGTTCGGTCTTTGGTGAGTAACCATCGCGGAGACTGATTAGTTAGTTGATGAGCTTGATGTGGATGATGTGGATGATGTACCTCTGGAATGAAGAAGATGGCGCACATGACAAAGACGGGGACGATGAAGAAGAGGCCGAAGGGAATACGGAACGAGAGGTTGCCGGATAGAGTGCTTGTGCCTCTACAGACGCACGCGACGATGAGAGTACCAGACTATGGCTGTTAGATGGTGAGACGCATATACTCAGAGAAGAAACTTTACCATCAAGCTGAATTGGTACGAGCCAACAGCAAATCCACGAATTTCTCGTGGCATAATCTCGGATTGATAAACAGGGACGACAGCAAGTTCCATGCCAATATAGATGTCTGATCATCGTCAGCCAACATCACTAATAGGACAGGTCATACGTACAGTTGAGGATTCTTGTGGCCATGATTTGATCCTTGGTAACAGAAGTCACAGCCATAACAGCAGGAACCAAAGCCCAAGCACTCATGGCAAACATACACCATCGTCTCCCCCAGCGCTCACTGACAAGACTGCCAATGATGACACCAGCACCGAAACCGATATAGTTCAAGCTGTTGAACAGGGAGAGCCATGAAGGAGGAATGCTATACTTGCCAGCGTCGGCATCCCATTCTCCAAATTGGGTCTGGAATGCTTCCATGGCTTGGGTGTTGTTGTAGGCTGCATTGTCGAAACCGTAGTTGAATGTCGAGACGGCTATGACGGCGAAGGCTATGCCGAGATGGCGATTGAAGTGTTTTAGAATTCTGTTGTTGGACAACATTGTTGCGTTGTGGTAGTGCTTGTCTTGGATGTTCTGCTGGATGTCTGGACAGTTGAGGCCGGGGTGATGCCTTTAGATATACCCAGTCAGTAACATCCTCCCCCGCAAAATTTGAGTATCACGAGCTACGCCAAACAACAAGGTAAATGCGTTCGAGATCACTGCTTAGTGTGATTTCTCCTGATTTTTCCCCACGGATGAAAAAGCTGAGGTTCTGGGGTATGTGGAGTACCCAAACTAACGTTAGTTAGCGTATCCCGGACTCGGAAGTCGGGGGGAGTTGATGCCGCGAAATTAAGGTCTTGGGGCTAAATTTCTTCTTTTTCTTTCTCCGCCCGACTTCCATTTTTCTGAATTATCGGATCGACGCGACAGTACAATGGCTGAGAGAAACGCATCGCGTACCCGTACCCGCATCGGCAAGACGTCCGGGATATGTGCTCAATGTCGGAACCGCAAGGTATGCATACACTTCTTTGTCAATCGTTAACCATAGTCTGATGTTGGTATAGGTAGCATGCGATGGAGACCCTCGAGGTTGTGAGAATTGCAAACGACTCAAATTTACATGCTCTCTACTGGAAAATGACGGACACCTCGAAATACTAGAGAGGCGACGAGTATCGCGAGCTTGTATCCGTTGCAAGGATCGCAAATTGAAGTGTTCTGGTAAAAGACCAACATGTTCGAGATGTCTGGACCGTGGTATTGAGTGCCATTACCCGACAACCCCAGCCTCGAGGCAATCGCAGTCGGACTCTTCCGGTTTTGTATCCCCTGCCGGAGACTCGAGAGGCGTCGGAGATGGCAATACACCAACTCAAGCTCGTGTACAGCTTACTGAATCATCCGCATCATCGCCGATGCCTCAACAATTACTACTGTAAGCTTTCCCCCAAGTTTTATGAACGCATATCTTATTCAGTTCAGGAACAAACAAACAGTCAAACAACATATTGACGCCTACTTTGATCTCGTCCACCCGATTCCATGCTACGGATTCCTCCACCGAGCAACACTTCTCCAATCATGGTCAAAGAATGAACTCAACCCATCTCTTCTGTTAGCAATATGCGGCATAACATCTCGCTTCATATACCCAGGTGACTCCGATCATCGCAACACGGCACGAAAATGGATTCAAGATGCAGAGTCTCGTCTCCTGCAGAAACTCGCCCTTCCACAAATATCCGACGTGGAAGCTTGGCTTCTTGTAACGCTGGATCATTACCTTTCCCAACGCGTTAGCAAGATGCTGGTGGCCATGGCTCTGACTTCTAGACTTGCTCATATTCTGAGACTCAATCATGAAGATCCTCGACAGGGATTTCTAGTACAGGAGCGCAGGCGGAGGTTGATGTGGGCTATCTATATCATGGACTCGCTGTACTCGAGTGGAAAGGCAGAATTCACGGCTTGTACTCCAGAAACTCTGCATATCAGACTGCCGTGTAACGAAAAGTCTTTTTCCATGGATATTCCAGTCACTACTGAACCACTTCATCAGCCTTCACCGTCTGATACAACCAGTATAGGCCTTCTGGGGTACTGCATCCGAGTGCTAGACATTCGCAATCGCGTACAAAGGTACCCAAATTGTATCTTTTTTAGACGCACCAGCTGACTCTCTAGACTTACTCTGACGATTACCAACCACCGAAAGCCGATAGAAGAATGTCTCCTAGCCGTGGAATCCATCGAAAACGAACTCCGCCAATTCTCTGCTTCACTGCCGCCTCGCTATCATCTAGACAGAACAGCATTCTCACTACGCGCATTCTCACCCTCGCGTACACCTTTCCTAATGCTGCACGCATGGTATCACCAAACACACTGCGATCTTTTCCGCTTTACCATCCCCGGTTTCCGAGAAGGACTTCCCGCGTCGGAGATCCTAAATCTGTCCCCCGAGTTCACAGCGTCATGTCGAGAAAAGTGTCTCATGCACGCAATTTCCGTTTCCAAAATCCTTGAAATTCCAAAAATTGTGGGAAGTTCTGAATTGATTAGTGATCCTTCAATGGCTATGTGTGCATTCCACTCTGCGAGAATCATTTCAAGACTCGGACAGTATCCTATGGGTAACATGCCACAGATGGACCTAGTCGCCAGACTGACTGCCTTTTCGGAAGCACTCGGAGAACAAGCTACGATCTTGCCCACGACGGCGATATTATTAAAGGGTATAAATGATTTGTTGAACGATGCGCAGAGGAACAGAGACGGACCATCGATCTGGGACGAGGAAGAATCCGAAAGCAACAGATTTTCAAGACCTACACAAATATCGCAAGTTAGAGAGGTCTTTTCTAAGCACAGCGTCACAGACGTTGTACAGAATTTGAACTTTCAAGAAGAAGAACAGGACGGCATATCTGAAGCTGATGTAACATTCTCCAACTCGTCTGTGGCGCCTAGTTCTGATTTTGTTCCCATCAACGTCACGTCTGGGGTCATGGAATCAGAGGTAACTGACTTTGGCGGGTATTTTGGAGATGCAGAACCTCAAGTTGATAGTCTTTGGGCCATTGGTCTTCATGGTCAGTATGGATCTGGGCAACCGGATGTGTTTATGGACTCGTTTTGGCCTCTGGAGTGGACCATGTCGGATGCGAATACATTTTAGACACGGTGTACTTGTTTTAACAATACTAAAATCGCAATTATATACGCTTCAATGTGTCCATCCGATCTACGCTCCGCTCCAATACATGTCCTGCTCAACAACAAAACTAGCTTCCAAACTTCCGCTGGAACTCACAACAGAAGCCGTATATGTCCCCGCTTCGCACAACCAACTACCCTCCATCTCATCCCACACCGCGGTGCTGTATTTGTCCAAAGTCATAGCAACCGACGATTCTTGGTCCGGTTCAAGAGACACCTTTTGAAACCCGACTAGTGTTCGAACAGGCCGTAGAAATCTCGACTTTTTGCCCGACTTGGATTCATCAAACGAAACGTACAGCATAAGCACCTCAGCACCAGCCATGCAGCCTGTATTCTTGACGTCAACTCGTACATCGCTCTTCGTCATTCGGATATTAGATGTAGAGAAGGTGGTATAGCTAAGTCCGTGTCTTGGTCGTGTTAGTAAATGAATGGAGAATCGTTGAGATGACTTACCCAAACGGAAAAGCTACTTCAATACCCCGGGCTTCAAACCAGCGGTGGCCGACGAATACATCTTCAGCATAATAGATCCTACCGTTGTCGCTACCGAAACTCAAAAAGGTTGGTCCATCTTGGAGTCGGCTTGGAAACGTCATTGGAAGCTTTCCACTCGGATTGACTTTACCAAATACCACATCCGCGATAGCATTGCCCGCCTCGTTCCCGCCATACCAACTGTGAAGGATAGTCTTGGCTTGATGACGCCACGGCATCTCGATAGGGTTTCCAGCTTGAGTTACCACAATGGCATTGGGCTGGGCTTCCAGAACGGCTGATACAAGGTCGTCGACGTAAGGTGGTAAAGACATTGAATCCCGGTCCTTGCCCTCTTTTTCCAAATCTGCGTTGAGACCGACGACGACGAAAGTGTGTTTACACTTTTTTGCTGCTGCAACTGCACGTCTGATACCTTCGGCTGGTTCAAATTTGAGACAGCCACCAAGACGACAGGCTCCTCCAGGGATGGGAATGAATGAACCGCCAGTAGTCCTTGATGTAGATGCACTACCGGATTCGACTCGTAGGCGATAGCTCTGCTCCGACTTCATCTCGTACGTCCCACGTACTTCTGTAGACCCATGACCGAAGAACATCCCGCCGTGGGTCTGTACTGTCTCGTTATCAATAACAAGGTTGTCGTCGATGTATAATTTTGAGACGCCATAGCTGGCAAGGCTGAATTCATATAATCCATCAATCTCGGGTTTGAAGTTGGCTTTCATTGACATGTAAAATGTTTCGCCTTGATCTGGGTGGTTGTAGTCCATGAGTTGGTAAGTCGTGTCTGGTATGGTCTGTTGATCGAAAGGTTTTCTGCTCTGAACAGATTCCGGTTCGTTAAAGAAAGAGATGGAAACACCTCGATTGCCGTCTTGGTCGGTGACATGGTCCTCCGTAAAGCATGGAGGTAAAACGTGTCCATAAACGCCAGGCTCGAAGTGGATTTTTGCATTCGAGGGTAGTTGATCCCGGATACCTTGAAAGACTGAGCTTGTATAGTATGGTCGGAGGTTCGCACTCCCTCCACCACATGTAGCAGGAAGCTTGGCGTTTGCTCCTATTATAACTACATCCTCGCAATCTCCAGATTGAAGTGGCAGGATGTTACTCGAGTTCTTGAGAAGGACGACACTCTCAGTAGCTAGGTGTCTGTTAAGAGCCCTATCATCTGGCGAGTCTCGAGTCGTCTCTTTTGTCGATACTCGTGCTGCTGCCAGGCTGTTGACCAGTTCGAGAACCTTTCTTGCTCGATCGTCTATTGTCTTTCTACTTACCTTTCCTGAGACAACTGCTACTATAGCTTTGTCCGCACGATGTCTGGATGGACCGGGCATTTCGATATCAACACCGGCGTTGAGAGCATCAGTACAGCCATATGTACCGTACCTGGTTTCGTTAGTTGACCGTCAGAAGACAGGATGATATTCTTACCAATCACTCATTACCAGCCCATCGTAACACCATTCTCCTCGCAAGATATCTTGCAAAAGCTTCTTGCTCTCAGAAACATGAACTCCATTTACCTTGTTGTATGAAGACATGACAACCTTTGGCTTAGCATCGCGCACCGCCATCTGGAAAGGTTTGAGATAAACTTCCCGCAGTGCCCTTTCTGACATGCAGATATCGGTTGACATTTTGGCTGTTTCTTGATCGTTGGCAACGAAATGCTTCAACGCTGCCGCTGTACCTCGGCTTTGCACTCCCTTGATGATAGCCGTAGCCAACACTCCACTCAAATGAGGGTCTTCAGAGAAACTCTCGAATCCGCGACCGTTGAGAGGGCCTCGAACAAGGTTGACTGTCGGACCTAGCCATACATGGGCGCCTTTTGCTTCGCATTCTCTCGAGAGAAGCTGACCTGCTGCGTAAAGAAGTTCTGGGTTCCATGTTGCACCGAGACCAGTTCCGCAGGGTATGCATAGTGCCGGTACTGGATTAAAGAATCGACCGCCACGAGCACCATTAGGACCGTCGGTACATTTGACAGAAGAGATTCCATGAGATGGGATAGCGGCAGAGTGCCAAAAGTCGGAGCCTTGCAACTGTTAGTGAAATAAAAAATGCTCAAGACTTGGGAACGAACCTGATAGAAGAGATATCTTTTCAGCAAGAGTGAGAGACGCGAGCGTTGACTCAACGTCGATGGTTGATCTTTGATGGATATGCATATCGGGAGTTGTTAGACTTTGAAGATTCATGGAGGCTCCAGCTAAAACAAATTGGTCAACAAATCTAGGCTATAAAGGAAGTGAGCAATGAACGCTAATTTACCCCAAAATCCCCCCCGGACCAGATTCAGCACGATGAGGCGGATGAACTGGTGGGTCCTCCCTTTCGGATGTCGGGCGGAGTTGATGAATGTGCGGATGGTGTCGCGTACCACTCAATAAGGTCTCGGTCACCTTCTGGATCTCCACCCTGGTTCAGCTGACGGTAGTCGTTATTTTTCGGGTACTAAAGCAGAAACCGTCGAGTTCGTGGATGATCGAAGTATGTTCGTGTCGGATTGTTGAGGTACAAAGGTACTCCTGGCAAAGCTTCGGCGAGGGATCTTTCGAAGTGACAACGATCGTTTGCGGAATGTTTTGCTTCTTCTGTATGAAAGTTAGCCATGCTGAAGTGACAGTAGTTTAATGATTGTCGCCATGTTTTCAGATTCCATCAAATGATTTGGGTCGTGCAACGTCAATTCGGTGAGCCGAACTCAGTGTATTATCCCAGCCTGTATTATCCCCTCGATGCGAAAATGGTCCCTTAACGATCAAACCAGCCGTCCAGCCAACAATCCAATATCGCCTTTACTGTCCCATGGACTCGCACTCCTCGTAATCGGTCTTCTTTTCGCATCAGGCTTCGATGTCGATGTCAGGGGAATAAGTTTCGGTCGGGAAGATGTACTGAACTAGACCTGTTAGTAAATGTACATGGGTGAAAAGGCATGACTTGGGAAGTCTGACTTGCCACCTGTTGAGAATGGCGGACACATGCTGGTGAATGAATCTCTCCCCTTCGGAGACAACGATACCGTTTGACAATGTCCAAGGTATGCGGTCCAGGAGGGTAACGGAGTGCGACTTAACGCTCGCCTAGGTGGGAAGTCGCGTCCTCAATTCCATTCATTGTGAGTCGTGCCTGCCGGTCCTTGCAAGCTTTAGCCAACATGATATCGAGCACCCTGTCCATCTGTGACACGTCGTAATCGTGGTTGGCATCAGTGGTACGAGAACCTTTGGCGTCGTTGAGAATTTGTCGCATCGCGGCTGCCTCGCGTTGCGCATCTGCAATGATCTTCTCCAAGGCAGCGAGGCTCTTCTCCATTTGGAGAATAGCTTCTTCGCTCATCTCGATGTGCTTCGCATCGGGTCGCTCGCGCGAGTCGTTCTTATTTCCCTGGGAGGACATGACGAATGGATATTGCTTTGGGAGATAGAGAAGAAGAAATGATAGAGTGCGCTGGGTTTTGAGTTGCGAAGGAAAATGAATGAGAGGGGAGAAAAGAAAAGAAAGCGGAGGGGAAAATTGGAAGGAGGTGAAGACAGGAGTACGCAACAAAATTTGAGAGGCGGCTGCCTGCACCTGCAAACTGCCGGCAGAAATAGCACTACTCAAATCGATTGATCCGATTTGAAGCCATGACTACCTAGGTACACATTGCTAAAACCTGACTGTCGAAAGCATAGAGGGAAAAGTCTTTAATCAACTTATGGCTACTCTGTTCTAACAGCTTCTGTTACCTACCTGACACACACTGGCTAGCGACGCCAGACTTGATTTCAAAGAGCGTCTTGTAAGAGTCCTACACAAATAGTCCCCGATCCCGTTCTTCTCAGCACGTTCAACCCCATCTGTCTTCTAGACTACTCCAGTCTCTTCATCATAAAACTGCCAAAGCTTCGAACACGATGAACTCCAGCAATCCCTCCGCCTTGCGGACTCCAAACCAGCCGTTCTGTACCCATCTGTCCGTGTTTAGCTTGCAGAATGTCTTCTAGACCTATTTCCTCGCCTAAGCAGTTGTTATTTGGCTCGTTGGTAGGTGAAAACCATACGCTGGCGAAGTCAAAAAGGTATGCGAAATCAGTGACCGTCGAGTTCGTGGATGATGGATCGGAGAATATCCGTATCAGATTATCGAGGTACAAAGGTACTCCTGGAGAAGCCTTAGTCGATGATCTTTCGAAGTAACACTAACGGTTTGCGGAACGGTTTGCTTCTTCTCTTTGAGATGTTAGCAATCCATATTCATGACTGAGTAACCCGGCGATTGTCGCCATAACATTCGGTCGAATCACTTTATTTGAGTAGTGCAATATCAACTTGGAAAAAATAGCCCAGTGTAGTATCATCAGCTTGTATTGATCCTATTTGATGGGAATAGTCCTAAACTCTCTCAATGAACAAATCAACCGTCCGACCAGCCACCCTGTCTCGCATTTTTTCTCCTTGGCATCGACAACGGGGTTCCTTTAGATGGATGCATTTAACTAGGTCTGTTAGTTTATGTTTAAGAGTAGACAGGTATAACTTACGTCTCCCGGCTGAGGAGTCGCTCAAACGTAAGGGCTTTGTCGAGATAAGCCAGGCCCTGCTTGATGATGGCCCTGTTTATATGGGCCTTAGCCTTAGCCAACATTGAGTTACGCTCAGGTGCTGGCAGGTTGTTGACAGGCGCGTCACCAGACTCTACGCCATCGTCAAGACGCTGTCGAATCTTGGCCGCTTCTCGCTGCGCCTCAGCGATGATCATCTCTAATGCCTTGAGGTCGTGCCTCATCTCTTCTAAGTCTTCTTTATCGATCGTGGTTTGCTTTGAGGACATGCTGAATGGATGTCTGTTCAGTGAATAGAAAACAGATGACAGTGCGTGTTTGATATTGTTCGTTTCGGAGACAGAGAGAGACAGAGAGCGTGTGTGTGTGTTGTTGAAATTTCTGAGATCACTGCACCAAGAGAAGCTGATGTTATTGCCTAGCCCCACTGTCAAATCGTCTGCATTTCTGCCAGCTGTTGGCACTGCACATATCCGACCTCTGTTTGGCCGTCACTGTCACTGGCTCGATCTGCCTTAACTAGATCTGTTCTTTGAAGTTGATCTGCATCGCCATCTTGCTCGAGTGCTCAACAACAATCACTACACTTTACTCGCAAGGCGACAACACAATGGACAACACCGACCGAGCGCCTCTTGTTCCTACCAACACTACCACTACCGTCGAGACTACTACCACCACGACTACAACTGGCACCACCATCACTACTACCACTACCACTACCACTACTACTACCACCAACAGCCCTGAAAGCAACGATGTCAACGTCAGTAGCATTGAAGCACCGAGCACTGGATCGTCTGGCTCTCCAGTGAACGATCGAGTCCAGAACAACCCTTTCGATTTTGTCGCTCCCGCTCCCACTCCTGCACTTCCCGCTGGCTCTGGCGACAATCCGCCCACTACAGATTCTGGAGTCCGAACCATGGGCTTATCTGGTTCTGGTTCTGGCTCTAGTATTCGCGGCCGTGGACGTGGCCGCGGCAATGGTCGTGGCCGTGGAAATAGCGGCAGAGGGTCCTTCGCAGGGATCACCGGGAGGAATGAGCAACACTATGTCACCCCTGTCGCCCCTTCTGCTGTTCCAGCTGCCCTACCATGCTTCATGCCCGGTGATGGCATCAACACCACCGCTACCGCCAACAGACCCCGCGGATGTGTCCAGCTGACGGGCGATATTGAGCGCGATACGCTGGCTGTACAGCAGGGCTTGAACGAGGTCGGTGCTGGTACTTTCATAACCATTCGCCATATCCCTCAGAGGGCTCGAGCGCGTACGAGACAGATGCACCTGGAAAGAAGTCTCATGTATACGGATGAGCAAATGGCTCGGCGTGAAAGGCCCCGGACCTAAGGCCAGATCGTCGATGTCCCCGGGGAAGCAGTCACCGTCGATCAGGCAGAGGATAGTCCCTAGATAATCACAAGCCTTGTCTGAGCATGAATGCAATATCAACTGATTGGTGACAAGAAGTGGACTTCAAACTTATGGTATTGGGTATCTATATGTCTAAGGGTAAAGTGTCTATCCCATCTGATGCAAACTTTCTTCATCAATCCTCCAAACTCCTCTAGTCTCTTGGTCATAAAGCTGCCACTTGGTTCCCTTGGCCAACCGATGAAACACCTCATGTTCATCTCCAGGACTATTCCTGAACAAAGCTGGCTGCCATGTCTTTCCTGACGCCTTCTCCTCTCTCCTCTTTTGCCGTTGTGCCTCTTCGACCTTATGCTTGGCCGCTGATGCATCTCTGTAGTTGCCTTCTTGCAGAGACGATATGACGTCTCCCCATGCTCTTCTTGATTCTCGTGGGTCTTGCTCCTCTGTAGACCTGATATCCATTGATGAGGTCTCTGGCTCGACAGTGTGTGTTCCCACCAGCTTGCCATTGCCGTCCGTAATTTTCCAACCTTCACTCCACACACCAGAAATCTTGAAGCAAATCTTCTTTGGCTGGTCTTTGTGATAGACTTTCGCTTCAAAAGAGTTCTTCTTGCCTCGGAAGAAGCCGGCTCCCGAAAATTCAATCTCAGAAACATACCCAGAGCTCGAATTGATAGTGTATGTGCCGGTAATCTCAGGATAAAGACAAGCAGACATAAATCCTCTGACTGTAACATCCGTAAGTGGTACAAGATAATCTTCGTTGAATCGGTCTAGATGTATCACTGCATGGCCCATTTGCTTAATGTTGATGTTCCCGTTGAATGTCATCTCGACTCGTCCGTACCCGTCTGCTCGGATGCCGTGCTCTTTACTGGCAATATGCATGGCGGTAATCGGTGGATGATGGCTGACTTGCTCGACGACTAATCTCGTATCGCTGTCTTCCTCACTCCAGGATGCCAGGAACATCTCGCCGAGAAATGCGTTGAGGGGCTTCTTGATGCTGACGTTCGGTGCCCCAGCGACGTAGAGTTGACTCCTAAGACCGGCGAGGAACAACTGAAGGATTGACAGACTCCGATTTGCCGGGTCGAGTTCTTTCGTTGGAGCTGTAAAAAGGCATGGTCGTTGAGCCCAGCTTCCAGGGTTTTCGACGACTGATGATGGAGCAAGGAAGAATGGAGGAGCTGTGACGTTCGCGAGGTCCAAATCGCCTTTCAGTGATGATAAGAACTGACTTGTTAGTTGGTGCTCAAGTAGTGAGTTACCCTACACATACCTTAGCGAGGTCAACAAAACGTCTTCCAATTGAAGTCGAATCATCATGAATAGTTCCTTGAGTCTTTGGAATGGGTGCCATGTTTGCTATGATTGTTTCTGTTGAAGAATTCGTTTCAATTGATACCTGTCGACTCTTTATATATCAAGAGTCAGTTTCACCTCTCAAACTCGTCTGTGTCTCATCACATGCTTCAGTTGCGTTTCGGGCGCACAGCCCCGTCTGACCCCGGTTGGTCCGTACCGAATGCGACATAGACCGGCCGACTTAGTGTAGAGCCGGGATGTTTATTCGTCCGATAACAAGCGGAATAATTGAATGCCGTCGGATGTCCAACTGCCGATGACTTTGTGCGTCATTTTGAGGCTTAGTTGGCGCTTCAAAATTGGTGTTTTGCGAATCGTCAACGACCATGATAGGGTTGAGATTGGTGTTTCGATTTTTCATTGAGTGGCTGCGCTGGGCAGTCAGCGTTCTGGGAAGCTGAGCAATTGACCGTTGACTTACGGCATCACGCACAGATGGTGTAGAGACTCATTTGGCGACCATAGCGTCTCGTCTCTAGGGCTCTTGGTGGGTTCGCGTGGACGGCACGAGAGACCGCTCATTGTCGGATGGTCTCAGTAGCAGAATGGATGCGCGATGGAAGGAGAGTCGTACTAGATCGCTGATTGATTTGATGCAAGGCTCAACTTTGTCGGTCAGGTCAGGGTGGTGTTGGAGCAGATCGAGTACAGCGTGGGACAAGAGCCGCACCGGATCGCCGGCGTATGAAAGACCCTGCATCTTTATTAGTAAGATGTTGCCATCAAGGGCATAAAGATGTGACGGTCCCAGGGCTCAACAAGAAGTATTTCAGATTGCTTGCAAGTCGGAGGCTCAGCAATCTCGTCGACGTCAATCGTCTCATAATTGCGCCATCTCAATCGGCATTCGTTTCCCAGGCGCCACGATAGAATGACAGAATCTTAGCAAGAATCGTACCAGATCACTTGTAAAACGAGAACTCAGAAGTCTCGTCAATAGGATCTGGATAGTCTGAGTGGGAGGTCAAATGCGTGGGAAGGAAGAGTTGTGTCGCCTTGACCACAGCATTCTCGTCGGTACGGTCGCATCGCGGGGAAGTAGTCTCGGTCGGCACTTGTGTCTCGGGTCATGGATTACAATGACTTAAGTACTTGATGAGAGTCGTACCGGGTCGCTTGCCAGTCGAGGGCTCTTTTATCGATGATTGCTGAGCTGTAGGAACCTGCTAGCTTCAAATTCGGGTACAAAGTGAAGACGCTCTTGGCCATTCTGTCGGCTGCGTAGGAGTGAACTAGGTTATTGTTCTCGAGACTTGGTCTTCCGCAAAGCTATCATTTCCTAAAGCAACTGTCAGCTCTGCAAGTAAGAAATATTTCATGATTCAATACCTGCAGGCCTGGTGTGGTCCATGGGCGATCGTAGGCGGGAACTTGGAAAGCGATGTCATCTTTGCGATGAGACTGTCTGATGTCGGCCGCTGTGATTTGATGCTGTGACTAAAGGTGAATCCGATCGTGATTGAGGATGCTCTGCGGCGGAGTATGGTGTTCAGAGAACAATGATGACAGGATTGCAAGTCAAGGATGTTCTGTATAAACTCGACTTGTGATAAGCAGACTCTCACAACTCACCAGCTATCAACTGCCACACGAGTCTGTATCGCAGGTGCCTACTTCGACTGACACTAAAGGCACTTTCGCTGTAAACCAATGGCGGGATATGTGGTATAATGTCGCCTATAAGTGTCGTCAACCCGGGCGGCGTTCCTCTTCTGATGTCATGGGCCCAAATGCATAGAGCCTTGGTCAGATCTTGGCCGTTCTCATCACACGATAGCTGCCAAGTGGGGTCATAATCGGCAGGTCTTGGCTACGTTGAATGAAAGAAGGGTATGGGACTCGAGGCTGTTGAGCTCGTGGATTGATCGCTGTAGTATCGAACTGTTGTCTCAGTCACCATGCTGCTGAAGCCTTGTGCGAGGGACCTTGCGAAGTGGTAGCGATCGTTTGCGGAGTGTTCTGCTTCAACTCGAGGAATATTAGCTATCTGTCCATGACTTAGTAACTGAGCGGTTTTCGGTATGATCATGTCAAAAGAATTCATTTGAGTAGTGCAACGTCAATTGAGAGTGTGGACCAGTGTTATATTTCGCGTCTGTATTATCCCATTCGATGCGGTTTGAGCTTCCTCGATAATCAAACCAGCCGGTCAACAATATTCTATAGCCTTTATCCTTCCATGAAATTCTCGTTTTCGAAACAGGTCTTCATGTCGCGATTGCCAATCTCGATGGTGCTTCAGATAGAGGCGCTTGATGTCGGGAGTCGGCTTCGGTCCGATGAATGTACTGACGGTGGGCCGGCAACTGGAGCTGTAGGGGGATTGACAGAAACTTGGAGTTGACCTGGATGCGTTAGTATCTGCATATCAGTAAAGAGGCATGACTTCCAATAGCCTCCTTCAGTGTAGAGGCAAAGAGGCCTGAGGTCTGATAATGACCTGAGGTGATGCTTTGCGTCGCCGAGTGACTCTCCAAGATTAGGTGCTGTCCTCCTTTGCCCCATCAGCGGTAACACACTCTTGAGTGGCATCGACGTTTGCGGCGCCGGCGTCCACCGTCTCGGTAGCCCGGGGTCCGGGGATGTCGAGGCTCATCCTGGCCTCTGGGGGATTCCGATCCGTCGAGTCACTGTACATGACAATCCTCTCCCATCTCCTCTTTGCAGCAAGGGCGCGGACCCTCTCTGGGACATTCTCAACCATCACGCGTTCCCTCGCCCAGGTGTCGTGTATTACCGGGCGGGCGGCAACTGCAGCGTCTTGGGAGTTGCTGCCTCCAGCGGGAGGGGAGGCCGAAGCTGCGACCTCATTGCCGGTACTCTGATGAGGAGGTCGGGCGGCAAAGAGCCGGGGGGCTATTGCTTGGTTATCATTCCTCAAGTTCCTCTGGACTCCTCCATGAGAGCCTCTCCCACTGTTCCCGCGACCAAAGCTAAAGCCACGACCGCGAACATTGCCAAGGCCAGAGAAGCCGGCGGTACGGGCACCACGGCGAGCGGCGGCAGAAGGAGCAGGAGGGGGACCAGGCGCGGGAGCAGGCGCAGGAGCAGAAGGAGGAGCGCGAGAACTGTTCATGGCTCCGAAAGTCGACCGAGGGACAAAGACTGGGACAAAGTCGGAAGCTGAAGTACCAGGAGGAAAAGTCACACCGCTGAAGGTGTTCTGTGCTTCGAGGTTCAATTCAGGGACAAGGACCAAGACTGAGCGATAGGTGCCACGGCCGTCAAAGACAGAAGCGGGAGGAGCTGGAGCTGGAGCTGGAGCTGAAGCTGGACGAAGGGTATCGGCTTGTGGTACGGGATCCATGGTGATGTTTGCCGAGTTCTCGCCTTGTGCGGCCATTAAGATTGTTGATGCTTGTGTATAGTGTAGGCGGTTGGTGTTGTTGTTTGACAAGCGTTTCTCAGGATGAAATGTGAAATGAAATGTTGTGGAAATCTTTGGAAAGAATTTGTGATTACCTGTGACTAAGGTCGGCAGTTGCGGAAGGTGGGTTGACGACTGGCTGCCGGCCCTTTGCACTGATAGCTGTGCACTCGCAAAATTGGCGCAGGAAATCACCATTAGTCTCTCGTTAAGTAAGCAAACTTACCCAGGCTCCTCTTTTATGTCTCTGTAAGACTTGGCTGGAAGCCGAACATTGTTGATATGAACAAATTGGAACAATGCAAAGTTGTATCATTCTCATAATCACGGGAGACAATTTATGACACACTGAAGACCGCGGCACACGGGTTCCAGTTGACTTGACTCTCGTTGAATACTACCTAATAACCTATGTAGGAACCTGGATGTACCGTGGATATAGTACTGGCAGTTTTGCTCTGGGAGGAATACAGTGCATGTTCGACAATCACATCTTCGCTTCACATGGGATGATATAGGCGTTGCAAGCAACACTTCATCCAGAGTATGTAATTCTATACTCTATCATTGATGCTTCAACTCTTATCTGTCTAAGGCCAACGTTGATAGATGTGGAAACCATCGTGGTGGCGGAATGACATAGGTTGGAGAATTGATGTTGAAAGGTGAGAGCCGAATTTTCAAGACACTAACATTACTACTGTCGATAACCTCCATCGCAGCCACTGTGAACAACCTTCAGAAGGTCATTCGTCAATGGTAAGCAAACTCAGTAATAAATATATCCTGCCATGAAAGACTGTAAAAGAAACAACAGTAATAAAACCTCGATAATAAAAATGCTGTGGTGGAGCTAGACAATAATACAACTTCCATTCGCGCAGTAATCTCAAAAACTTCAACAACGCACACATATTCTCTCTTTGAATCAAACACTACCGAGCACGCTCCGTCTTTTCTTTTTATTCGCAAACAAATCAGAATATCTACAACAACATCGACGATCGCAATGGCCTCACAAGGCGAGAACGCGGTGAACAACACTGTCATCACCACCACCACCACTACTGGCAGCACTACAACCACTACCAATACCACCACCACCACTACCACCGACAGTCACCCTGGAACCAACGATGTCAACAATGGTAGCCGTGAAGTCCCAAGCACTCGCTGGCCTGGCGTTCCTTTTCGCGAGGGTCCCATAGAGGATTCCCACAGCTAGATGAAGGCGAGAAAGGATTGTTCGCTGGTTGGACGGTTGTTGTGATCATCGAGGGGGCTCGGGATATCCACATCAATAGTAGTTGATACTGATAATACTACACTGGATGCTGCCTTATAAGGTGCCCTTTCGCGACTTCTGTCAATTGATTCAATGTGAGCTTGTGGCGACAGTCATTGGACTACTGTTACTCAAGCATCACCAACTTTCATACAGAGGTAGCAGAATATTCCGTGGATGATCATTGTCGCTTTAGAAGGTCCCGCGCCCGAGGCATTGCCAGAGTTTGCGAATGGCTTGTGATCTATTGTCAATGAGAACAACAGCGGTGGCTCCCGAATCTTGCTTTCAACGTCAACGTCTCACTTGAATCAGGCCCCTTCACCACAACACCACTTGACAACTACGAAAAGCTCAAGACCGAACAGTCTTCGACAGTTTCTCGCTATAAAATTGCGCTACCTAATGGTGTA
Organism: Fusarium citri; assembly: GCA_004367485.1. Classification (NCBI taxonomy): domain Eukaryota; kingdom Fungi; phylum Ascomycota; class Sordariomycetes; order Hypocreales; family Nectriaceae; genus Fusarium; species Fusarium citri. The sequence goes on along the minus strand of QHHH01000009.1, from coordinate 166,317 downwards.
TGAAGAGTCATCCTTATCGGAAAGTCAATGGAGCAGCTGAACCGAAACCCAGGAGGTTGACGATAAAACACCAACGTTCAATTGCCATCAACACTCAGCCTACGTCTCATGCGGTCGATATCAAGCGTTGTTGTTTGCCGGGATAGAATCTGGTGACGCCATCTCCCTGCTAGCTTTCACGTACAATCCCACGTCGGGAGCCATACAGATCGCCGGAGTGAGTCGAGTCTGGGTCTCAGTTTGATCGCAGGTTGGCCTCAGGGTGAGTCGAATGCACCGCGGGACATGAGTCATATTGAATGACTGGCCGGCCAAAGTTCCTTCATTCTTGTCGGTATAGATGATTCCGTAAGGCGGCAACGTGGAACGGATGATTACTCGACAAGAGTTCTACCAAGTCGCTTGCAACCTGAGGGTTCAGCAATCTCGTCGGCAGCGGTCGCATCGCGGGTGAGTCTTCTCAATTGGCACCTGTCCCTCTGATCGTCGCAATGGATTAGCCTCAATTCTCGACAAGAGTCATATCGGGTCGCTCAAGGGTCAAAAGTCCAGCACGCTGGTGTGGTCCAGATAGTCTCGGTGGCAGGTCAAATGCGCGGCGAAGGAAGAGCCATACCAGATCTTGCGAGACAAAGACGCTTCACTCCTGTCGGCTTCGGTCGCGTCGCGGGCAAGTCGTATCGATGGGCGCTGCTTTAATTCAGCCCCTTCAATAGTCCTGGTGCCCCAAAACCACGATTATGACCTTGCGGGTATGCTCTCCGGTCTTGACCAAGTTGGTACGTTGACTCCCACGGTCGCAATCTACCAAAAGGTCTTATTTGGCGGCGCCCTTCTTTGCTGCTCTCACCTGTAGGGTCGACGTGGAGTTGGAGACTCAAACTCGGGCTGATTGTGAATAACTGACGTGGTAATGATCAAGCTAAGCCGATCATGGTTCTCCCAAGACTTGGTCGGGTGCTCGTCTGGGTGCTTGGTAGGGCGCGAATGTTGGCAGGCGACAGCGATGCTTTGCGGGTTGAGACAAATGTATATTGCACTGTGATGAATGATTATAAAAAGACCACTAACTTTGGAGGACTACTCATCTTGATCCTCGAGGACTGTTGGAAGTGGAAAAATGGAAGTTGTTGGTGAGGCAGTGAAACTTCGCGCGGCACTTTCTACCTTTGTCCGCCGACACCGCTGCTGCCAAGTCTACTCTCGCAATTCCTCCACAAACACAAACACTGGATCACAAGCTATTCAACTCAAACATCAATTGTTATCTAAAACCCATAGAGTCCAGGCTTTGTTCATCCGTTTGTTCCGTTTGTCGCAGGCCCAGTGAATGAACGTGATCAAGACACTGCTCGATCCATACCAGGAACCAGAAGGGACGCAACGCAACCGACAGCAACCATCAATCCGGTGACCAGTGTACTATTCATTCCAAACCTCCTTCCCGTGCTCAGTAGTGCCAAATGAATTTCGAAACTATCTCACAGTGATCACATCGTAGCAAATTTCCCAAACTTAACCGGCAGCCATTCCAATTCATCCATCCCTTGTGTGTAGTCGCTGGACTCAACAACTTATCGCTCGTGTAGAACGGGGCGCTCAGTCTACTGGTTCTCCCAAAGACGATCAGGGTCCAGATTCATGTTGCCATGAAGTGTCACAACCCGGCGGCTTTTGTCGATCTTGTCGAATACACTCTTGATCATGGTTTGGTCGATTCTCGGTTCTGGATCTTCCGAGCAGAGGCGGTCCTTGGAATAGCTCGTTGTTCGAATGTCCCCAAAGATTAAGAGACTGGATCTCTGACGCGTCAATGCAACGTTGAGACTGCGTTTGTCTGCGACGAACAAAGGCCCAGTCTCCGCGTCGACGCACATGGCCAGAATCACAATCTGAGCTTCCTGACCTTGGAATTTGTTGAAGGTAGAGAATTTGACATCGTTGAGGACATTTTCCCTTCGGAACCGTCTTCCAATTGCCCCTATGTTCGCTCGGTATGGGGTCAGAACGACGATGTCTTCGGGGGGCAAGTCCAATGTGACGATCATCTTCACGAGAAACCGCGCGATCACATCAGCCTGGCGTGGATTGAGGCGAGAAAGACTGTCTTTCCATTCACGACATGGACAGCCTTGACAATGGAAGAACACTGGTTGCAATGTGTCGCTGGAAGGGATGTGATACTCAGCCTTTAGATAATCTTCAATTTTGAGACCGAGGCTGAAGTTGACAGGCTTGCACAGGGGACTGTACTTGAAGTGAGGCTTGAGGCTTTGATAGACAGTATTGAGGGAAAGGTCGAACAGTCCTTCGGCCATTCGATGTTGAGTGTACAGATGGAACACCGGCCATCCGAGATGAATGAACCACGACAGCCATGAGATCTGTGCAAATTGAGCAAAACGATTGGTGGGAATGAGATCTCGACTGGTAACCACGCGACCGTCGTGCCTATCGTGCCTGGCACGACTTCCATATCGCAGCTCAAAGGCGGTTGCAAGACTTGGAGCGAGTTGTTTGGGGTCACCGATCGCAATCATCGGCCGAGGAGTGTTGCCGTAAACCAGTAGGGCATCCGAACAGAACAATGTAGCTGCTTCATCAAACATAACGGCTCGAGCCTTAGTGTCGTTGAAGTGATGGTAGATCCAGGAATCCGACGTTCCCGGGGTGGTCGCAACAACATTGGCACACTCGACGACAAGACCCATCAACTTGCTCAGAACCTTTCGATGCGCATCCTCAGTCAAAAGGCGTGTGTAAGATTGAGGGGGCTCGATGCCTCGAGCAAGTTTCATAAGATGTCGGAACTTTAACAGGTTGGAGTTGCTTGTAGGCGAGGTGACCAGGTTGTTCAAATTCTGGTGAAGCTCCCATAGTTCGGCATTGTCGTCCAAAGTCAGTGGTGGTACCCCCTTGACCCCCATCGCGCGCAATGTCCACCAGCACAAGGAAAGTCTGGATCGCCAGGGAGATGTGTCCCAGATCGTATCCTCCTTGTAGGGCCTACTAAGCAGAGCCCGGGTGCAGTTGTCAACTTCGATGCTGAGACTGTATCCTCTTAGTACCATGAGTCGCTTGACATCGCCTTGTAGTTTCTGGGTAACTTCCTGAGCCATGATGTCTATGCGGTCGAGAATATTGTCGGTCGCGCCGTTGGATGCCGCCGCCACGTACACTTGCTGGATCGAATCGTTGAAGCACATGAGTACGACCAAAATCGCGGCAAGATGGGACTTTCCTGTTCCAGGAGGACCAGACACCAGCCCGATACCAAGGTGTAGTTTGTTGAAGTACTGTTCAACCCTGTTCCTGTCATCCTCAAAGACATGTTCAAGGCAGACTCGCTGAATGTCGGTAGGAATGCCGTTGAAAATGTCGAAAGAAGGGAGCTGGACGTTTATATCCTGCTTCTGGAGTGACCAAAGCCCTTTTCCGACGAGCAGCTCATTGAATATCGCCTGTTTGATGAAAGCGGATGAGTCTGTCGCCATCAGCGAAGGTGAGATTTCAAGCAAGCTCAGCCGGTTGATCGCAAACACACGACGCTCCTCATTGTGAAGGCTCAAGCGCCATTGAAGTGTCACGATATTTCGTTCGGGCTTCTTCTTTGTCGCTTCGTAGTCGGAAAAGCTGATGGGGCAAAATACATAGCGAGGTTGCTTCTCGACTGGTCGAGTCAAGAGTAGTGGAAGTCGTCGTTTGCAATCCACCCCCACGAGATGGTCCGATGTTGCAAATGTGAGGTGGAACGCTTCCCAGGCTTGGCCTCTGGACGATTCGAAGGACACCCACAGCTTGCGCGTGTCTCCCCGGAGTGCGCGACGGGCCGCGCGCCAATGACGGAGTTGCTGTTTCGGAATGTCAGATAATGTTGAATGCGCAGGATGGAGTCACTCACGAATTGCGTTGAAGGCTCTATCAAGCACACAAACTGTTTTGTCGTTTCAATAGGCTCCTTGCCGACCCTCCAGATCAGGCTTGGTAATTCCATTTCTTCGATATCTTCCAAGGAATTGTTGAACTCCCAAACGTCTTGGACGTGAATCTGGGTGAGTGCCGTGTCTCTCTCGTTCGCATTCTTGAACCGGATCTGTGGTTCAAAGGCACGACCGATCAGCTTGGGTGTCCGTTGCTGCAGTGCATATCGCTTCATATCCCAGGTATGGCTGCAATAGAGGTTAGATTGAACTGTAATGAAGCATTCGATTACTCACATATCTCCATAGCCAAATTCCACTGGCTTCTTGGAAGTGTTGAAAGATTGGACAAACTCTTGAACGCCGCTCAAAGGTCCCAGCACAAGGAGGGTAAATTTGGTCGACAGAAGAATTTGAACCAGAGAGGCCACTCCACAGATCTGAGTTCCTCGATTAACCCATCCGTCTACCACAGAATTGGCGCCGTGGAATGGGGTTCCATAACCGATAGCTTCGGAACTGGAGTTATCGTCGAGTGTGAGGGTGAGGATTTGAGTCGATTTGAGTTCGCTGATATTCTCAACTCCGAAGGTCTTGCTCTCGTCGTTGTTCAGTGATCGCAACTCTGTCTGGAAGCCCTTTGGCGGAAGCTCGATTGCGATATGCAGCATGTTCGAGTCTGTCGTCTCGAGATCCGGACTGTACCAAGTCCAGACGCTGCGGTCGGCATTCCGTGGAAAGGAGAGTTGGATTCCCTTCTTGGTGATGTTTACGAAAACATCTTTGCTGTGCTCGAGAGTCGGAATCGATCCCCATGCGCCTTCCTCTGAAGAAGAAGGAATCAGGAGAGTGCATTTCATTTGACGTAAAGACGCCATGATGAGAAACGGAAGCGGCGATGATCAGGGAGAAACAAGAGGCAGGAGTAAAGAGACTGTGTTGTGAGGAAACCATGAGGGAGAGAAAGAAAAGCGGAGGAGAAAGTGGGAAGGAGATGAACGGTGCAGAGCGATTTCTGGAGGGCGGCTGCCTGCAGTGCAAGCGGCGGCAGAATTCTTAGGTGAATCACTGACCTTTCCAAGGAAAATTCTGCCAAGTTCGCAAGTCTCTGAAAGCTTAGGGGAATAACAATCGACGAGCTTGCATAATCATCAAACTTTCCAAATTTTGACATCACCGCATTGACGGGCATGAGATAGATCACTTCACAGATCCCATCGGAGAGTACTCTCGAACCAGACGATCGCTATTGATACATGCGTACAAATATCAATCACGTTATCGAGGCTTGCCAGAAGGATTCGACATTGCTCTCAACCCCCAAAGTTTCGTCAAGCTGCACGAAGTCGAGCTGAACTGGACCTGTGAGTACTTGGTCATGGTGCAGCCATGTTTGAGCACGAGAGACAAAGATATTGACCCAGTCAGGTATCTGTCTTGAGGTTTCTCAACCTTTTACTTTGATACCACCATCTCGACTCGCCCGTTTCAGGACCGATCGCCAGAGCCCGAAGAGCGAAGTCGGCTTACGCAATTACATCAACTTCTCTCATCTCGAAACTTCAACATCGCACACACACTCTCTTCGAAGCGAACACCATCGAACACGTACCGTCATCCCTCTTCTCTTCACTGAACAAATACATCCATTCAGCATGTCCTCAGAAGACATGAACGGTTGGGCCAAGACCTCGAAACGAACCGATACAAAGCGGACAAAGATCGACAAAGACGATATTCCCAAGACGAGAGACGACCTCAGGGCGTTGGAAAGAATCATCGCTGAGGCGCAGCGAGACCCTGCCAAGATTCGACAGCATCTTGACGATGTAGAAGAATCTGGTGACGCGCCTGTCAACAACCCGCTGTTTGCCAAGCTCGACCCGGAATTCGCTCGACGAGCCTTCGCCAAAATCATTATCCGAGCAGACAGGTACTACATCTCTCGAGCTTTTCATTATCTCGACGACGTCCTTTGTGCTCGGTACACCGATGCGCTCCTGGACCAGTTCCGGGATGATATGGAGAGGTACGGTGGGAAGACGTCCAACGGACAGGGAAATGAGGACGAGGAGCCTGAGGACAAGGACCCGAAGACCAAGACTTCCTGGTGGTGGTGAACTACGGGTTCCCCGTAGTTTGACATTGTAAGTTATGCCTCTTTGCTCGTAAACGTATACTGACAGATCCAGTTAAACATCCATTCGAACGAACCCGATTGTGGATTCCAAGGGCAAGAAGGGCAAGATAGGATGGTTGGTCGGACGGTTGATTTGTTTACCCAGTGAGCTTGACACTTTTCTCTTCAGATGGGATTAATACAGACTGAGAATACTACACTGGATTCTGCTTTCTATATTGACATTACGTTAATCTAATAAAGTGATTCGATCGGATATCATGGCGATGATTGTTGAGTTACTCTCAGTCACGAATATGGATTGCTAAAACTTGACAGAGAAGAAGCAAACCGTTCTGTAAACTATCAGTGCTACGTCGAAAGATCATCGACTGAGGCTTCTTTGTACCTCAACAATCCGATAGGGGTACTTTGGCACGTCGAGACGAACGACGCAGAGCAACTTCTGGAGGGCGGCAGGCGGTCCAAAAAATTACCAGGACACAGAAGTCGGGCTACTGACAAATTAACTTAGAATCTCTCAGGTGCTAAGCTTAGAGTAGACTATCCTAACCTTTGTGATATCCATAGCTAAGTCTTGCATTTTCTTTGACCTACCTGGGCGGCTGCCTGTAGTGTAAGCGGCCGGCGGAATAGGTGAATCAGGACAGACTGGTACCATGAACATTGAGGTTCATTAGCTCTCGGCAAACAATTTCCAATCTTTCGCGTTGTTCACGTCACATGTTCATGTCGCTTGTTTGATGGACGGACTGTACTCCTCTGGTCCCTCAGGGTATCAGAAGAATTGGCCCCAAGACCATAACAGACGAAACAATTTGGTCACTCTATGCTAGGTAGCTTAGATCAACATTTAGGCTGACTTTATTTTAGTAGTCTAAGCCTTAGGGGACGATTCTTCTGTTACCCACTTGGTCCTCAGGCATTTCTCCCTCAGGCAACGGAAAAACCAACCACTGCATTCACTAGATATTCAGACATCAGGCATCCATTTTCAACCATTCTTCTCCTTCTTCCATCTTGCATCGCCATTTACGTCGCCCAAGACCCGGTGAGACCTATCACTCTCTTATATTCTACGTAACTAACTCGGTTTATAGTATTGACGGAAGATGAGCAAGCCTCCGAAAACCACCACCGGGAGTGCTCCCCCAAGTGCGGACTTCAATCCCCGCGATCGAGAAAAGCGTCAAGACTTCATCCGCGATACCTTCTCCCACAAGCGCCAATGGTTCACGGACAAATGGAAGCGTGTGCGCGCCGGCGCACAAAACCAGGTTGCTCTCCGGCTCCATGCTCTTGGCCTCAGCTGGACAGGCTCCTCCGCCTTCGACTATTCAGTAGACTTTGTGGCTTGGCTTGAATATGTCAGACTCTTGGGGCATGAAGAGAGTGGTCTCCGCTGGCCTTGGGACCCAGATGGAATCGAAATTTGGGAGTTGGGGGAAGGGATCTCCGAGCTCTACAAGAGTTGGCTGGAGGATCATGGCCGTCAAGCTGGGACACCTCAGAATCCCAAGCGTCGTGGCGATCTAAGTCCTTCTAAGCTACTCGAGTTCCAAGCAGCTTCCTCCCAGCCTTCGGCCAAATCGCCCAAGTCGCCTGCTCAAACGCAGAGTGGTATTTCGACATCTCGTGAACCACAGCCGTCCAAGCGTAGTCGAAAGAAAGGCAGCTCTACAGCGACACCTCTTGAATCATCCAAGCCTGACTCTAGCCAACAGACAACCTCATCCGTGGCTCATCAACGTTCCTCCTCGCAACCCACTACGAGTGTTTTGGTTAACAAGTCCTCGCCTGCCGCCGTCACCAAATGGAGCGCCCTGGAAGAGGATTTCGGCCGTCGATTCGATACCGCTCTGGCCAAGCTTCGAAATGATGGCTTCATCGGCGGCGAGCCTACCATTCCTTGGGGTGTGATGCTTCTTCTCCGAGAGGCCTACCGACCTGCCTTCAAATTGGATCACACTCCGCCTAAACTCCCAGATCGCAACATCCGCCAGCATATCTGGGACTTGCTAGAGCTACCACATCCAGTCAAGCCATACCTTGGTCCATTTCGAGTCGCCATACCACCATGGATCGACTTCTTCGACCTTATCTTCGGTGACCGAGGCACTATGTTTGCGTCAATCGGTGGTCTTATCCCGCGTGATGTTTCTGTCGCATGGACCAAGGGCAGCAATGGTGTTCCCGACTCACTGGTTGTCGGACCAAACCCCATCCTCGCCCATGACGACCTCGATAGCCTGACGTTGAGGGATGGAGTTCAAAAGATATGGCGGCAGGTCATTCAATGGTTGGCACTCGCGCAAGAGGGTCGTCCTCTTCGCTTCCCGGACTTTTTGAGGTGTTTCAGAACTCTCAAGATAGGTGAAGAAGTATCGACTGTGCAATTGATGGATGAGCTCCTCCAAGTCTGCGAAACTGCTTCAAGGTCAACCCCCGCCAACCATGCCACTACTGCACATGGGAAGAAGGAGAATTTGATTAGATGGACTCCCGAGATCCATGCGTATCTCAAAGTACCATCATCTCACGTCGGCATTTTGCTCAGGGGTTGGGTCTCGCAGCTCGGCGAGGTGTTTGCAAATGAACGTGCAACTGCAGTCTTCGACCTCTGGGGCCAACACTCCCCCATGGAAGCTTTGCTTTAGTTTAGCGATCTCCCAGTGGCAGCGCGCCTTGCCGTTTGATCATGATACCGCAGGAAAACAGCAATTCTCAGGCGTTGGTTGCTCGCAGAGTAGCGAACCCCGAATCTCTGTCAATTGGAGAAATAGGTTGACTATGGTTGAGTCGAGTTGTACTTAGAATCAATACATTGTTCTCTTCTTCCATTTCTGCCTTGTCTCGGTGCCTGCCCGTTCTAATGATTGCATGTCTCGGCGTCACCTTTCCCAACTGTTACTTTCCACGTCCGTCAATCCTTTGCTTTCACTCTGTGCTTGCCTTCCATATCCACTGAATCAATGCAGTTTGAACATTTTCGCGAGAGTGAATCATCTTCAGTCCCACCTCGAACAATAACGGTAAAAGTGGAACCAAAACTCGGGCTGGCGCTTGCTTCCGTTACAGTGCCCACAAGAACTGTTAAAGCACCTAAGTGTGCTGGACGTCCAGGGACCTAGGCTGCCACGTGGGGTCCTTTCAGCGCCCGGATCGCCACAACCACCAAATTATGCCATTCGATGGCTCATCATTTGAACATGGCGACAATCACCGAGCTACATCAAGGTGCTTTACCGAGCCACTGACACTTACAAATTTGCATAACTAGAATCGTTTATACGCCGAAGAAGAGTATCACTTAGATGCAAAAATATTCAAAAGACGGTTCAGCGTCCGAAGGCTTACCAGCCACATGCAGCGGGTGCTACTTGAAACGACCCCATCCAATAACACCCGAAGTTATCCCAATTAATTCGGGCAGCTTGATGAACGTAGGTTGAAGATTGGTAGTAGCTCACACCAATAAATTAAAGGGTTGAATCAAATTGTGATTGTTCTCTTTGATACCTACTGAACTTCCGTGCCTGTTCTGTTTTTTATCCATTTCGTTGCTCACCTTGACTCTTTCTTCCCGTGTTCGTGACCTTGAGCTTCTGTATGTCCACTCTGTGCTTGCCTTCCATGTCCAAATCATCGCACTTTGAACATTCTCGTACCAACGTAACTTGATTCCGACATCCAGATTCTGTTTTACTGATATCAAAACTTGCCCGAAATGCAGTCAAATCGAGGTCAATCACGCCCGGGATACTCGGCACGCCACGTATAGTACGCGCTAAACATGAGCCACTACGGGTACTCTAACATAAGTTTAGGTACCTAGGTTATGCGCTAAATGTAAGCTACTACGGGTACTCTGACACAAGTTTAGGTACCTAGGGTATGGATACGCTAAACGTGAGCCACTACGGGTACTCTGGCTCGCCGCGTTTAGGGCATGCGCTAAAACGTGAGCCACTACAGATACCCTGAAAGTTTGCCAATAGTTTGACTTACTAGCAGGGGTACATTTATTACAGCTACAGATTTTCAGGGGTTGAGCTGTACACACGAGTGAATCGGTGGACAAAAATGCCAATGCTACTGGAGGCTACGGTCTACCTTTCCAAAATGTCTCACTCTCCAAAGGCGCGCGCCCCTATCGAAAGGCCTTTCGTGGCCTCAACGTAAAAAGCAAGTCGTCGTTTCAATGATTTATCTCGTCTTTCTCCCTGCTTGGGTCGATCATCAACCTGTTCTCGTTCAACTGCCAGTATGCATCGGTCCTGGGCGAGGACTTTCGCGACATTCTTTGCAACGCTCTTCTTAGTTGCCGTCACTCTTAAGACTCTCGTTCCTGGGAATGATCCGTACCGGTGCCGAGCTCTCCAGAATACCGGCCGTTGGATAGATCCAGTGCAGGACGAGCAAGGGAATCGAGACCCTTTCCATCAATAGCAGCCCGATGGGTGTATCCTGAGTCGATATGAGTCGGAAGATATTCGAAGATGTATGGAAGGAAGGAGCATAGTTGTCTCGGGAGACTCGACCTCCCGACACGTTAGCCGTGCGATGGCCGCTATGGTAAGCAGACGTGAATGATAACCCTGATCAGAACTGACATTTGCGCAGCTTGACCGAAAGCAGTTCGACAAGGACCACTTGGACAAGAGTTTACCCTCAATGAAGCCTTTCAACATAACCTACCACGGCCAAAGGATCGAGCGCATAACCAATGTGTGGCTAGACATCCACGACAAAGAACAATTCGTACAGAATATCGCCATGTACACAGACGAAAAGACAAATGTCCCCGCCATTGGAAAGCAGAAAGGCCCGGCGTTAATCTATATCTCTGCGGGGGCCTGGTACACCCACCCTGTCATAAGTAGTCTTAGAGCAAACGTGACGAGTCCCTGGGAAGAACGTTACGAACTCTACAAGAACCATGTGATCAGTCTGGACAACTTGATCGGCGAAAATACTCCAGAACACGATCCCTTCACGGCCCCCATGGATCCCTACGACGGTTTCGGGAACCAAATCCTCTACGCACCACCGGCGGGACCCCGGTATTTAGGCGATGAACCTATTAGGAAGGAGGACAGAAGCCGAAGGGCCGATGAAGTTATTGAGATGCAACGGTGGCTTCACGATAACGAAGATAAAATGAGCATCCCTCTCATGTGGTCAATCCCAGGTCTTGTTGTCGGTCAGGACAAAATTTGGCGGGACCCTCTCAAAACTGGCTTCCACGTCAAATTCCACGTCGCCCAGTTACGAGCCAACATGCTCTTCAACATGCGCTGCAATGCAAAGCTCGACAGAATGAAGTCTTATCCCTACTCGCGCACTTGTTGTACAGACTACGGCATCAAACCATTCACACAAATTGCGGTCGTTTACCTGGGTACCTTGTACTTGGTTATCTGCATGTTGTGTGAAGCGTTGGGCCTCATTACCGCGCGCTCATGCGATGGGCTTCGCTGGAGAATGTTCAACATGAGAGCTAGTTGCTTTGTTTTGGCGTTGCTTATGTGCTATTACGCCGACCGAACGCAGATGATGGCTAAGGAAAGTAAACTCTGGCAGATGAAGGACTTTATCGCTCTTTCTATCACCTGGATCGCAGTGTTTATCTTTACGATTCGACGATCCAACTCCGTTGAGGATTCAACCTCGAAATACCTTGACAAAGACTTGCCTTTACTGTCGCGATCAGATTCTGTTCGAGATTCAGCAGACCAACCTTTTCTGCCACAATCGAAAGCGTTTCAGGATTCAGCAAACCAATATTTTCTGTCGCGAGATCAAATGGATGAGTGGAAGGGGTGGATGCAATGTCTTATCCTGACGTACCACTGGACCGGAGCTAAGGACAGTCCAATGAACACCTTGTTCTATCTCTGCGTTTGTGGCTATCTCTTCCAAGTAGGCTACGGCCACACCATCTATTACATGAACAAGGGCGATTTCTCCTTCAACCATGTGGCAGCAACGCTTCTACGCTTCAACTTCCTCCCATGTTTCCTGGCCTACTTCATGGATACCGATTATATGTTTTACTACATTTCGCCACTTTTATCCTTCTGGTTCCTTGTTGTGTATGCGACGATGGCAATCGATGGGAAAGGCAACGATGATGTACAGTTCTTGTTAGCGAAGATTTGTATTTCCTGTATGCTTGTGTCCACTATGCTGCTTGCCACACCATTAACACACTGGACCTTACACACACTGAAGACGATCTTCAAGATACAATGGAACGACAAGGAGTGGCATCGCCATATGATAACGAACATATTCATCGTGTACATTGGCATGCTGGCTGCTATTGCACATCGCGAGATGAAGAATGCCTAGATCTCTATTCATCAGGGCCTTCGCATGATTCTTGCTTTGGTGGGTCTGCTGGCCATCTTCCATTATCTGTCTGTCGCTACAGCTCTTGGTAACAATGCCTATGAGAAGTGGCATCTCTACCTCTCTGCCATCCCGATCCTGGCCTTCCTGGCGCTACGCAACGTCTCAACATTTGCAAGAAGTCATCATTCCAAAGCCATGGCTTGGCTAGGCCGCTGCTATATAGAGATATACATCTTCCAAACTCACCTTCTCCTCGCAGCCGACAACAGTGGAATCCTCATCGTGGACGGCCTTTTCGGTGATGGTACACTTTCGGGGGATCGATGGCGGACTCTCATTCTCATTGTACCGATCTTTCTGTGGATCTGTCACGCAGTAGCCGATTCAACAGCTTATATCGTCGAGATGATCCTTGACCAAAGCGCACCGAGCGAAATGACTGCTTGGGCCAGGAAAGTTCCAGGCTTCGCAGCCATTACGACGCCTCAAATTCGTATCGCTTGCATTCTTCTGGCTATGTGGTCGCTCAATTTGATGACGCCTGGACACGAAATACCAGCTGCGCCGGATGGAGGACACGAGGTGTCTGTGGTCGAAAGCTTTCCACCACAGATACCTTCTTTGGTCCCATTCAATGGCACTATTCGGTAGACAGAACGACTTGTTTCGAGAGCGTCTTGGAGCTTAGATACATAAAATGAGAAATGGACACAAGAATACATGGTCTGATCTGTTCATTAATACAGTGCTTTTAGTGTCTCCTCTGTATGTGATAGGTAACAATATTGATACCCTCTTTCACTATACCTTGAACCGGGAGGCTCAATAGACGGTGGCCTGCCAGGCTAGCAATATGCTTGTAAACTATCAAGAGAGGTTCGTGACAGTTTGCAGCAAGACGAGTACAGATCTTGATGCCCGTCTGTAGCTGGCATGTGTCAGGTTCGGCGTTGTTGGTCAACCGACAGATGCAGGAACAAGCCCGGAATGGGTTGGTTTCCCTGTAGAGGAAGGAGCCTTCCAGAGATGAGCAAGAATACACAAGGGGAAGGCTCAAGCACATATCTTCTACGAGGAGTCAACTTATGGTCTCAAGGGAATCAAGTCCGACAGGGCAACGCGGGCATATTTAAGAAGACCCAGGTGTCTGCCAAGTGCCTTGGAGATGGTATTCCATTTTACTCGGGTTTTTTAGTTTACCTGGTCTTTTACTTACATCTAACGTAGTCTTTTAGTTTAATGCTATTAGTTTAATGCTATTGCTCTAATGCTGCTGAATCTATGCCAGTGCCAACAGCCGGCATTTCTGCCAGGTGCCCTAAGCAGGTAGCCTTCCTTCCCCACAAAACAATCTCAGAACCGTCGACATCGCGAACACTCCGAAATCCTTTTCTTTTTCTTTCCCCTTGTGAAAAAAAGGAAAGAAGCGCTTTTTCGTCATGTCTGCGGTTCCCTCTACCCAGCTCGAGGCTGCGCGGCGTCGGTTGGAGATCGCTGAGGAGCGCCGTAATGCCGCGAGGCACCAAGTGCAGGAGGCTCAGCGCCAGCTTCAGGCTTCCGAGAGGCAGCTGGAGTTTGATGAAGCGGAACTTGAAGCCGCTCGCGCGCAGTTGCGTGTCGAGGAGTTGCGGATGCCCGAGAACTCCGGTTCCGGGCATGGCAACAACTCACAGGCGCCTACGACTGCAGCTACAACTGCGCCCGCTGGTGGTTTGCCTGGATATGGCCATCGCCGTAGCCGTGACAGTAGCCGCTCTGACTCCCGCTCTGGGAGGGGTGGCAGAGGTCCCCGAAACTCGTCTGCCAGCAATGTTGGCATGAGCGGAAGGGGAACCTTTCCTGGGGTGTCCAGGAACACCCCAAACCCCAACCCACAAACCGCCATTCCGCCGGTCCCTGAGGTAGAGGATCATGATCGCGCCGACGGTTCGGGCAGGACTTCCATGCAGGTATTCAATACCTCGTATCGATACGACTTTGCGGCTGCGACTGCTTCGACTCCAGCTCGAGTGTCTGGCTCCACCCCCGACTGGCAATATGGCAATGAAATCATGCAGCGGGCCCTCCAAGAACTTGGGTCGGACTTCTACAGTTTCGAATTCAAGGCCTGGAAGAAAGGACAGTTGTCCTTAGCCAAGCGCAAGCCCATGCGCACCAGGGTGATACAGTCGGTCGGAAACGACCACCAGAGCGCTGAAGAGATGGCCCTCGAAAGAGGGATTCCGCTTTTGTTCCCTCAGCAGGGGTCTTGCACCAACTGCGAGGAAGACCATGCGATGGAGGACTGCCTCTTTGCCCCCCACGGCTTTATTCCAGGTTGCACATTGTGCAAACGCCTAAGCCATGCCGTTGATACTTGCGACAAGTTCAAGGCCATGTCTATGGAGGAGAAGGCCAAGCTCTTGGTTTACGAGCGAGGTAACAGGCCAATGCTGGGAACCTCCAAAGGCGAGCCCGAATGGCACTGGTACCTCAGGGAGTACCTGAAGGATGCCGGCCAAGATGTCGCCGTGCCCAAGGCGTTTCCTTGGACTTCTGCCTTTGCTAAGGAGGTTCGAAAGCGCCCTGGTTTCTGTGAGATCCAGGCGCAATGGAATACAGACAGGGACATCGATGCCCTGCCCAAGGATCCTGCACACGGATCCTTCGATGCTGTTCACCAGTTGTACTGGAGTGATCGCATCTAGTTTGGCATTCGGAGTCATCCACCCTACCATGGAGCCCGTGTTTCGGGCTTTCGAGGTTTTGCCCCCATTCCTGGGGCAAAGCCAAGTGGTGTGATCGACCTATCAGCCTCGATAGGTGAGGCAGCTGGCCCCTTGAGCTCATGAGGGTAGATCCTACCTTGAAAGGGACCAAGCTCGGTGTCTCATCACTCAAGACATACCTCTCAGTATTTGTGTTGGTGGTAGGTAAGTCGCATCCTCTTCCGTTTATTTGCAAACACTAACGGCTCCAGCAGATACATTATACCATGGACGACGGTTCGGAATCTAAAGATATGGTCACGAGGCAATTGCGGTGGACAGTCGGCGTTCGGTTTCATCTACATAGTGAAATTGAACATGCAATTGGACTCTCAGAATGGCTTAAATTGTGGATTTCAGATGGCGTCATTTTAATGTAACAGTATAGGAATGAACCGATACGGACGAGCGAATACGAGCCTACCCGAACAACGATGCGATACTCATCTGACGACAAAGAAGATCGCCTCTCGATATCCTCCAGCGACGATGTCACGAACTGTCTCCGAGCTTCTCTATATGATACCACGGCACTATAATTGATGTTCAATCAAGCTTTTTGATCCTACCCGCCACGGCAAGATAAACAGGCGCTACCCACACTGCGACAAGGGTGCTTGGTTTCCCCAATTTGGACAACACGTCTTCCACCATTGGTCACTCTAGACACCGTTGAGACACGGTCGGCGGGGCCGTGTCTTCGCTTCGACGCATCGGATCGTGGCAAAAACTCAATCGGTAGACTCGGTCGGATCTCGGAGACAAAAGCGGCGCGGTATGGATTGACGAAGGATTTACCACACCGTATTCGAGGATGCGCAATGGGTTACGGTGCGAAGACTCGGGCAGTCGGGCCCGCTTCCGTTCTGGTTGAGTTCCCTCGAGAGCTGTTATGTTGGTGCTTCGTCCGAGGCGGGCGTCTAGATCTTGATATGGCTTCTTGAAGCGTGGGAACCGGAGTACCCAGATTCTGGGATCAATGACAGCATTTGTAGTGCCGCGCGCCAGATCCATCATATCTGAAGTAATCATTATCCAATTTCCAAAGCTGGGTGTCAACGAGGGATGAGACATTTCTTTGGTAGGTACCTAAGTCGGTCCACTTGGTTCCTCTTTGACTATGTCGTCTAGATGTCTACAGGTACTTCCGCCAGAAGTCAGCAATCCATCAAAGAGGAAGGAGGGCCTATAGAGTCTTACTTCGTCCAGCCAGGTACAATTCTCATTATGCCTATTTTTCTTTCCTTCCTTGAAACAACTTACCGGTTCTGCTACTGCGGCAGCCCACTGTCGTAACAATTGGTGAGATAGAACTCAAAGCATAACAAACATGGCATCGAATGTTCTTCTTCAAAACAATTGGAACACGCGGATTCTGTACGAATGGGATGGCTTTCACAAAGACTACACGATAGCGCTATTCGAACACGCAAGCATTCAAAGAGAAGACTGTTGAGGGGCACATGCGATATTCGTATTTTGTTCGTCGCTGCGACTTTTCAATTCTCAACTACTTGATTGACTTCTGTTTACCTAGGCACCATCTACCCCGGGTATCGGTGAGTCTGTGCCAGACCTAGAGGCTTGTCTTGGTAGTAGACCATCTTACTATCGCATCTTGATGATGCAGTCCCAAAGCCAACTGCAGCATTTACTTGTGTCCCGTTTATTCTCAACCCGACGTGGCTGTGAAATGCTTGTCCTGACGGCGTGGATACTGTCTGGCTTATGCATATCCTCTCAAACTTGTCAGAAAGCCTTCCCTCACGAAGCCCTGACTAGATACCTAGAGGCTGTTCGCGGTACCTAAGTAGGTTTTTTACCAGGTGTCTCCATCTCGGCGATCCCTCTCAGCATAGAATTGATGGTTGCTAGCTCCGACTGAAGGTATACAATCCAGGCTTGCTTGGTAGCCAGTTTATTGTCGAATTGTTTCTTCATGAGATCGACCTTCTTCTCGAGCGTCTCCTTGGCTTCCGATGCTTCTTTCTCTGCTTGATCTGCCCTCTTGAGAGCTTCATCGTGTTCTTTCTCCAAGGCTGCAATCTTCTGCTCCTCCTGTTGAAGACTTCCTGCTCCTTTGCAAGCAAGTTCGCTCAGTTGGTCGTCAAGTGCGGCCTTGATCATTTCATCGACGGTCTTCTGAATCCCTGACGTATTTTGACGGAGAAAGTCATTAAGTTTGCTCTCTTCATAAGGTTCAGTATTTTGGAGTCAACACGCTATAGTCTCTTCACCCACTTTGTTGATGGTTCATCGTGAGGAAGTCGCTGGCAATGTCAAGGATTGTGTGGGATGTTTGTGATGGCGGGTATGGTGCGAAGTGAGCGGTGTGAGAAGAGGATTGTTAGAACTGTGCTGTGGTTGAGTAAAGAGGAGAGAGGAGAGAAGCATTAATTAGTGATTAGGCTGCCTGCCACTATCACTACTTATTGTCGCTCGGTAGCTAACTAGCACTAGTAAACACTGACGAGGTTCTTGAAAGCAGATATCCGCCAGGGATTGACGAGATTCCACTCTCTTCCAGGGGCAATCAGCTTCCCGTATGCCGCCTCGGGGAGCTTGATGCCGCCCATATGTGTGTCGGCGCAAACGCTAACTCAAGAAACAAAATATTATATCGAGCACTACACGCGATGTGTCTGGAAGCGCTTATGGCGAGCTCTTTATTTGGCAATTAGTACAATCAGACTTGTATTGTATCCTTTATAGACACTATCGACCCTGGGTATTCTAACTTTCTACCCATCCATCATTCTCAAGCGAAGCCCTGGTGTCGTCGACCGATTTATTCGTGCCCAGTTGTGTCGGGCTCTTTGGCATCACCCGATCTTGAGGGTTTAGTGTTCTTCTTTCAATACGTTGACCTCTGCCAAGTCCCACATAGCCCTTGCGATATTTGCTTGCGTTTTGAATGCTTCGTATAGGGTTTCTGCCATTGTTCTCTTCAAAGGGACGAGCGGTTCCTTGACAGATGACATCTCTTTCTTCCAAGATGCAAACTTTTCCATCGCGTGCGTAAACGCTTCCTTCTCGCGTGCAAACTTTTCCTCCCAGGAAGCGGTCTATTCTCCTGTGGATGATAACATTGCCCGTGAGACTTCGAGCTCTTCCATATAGGATTTTATCTCTTTCTCTTCAGATACCACCCATTCCATCAACGATGCGACTTGTTGATCTACAGAGATGGCCATCTTCATTGAAGATTCGATCTGCTTCTGACGAGCCATATTTGTCTGTAGGTCGGCCAGAAGTTTCTTTTCGAGCTCGACAGCTGAGCGCGTTTCTTCGGAAATCTCTCGAGTTGCCTGCTCATGGCCGGGGGGCTCGTCGTCCTCGCGCTCTATATCAGGGTCATTGTTTAGAATGAAAGACCAACAGTCTCTGTACTGACTTATTTGCGAGCTCATCGTGATGTAGTAGGCGGAAATCGAAATTGAATGGGAAGTTTGGAATGATATGTACTGCGTGCAATGTGTGGTGTGAGAAGAAAGTTATTCGAAGAGGTCTGTGATGGAGTGAAGAGGGGCGAGTAGTAAATTTTCTTTTGGTGAAAACTGCCTGCCACTGTCGCTGCACTCAACTACTTGCCAGCTGGCAAACACTGCCAGATTCCTCTAGCAGGCTCCCGTCAGACTGATAATTCACTCTTTTCTAAGAAAGATTGAACCGTTGCATCACACGCGAGGTAGCTCGACAGCAATCATAACAAACATTTTACAATCAGATTTGTATTGACATATCTATAGACTCTATGGTCTTGGGCATCTGTCATCTACTACCCGTCAATCATTAAAAGACCTGTATCGTGAATCAATTCAGTCAAGGCCGGTTGTGGCGGGCTCCTGGGCATCACCAGGCTTCGATTTGAGGTCTTTGGTGAGTTTCTCTTCCAATCGATCGACCTGTTCCGAGAGCAATTGAAGCGCTGCAAAGTTTGCTTTCACTTGGCACATTTCGCGCCTCAATTCTTCTTCTGCCTTCCCGAAAGCTGCGTTCTTTTCCATCAGAGATGCATTGATCTCCCATTGACCCGCAAGCTTGTGCTTCGTAGATGCGATCAATCCTTCCAGAAGGTCGATCGATACCGATTCGTGTCTGATGTTCTCCTGACCTTCCGTCAAAAATACCATCTTTGAGTTCCAATATTCGAGGTCTTCCATCAAAGATGTGGTCTCGTTCCCCCAAGCTACGATCTCTGCCCTCGTGGATGCAACCGCTTCATGTAGACATTTGATCCTCTTCTCCAGAGTCGCAAGTTTCTCCTTCTCGGCTGAAAACTCGTTTTTGAACAGTTTGCGGCCAAAGAAGAGTAGAGCCGGTGATGATGCAGCTGCGAGCTGCTCCTTGGAGGTTCCTAGAGTTACCGGCTCATGGCTGGGAGGCTCATCGGTTTCGCGCTCTACATCAAGGTCAGTGTTTCAGAATTACAGATCGGGATTTTCTGTAGATACTTACCATTCATTGCGAGGGATTTTGCGATGCGAGAAGAGAATGTTGGGAGGTTTTCGTGACAGAATGAAGAGAGTTGAGTAAAGAAGAATATTTTGGTGGATGGAATAGCGCGGCTGCCTTTCACTGTTGCTGCATAATCGTGCGACAACCGGCAAACACTGCTAGATTCTCCCAGAGGAAATATCTTTCGTACTAATATTTAACACTCCACTATATTTCCTTCTCGAGAAGCTTTATTCCGTACATGTATGTATCAACTCAAGCTTAGACAAAATAGAAGGATACTACATAAACGATACCACACGGGAAGTGACTCGTCAGCTTTGTGGTGGTAAATTGACGGCAGGATGAATGAATATCGATAATGGCAATAGTTCTAACGAAGATCTTGCTAAGCAAATACAAGAGTTGTCCATAATCAGTCCTCAACTTTCCTCCCATACCTTGTAATGCTCTGAAGCCGCACGCTGTTAATATTGCCGAAGCGTCGCTTGATAACATTCTGCTTTAAATAAACAGCAAAGTAGTATCCGTCCAGTAGTCAGTAGATTAAGGTGAATAGTACCTATTCAGGGCGATCAAATAATCTGATGGGTAGGGTATAAGTAGGAGGGGCATAAGGATAGCGAGGACGGTTTTTGTTTAGTATTCTTAAACTATTTAATGGTACTTTGGAAGGAGTCCTAAAGTTTACTTATGTACACTTAGTTCTTCCGTCGAGGGTACCCAACGCCTGCATAATGCAAGACCATGAGACGCTGAGAGGTCGGATTGCTTCCCGAAGGATCAGGCGCGTCGATCACATCCCAGATGATCATGCCCTCGACCCTCAAGTCGCCATACGTGCGCACAAACTCATCTGCCTGCCAACCGCGGTCATCCGTCATGATGAGAGATTGGACCATGTTCACGATGTCGGCCTTGAAGTTGTCCTTCTCTTTTTCAGGAAGGTTATCCGATCCTTGAACAATGCGGTTTTCGACATACCAGCGAACGTTGTTCATCTGTTCGATGGGGAAGCTGGCAAATCCATCTTTCCCAACAACCTCGCCGTCTCGGTTCCAACGTTCAGGACGGGTTTGGTTCCTTTGGTGCGGGTACGAGAACTCGTCGAAGAAGCGCATCTTGTTGTACTCGTACAGACGCTCGCGCAAGGCCTGTGAATCCTGGTCATTGTTCCCAGTAGGCTGCCATTCACTTAGCGCATGTCTGAGCAGAGAGAAGTCGCTTCTATACGTACCTTATAAGGAGGCCCATGGAGTCCATTGAGGTTTTCGAGCATGTTAGCGACAACACCGCTTTTACCGAGGGCCTCGGACGTAGCACTGGCGCCTCCCATAGTGACAATTGTGTGGAATGGTATAAGAAAGTTATAGTAGTAAGAAGTCTCGGGATGTGGTTTGCGGAAGAGGATGAGATTCAGAAGACAGCAGAAGGGACGGGATTGTCGAATATATAGAGTACATATACCTTTTAGCACTCCGTAAAATGTCTCAGATTGCGACTGCTGACTGGAGCGGTGCCTCTTGCCCGCTGCACTCTGACCTCTCGCATAGTCCTCCTTACACCACATTGGCATCAATTCGTACGTTTTCTGGGGGCTCCATTCCAGAGCTTATCCGCGTATAAATCTTGTCAAGATACCTGGTATGATCTTACAGGTTCTTGAATGCGGGGTTCTGAAACATAACTTTGCGGCGGCTGATGGATAGACTGGCAATGGTAGAGATCGCCAATGATGTCGGGAAAGCTGAAAGCTGTCCGGGGCGGCTGGAAATGGATGCGGTGCGCGAGGTCGCCATTTAGTGTTTCAATCGCGGGTAGCGTTGACACCTCCCCGTAACATATCAAATCACGGACCTGGTCTGGTTGGTGTTGAATTACCTTTTAACTTTTGAAGTGATGAGTGATAGCCCTTGCCTCATACTTGCTGACGTATTTTCAGCTGGCATCTGTTCTCCATCTTAACCGCTTTTAGCAAGACGGCTGAGATGGTTGTTGTCCAAAACATCCTTGAATCGATTGGCAGCATGTCGGAAGGGGGCCTGGAGGTTTCTGACCCAAGTTCGGTCAGTCACATGCGGATTGTCGCGAACCCGGCGGACTCAGAGACGACAGTATGAAGCGGCGACCGGTGGACATGAATCTTTGCGCGTGAAGGTATCTGAACTGAATTGTTAGCCTTGTGGCTTCGTTGACAAGGTCAATACAGTAAACTCGAATGGAGGTGATATTCGCATGTAGCCTGGACGATCTCAATCTTTATGAGGGTTCGGTAGACCATATGTCGAGTTGTTGGTCTGGGACGATAAGTGGCTGTCAAAAGAATTATCCTCTAAGGCTTAGGATACAAACATGAAGCAGCGCAAGTGCCAGCGTAAATAAGCCTCAGGTGACTGGATTATTTTGTCTCTTGGGCTCCCCGGGGTCAATTCTTCTGACACCATGAGAGTCCAGGTCAACTTTGATCCACTGTTTGTGAGAGCGCTGATCCAAGACGGACTTACACATTGGCAGGGCCAATTGATGCATTCTTTTACATCGATGGAGCGATGCTTTGATGAATTTCGGGAGGAATAAAAAAAAAAAGCATGACAGCTTGTGTTGTAACAAGTTGTCGGAGGCACATGGCAGCATGTCAAGTATGATCCTTTGTCTGGCCGAGTCGAACCAGTGCCTTGTCGTACGTCTAGCTTGAATATACGATTTCATGTCAACGTCTTCAAAGTTGGTCCGTCCATAGAGCTTATCGAGATTTGATCGGACGTGTTGACTTGGTCTTGGAGTCAAATTTCCTTCTGGTCGTAGTATTCGCGGCAATCACTGTAATATATGAGGCTGACTCGGCCAGATGATAGTCAGGGGAGGGCTGCTCTTTGCGTCGCGGTTGCAGCAGATCAAGGACACAGTGATAAATCTCTGCTTAGAGTAGCCCAGCGCTACTGAAGCTGTCCAGTGCATGGAGTCAGCTGAGCAATATCCTCCTGCTTGTATGTTCTTGGGAGATACCAGAACCCACCGGTCGGATGGGTATCCTGTAATCTCGAATGTGGGCACCGTTTCTGATTGAAAGCTGTCTCTTATTCACGATGTTCGTGATGGAGGCTGTGTCTCTTGTTGGGCCAGAGAATAGCACGCGCCGCTCTCGAGCGTGGATCCGTGGGGCATACCAGGCTGCCTTCAAGCTGTCGGTCGGGAAAGGGCATCATAGAGGCCGGGTAAGGATGCTCTCCTAATTGTAAATTGTCCTTGCATTCGATACTTCTTGGCGCTCCCTGAGGTAAAGTCCATGATTTTGAGGTCGTTGTGCAAGCTTCGTCTGTACAGAGGTTTCATCTCGTTTTAATGTTTTCGACAATCCTTCGTATAGGTCAGTTTGAAGTTGTTGCTCAGAGAGAGTTTCGTTTCATCTCTCCTTGGCTTAGGAGTCTTCCGTAAACCGAACTGAGACTTGACTGCCCGTTAAGGCAATCTTCCCGAAACCCAGGTTGGGCGAATTTGGGCAGCGATAAGGGACGAAATAGTTTGGCAAGGTTATGCTAGTTGAGAGCAGTGTTGAGCCAATCGTACATCATAGTGGGAGATGTTCTGTGAATTCCCATCCTGGTATTGAGCCACGCCATCTCCTGTTCAAGTTGTTGGCGGCGATTCTCCCTATAGCTCTCATTCCGAGAATTTCCTTGGTAGAGTCGGCATCTGATCTCAAAGCCGCGGCCTCTACAGAGTTCGCTGGCCCGCAGATTTGCGTGTCATGGTGATACTTGCGGTAAACGGCTCGTTTTTGAGACGGTCTATAATCTCGGATACGGACGCACTTCGGAGTCGAGGTCAAAGGAGGGTTCAGATGATATACGGGGAAGGCTGGACAAAATGACGATTGGATAATGTCTCGGAAGTCGATAGTACCTAAAGTCTGTATTATCAGAGGAAATCCAGGATGAAGCTGAGATCATGACGTTTCGAAAAGTGACATTACCTTGTGCGATCCAGTCGTCACCTGCGATTCGCGTTGAATTAAGATGGAGGTTTCTGGGTGGCGGAAAAGGCATTCATCTGCGCAGGTATGTCGGGACCAACACCTCTGCGTAAACATATGGCGCGGAATTCGTGGAGCATCACCACCGTCAACGGAAACTGAGTGACATAACAATCACTCCCTATCGAACAGAGGGATGGCTGGAAGAAAACGATCTCGAACTGGCAGTACAAGAAAGCCGACCGTCGAGGATGAGGTTGAGGGTAACATCGCTGAGAGACGTCAATCTTCTCCCGAACGACCATAATTTCGTCTTCGACTTGTCGGTGGATACTGTGATCATTATCTCCGAGGCGTGCCTGTCTGTTGTCACTGTGCTGAGGGGAAAGGCGGACGAAGCCGAGGTCAATTCTCGATCTTCAAGCGGAAACGTAAAGTGAAATCGTAGTATCATTCATCGACGGCTCGAGCAGTCTCTCTAGAAATACTTTTGTGTCTGGGCGAAATGCATGCCTGCTGCAAAATGAAACAACTTGGCCGCAACCACTGTTCGCTCTCGCTTCGAGTACTCAACAAGTCGCTCATACAGCTCAGCAAGAGGAATGATCTCCCGTTGAATATGCTCTCCATCATCCAATCTCTGCTCGGGCTCCTCCTCATTCTCACCCAATTGAACCTCGACCATGGCTAGTTGCATGTTGGCGTTGGTCATTCCAGGGTCCGCAGCTTGGGCAGGGCTGACGCTCAAAACCTTGCAGTCGTAACCAGTTTCCTCCTTGAACTCTCGAACGGCAGCTTCTTCGGCAGTTTCCTCCGCATCAATAAGTCCGGCAGGCCACTCGATAGTGTAGGCGTCCAGAGGTGGTCGATACTGAATGACGAGTAGAGTTGACGCTGGTTTCGAGGGGTGGAGAAGGATGTTTCCCATAGCGACGGCGTCAACACCGGATTTCCCTCTTGTCTTTCGTGTTGCGACTTCCCATGTTCGCTCCTTGCCGACTTGGTCGACGTATTCGATCTTCTTGAGAGTTACCCACTTGGACTCCTCAATTGGGAGGTCCGAAAGCTTCGTGATGACGGGTTCTTGTGTTTTTTGAGACATGCTGAAGGGTCTGCCGATGAAAGGACGTAGGCGATGGGGTCTGAGGGTTTGGCGAAGGAGACGACGCATGAATGTTTGTGAGGTTTGAGATGAGTTGAGAGCGGGGATTGTTGAGTAAGAGAGGTGCGGGGCACTGTGTACACTGTGGTACGTCATTGATGCCTCAACGAACAAAAGATATTGGGAGTGGTAGCTTCCTCGCAATTGCGGTCCATGAACATCTGTCGAACAAGACGACATTCATTAAGTATCAGAACAGTGATTGGAATGATCGCTCTTTGCGTGGTACGATGTGCTCATGCGCGGCGCTCCGAAGCTTTCACGCTTTCACGATTCATCGATACAATTGACACCAGAGAAGAAATACCGCCAGATCGAAACTCATGAGGTTGTCTCAGTACTCAATCGAGTCGGCCAGTATTACTTACACCAGGCGAGTATCATCCATGTCTTCATGTTGCCTATTTGAGAAGCGGGGCACTCGTCGTCAGAAGGCGTCACATCACTTGTGCCATATGAACACCTTCTGAAAACATCAAGAACAATAAAAGGAGAAAATTGAGCATTCACTTCATCGTCAACCGCCATCATCACAAAATGGCTTCTCGCACAGCGCTTCGACAGACTCTGGGTCGACATGTCCCCAGACATGCATTCACCTTCCGAAGATACATCTCAACTCGAGATATGACAGCAGCAGACTTCAACAAGCTCAAAGTTGATCAATCGCGATTGATGGATACTCTACATGATACATGCAAATGGGGAACTGGACTCAAATGGGGAGAGTGAGTACACCGATGGATTCAAGACAAAGCTAACAAGGATAGCAAACCAACCGATACGGGAATGTCACGTTTGGCTCTTTCGGACTCAGACAAAACAGTCAGAGATTGGTTTGTTGAGACGACAAAAGGATTGGGGTGCAAAGTGACTATTGATTCGGTTGGAAACATTTTCGCAATCCGCCCCGGTCGCAAAGATGGGCCGCCGACTCTGGCCGGGAGCCACCTGGACACTCAACCTTCTGGCGGACGATACGACGGGATTCTGGGTATCCAAGCTGGTATCGAGATGCTGAAGGTTCTCCAAGACCACGATGTCGAGACCGAATACCCGGTAGGCGTGGTGAACTGGACCAAGTAAGTCATTCATTCAGCCACCGACAAAGCTGACTGTTCAGTGAGGAGGGTGCTCGATTCCCAATCAGCATGATGGCATCTGGCGTTTGGGCTGGATCCATTCCCCAAGACAAGGTTTACAATTTGAAGGAAGTCGCTGGAAATGCGACGGTCAAGTCAGAGCTGGAGAGAATTGGATATCTCGGCGAAACACCTGCCAGCTACAAATCCAACCCGATCGGAGCCCATTTTGAGCTTCACATTGAACAGGGTCCAATTCTAGAACGAGCGCAGAAGAAGATCGGTGTCGTACAAGGTGTACAAGCTTACAAGTGGTTCACCATTGACATCACTGGAAGAGGTATGTGTTTGAGGATGAACATGGACTTGGCTAATTGATTAGATGCACACACTGGTTCAACACCATTTTCCGATCGAGCAGACGCTCTTCTCCTCGCTGCGAGGTTGATCACCCACTCGCATCGCTTGGCTACAAAGCACAAGGCACTCGCGTCCACCGGCATTCTCAACCTTACACCCGGAAGCACCAACACGATCCCTGGTCATGTCAGCTTCTCTCTCGACATCCGATCGCCCTCGAATGAGACTGTCGAGAACCTCGAGAAGGACCTCCGCCGTGACTTCGATCTCTTGGCCAATGGAACAGACGTGGACGGACTCCTGGCTGGCTCAACACCTGCCCTGCCCCTCTCCCTCAAATGGCGAACGGACACGATCTCGACAGCCACCAAGTTTCACCCAGACTGCATCCAAGCTGTAAGGGAATCCGCAGAGTCAATCCTCGGAAAAGGTGCTGCAGTTGACATTTCCAGTGGCGCTGGACATGACAGCGTATACACGAGCAAGCACTGTCCCACGACCATGATCTTTATCCCATGCAAAGGAGGAGTAAGCCATAACCCGGAGGAGTACTCTACACCTGAGGAGTGCGCAATTGGGGCAGAGGTTTTGTGTCAAGCAGTTGTGAGATATGATCAAAAGAGAGCGCAAGAATAGCAGATAGACCCGAATTTTACATTGATATGTCATCACATCCCGTGTCTTAACGCCAAGCCATGCAACACAAACTGAATTATCTTCGTCCTCGGCCAGCTCCTGGTCCTGGCATACCAGGCATGCCACCACCCATACCCATCTGTCGCATCATGGCTTGCATATCCATACCACCGGGCATACCGGGCATACCACCACCGCCTCCACCTCCTCCAAGCATCTTCATCAAGCTTCCCATATCGGGCATTCCTCCACCACCTGCACCTCCCATACTCTGTAATCTCTTTTGCATGGCTGCCATTTGTTGTGCCTTGTTACCGCCACCCATGGCCTGTTGCGCCCTCTGCATGTTCTTCATGTTGCCACCCATCTTCTTGGCCATACCAGCCATCATTCGTTGTTGAGTGAGGAGATCCTCGACTTCTCGTACTGATGTTCCTGAACCGCGGGCAATTCGTGTCATTCGAGTCGGTTGGTCGATGAGAATCTTGCCGTCGGAGTCGAGTTCCTTGTCGGTCATGGAGTCGCAGATGTAGATCATTCGCTTGAGCTTGGCACCGCCCTCCTCGTCGTCCATACCCTGCATCATGTTGCTCATACCGGGAATCATACCGGCCATCTTTGATAGGGGACCCATCTTCATGATGTTGGAAAGTTGATCTCTCAAATCGCGCACCGTGAAAATACCCTCCTGAATGTGCTTGATGGTATCTTTTTGGTTGAGGTTGAGACTTTGAACGTGCTCCATCAATCCAGCCATGTCGCCCATGCCGAGCAGTTTCTGAACGAATTGTTGAGGAGCAAACTTTTCGAAATCCATCATGTGTTCACCAGTACCGATAAACACAATGGGGGTATGTGTAGCTGCGACCGCGGAGATAGCACCACCACCGTGAGCGTGACCGTCCGTCTTGGTAATGATGATGGCTCCGAAGTCAGCCGCCTCCTTGAAAGCCTTTGCTTGCGACTCCGCTTGTTGACCGATTGAAGCGTCGAGAACCATGATTGTTTCATCGGGCTTGATAGCTTCTTGAATATCCACCATCTCCTGGAACAGAGCAGACTCTTGGCGGTGGCGACCTGATGTATCGACGATAATGACCTCGAATTTCTCCTTCTTGAACTGGTCAACACCAGTACGGGCAACCTCGGCGGGATCGGTCTCGGTAAGGGAACCATAGTAAGGAATCTTGGCCTTTGTAGCGTTCTGCTTTAACTGATCGAAAGCACCAGCTCGGAAGGTATCCGCACAGACCAAACAAGCCTTGAAACCTCTTGACTGGTAGTGTCGCGCAAGTTTTGTACAGGTCGTCGTCTTTCCGGCACCCTGCAGACCAACAAACATGATGACATTGCTCTTGCCCTTCTTCGGTCGGAACGGTTCGGCGTGGGGATCGACGAGTTTGACGAGTTCATCGAAGACGGCTTTCTGGATGAGGCGCTTCTTGTTCACGGCGGGAGGGAGTTCCTTAAAGTTGACTGTCTTTTGAATGGACTTTCGCAGTTGCATAACGAGTTTCACGTTGACGTCTGCTTCGAGGAGAGCCGAGCAAATCTCCTTGAGCATGCCATCGAAGGCCTAGGGTCGTCAGTTAGCTGGGGTTGGAAGATTGAGCGCAGCGGGTCGCACCTTTTCATCGAGGTTTTGCTCTCGTGTGATGTTTGTGACCGCCGCATTGATGCGACGGCCGAGATCTTGAAGAACCATGGTGTTTTAATTTGCGACTTGAATGTCGCGGGGTATCTGATGATGGAGGACGAGTGTGGCCACGATCAAGATGTGGAGGTGGGGTTCATCGGGTAAAGTTTATCCGAGCGCCCGGCTGAAGTTACAGGGAATAACTGCCGTATAGGGTAATTATAACCTCAAGAATGAAGGTATTTAAGTTGCGATGGTAGGTCGGTACGATAAATAAATATTGAACAGCAACTCAAATTCATCATGGGTCGTCATAAACTACAGTATCCCAAAGACTCTGTCAATACCGTCAAACGGTACAAGGTGCACGGGGTGTATGATGTGGAAACCGTCCATCGTATTGTCAACTCTTGTTCTATACTCCATGTCTCATTCAATTCCCCAGATCAGCCATTTCCAGTTGTTCTCCCGATGATAGGACAACTGGGGTCGTTTGATCGACCGAGTGCTGATATTGGAGATCCTCTGGAGCTTTACCTTCACGGATATGTTTCTTCCCGAATTATGAACCTCGCTCAGAAGTCTACAGTCGACGGACAGGAGGTTGAAGGAATGCCAGTTTGTGTCGCGGCCTCCCATGTCGACGGACTCGTCTTGACCCTTGCAACCTTCTCCCACAACTACAATTATCGCTCCGCAATGCTTTTCGGATACGCGACAACCGTGAAGTCAGATGAAGAGAAACTATACGCCATGGAACTCATATCCAACAGCGTGGTGACCGATCGATGGAAGCATACACGTCAACCTCCTCTACCGTCGGAAATGCAGAGCACCAACATCCTGAAAGTGAAGATTGTCTCGGCGAGTGCCAAGATCAGCGCAGGTTCAACCACTGATGACAAGAGTGACATGGAAAATAGTGAACTGGTGAAATCTACGTGGACAGGAGTTTTGCCTGTGTATCAAACAATTGGGGATCCAATACCTGGGCCGTACAACACTGCTGAAGTACCTGAGCATGTGGCTGATTTTGTGAAGGAGACAAACGAGGAGCGAAAGCAAAGATCTTTAAAGGCAGCGGAGGGCGAAAGACGGGCATCATGATAGCGCTTTGCCTAGATAATTGATAGCTACGAGCAGGACTTCAACAGAAACTCGACTCTAGCAGTCTAAGCCTTCGTCTAAGCCTTGGAGGACATTTCCTCTGTTATCCACCTAGCTGGGACTGATCGTGGAACAATTCTTGTATTTGCCAGGAAGGTTCTTACTGGATGAAGTACAATCCCTCACGCCCTCCTTCCTAGATGGATTGCGGACTTCTGTTAGTTATACCTGCCTGCTGACGTCTACCGAGCATGACCAAGAAGGAGCCATAGATACCTACCTACTCAGTCCTGGGCATAGCCGCCGAAGAGATTTCTCCTCCTTCACTCATCCCGTTCAATTTTGGAACTCTGATCAAAGAACCTCCATTTGAGTCTGAATCGACAAAGGTCCCAAAAAGTCCTAAAGGCTTCTCCAGCGCCTGTTTTTCTGAAGATATAGGTTACATCAGTATTGACGAACTTCCTGTCTGCCTGAGCTCGCCCACGAGAGGACTAGGTTCTTTGTTGACGCAGGACTTGAATCTCCCTGACCTGACGTCTAGCGAGGGCTTTGAGAGCGTTGCGCTGTCGACGGAGGCGCTCATTTTCAGCAATCAAGGCCTCGATGGAGGGAGAGTCGACTTCCCCTGGCCTTTCTAGAGCTTGAACTCGCTCTTGAAGTGCTTCGACAATAGCCCTGAGCTCACTGTTATTAGTTCTGAGCTCATTGTAGCGAGTGTCCAATTGGATCAAGGCCCTATTGTTAGCACTGCCTTGATGACTAGAAGAATTGATGGTTCCGGACATCATGGGAAAGACGTCATCATCAGAGGAATGACCATCGGTATCAGAGTCCCACAATGGAACAGCCCCCGATGATGGACTTTGGTCTTGAGCGGATGGTTCTTCCTCGTGGACTGCCGAGCTATCCCAGTCAACATCACCATCTTGGGATGACAATCGGCTCTCATCTGGCCCTTCGGCACCCATTTGGGGACTCGTTGCGGGACTAACGCCTGCCTGCGCGAGGTAGGTATATATGTGGCGAAGCGCCAACGGTATATATTCCTTTATTTGATAGTCATTCGGCAACTCCGTCATACCTCTCCCTCGTTCAATCTTGAAGGCTTCCCAGATGCGCTGAGTACTGATTCTCCAAGCTGCATTCGCCCAGGCGTAGTTATCGAGTGTTTTTTCGATTGCCTTCAAGTCTCTCGTTTTCACGGGGTCTGCTAGATGGCCACGGTATGAAGGGTTGATGTCCCCGTCGGTGGCCGTCTGATTGACATACTTAGAAATCGTGAGTAGAAATGCCGGAAACTCTTCTTCAAATGGGGTCAATGCGATAGCCTGCCTCAGTTTGTCGGATACTGATCCAGGTTCGAGTTCGTCGAACCTTACTCGCAGGAGCTCCAGTGTATAGCAATCGATTGTGTGATTGAATATGTCCCGACTTGGAGGCCAGCGTTCGCCGCTCTCAATCCGGCAAATGACCGCGAATTGGAGAGCCATCCGCAACTTTCGGTAGTTGCAGCCCCAAGCCGGGTGCACTATCAAAGATGACAGTAACTCGCTGAATTCGGAGGAGAAGATGGCATTGCCAGTGTTGGTATTGTGGTCTCCGTATTGTAAATGATTTATCACCGAAAGTAGGACGTTTGGTGATACTCGCAAGACTCGCAGGCACGTCTTCCAGAGAACCTGGAGGCCCCCACGAAACATATAGCCGAGGCCGTTCATCTTATCTACCTCTTTGAGGAGACGTTCAACCTCCGACTGTTGAGATGGGTTGAGTACCTCCGTGTTGAAGACGCCTGTAATCTCATCCATGTCCGTCTTCGTGAGTTTGGGACAAGCATCGAGACATGCACTGGCAATCTTCAGAGCATCGTCATCGCGCCTTAGAGCGTCCCTCCGCGAATATGTTCCCCTCCTGGGATATGATCGCCTGGGTGCACTCATGATAGGCAGTTGTTCAATAGAGGCGGGCGTTTGCGGGTATTGTAGTATGTGGAAGGCTTCCTGGTGTCGACTGTCGTGGAGGAGTTGCAGGATTAAAATTGGCAGGAGAAATTTGTTGGTGGAAAGGACTTGAGGCAAAACTTGGTGCCTTTCCTGGCAGCTGCAGTGCGAACAACTGACAGGACCACGTAATGACAGTATACGTATGAGATTTGCACCAGCTTTCAGCATAATGATTATTCTACTGGTATGAGCTCTGGAGTTACCATTCGATCTAACATTCAACTATTGACTTCAAAACGCTCACCTCAGCCAACCTTCCGCGCTTCCTACCAGTGGCAGTGCTGCCCGCCAAGTCATCCAACAGCTACAAACGATGTTTACTTCTGGTTCTTCATTCTCATTCATTAACGAGCAGCGCCTAGTCAACGACTGTGCTGCGCCGCGGGCTTGCGACCGCTGCAACGGTTTGGAAGCATCGACAGCGCGTGGCTTCAAACTCGAGAACACTCGTTTAAACCCGCAAGAGGAATCAATCCGACGGCTTCAAGGTACCGCATCACATTGAGAATCAGTGTTCTGTCTAACTTTGTGCTAGATGCTATTGGCGAATGGCGAAGCACATCATACGAAGCGCCCAGATCCGATGCCCGTCTTCACCAACGGCTCCTTCGAATCTATTCTCTTAAATTCACCAACAGACGGTGTATTGTATAAATATCGTGAGCGGGTGACCCTGACACTAAGAGTTTCCAACGTGCAGTGTGACTGATCAGTTGTGACGTCGATAGGATCCGAACTTGACTGTCACCTGTCAAGACCTGTCAAGACCTTGTTCGAACGACCGCACACAAGAGACGAGAATAGCCGAGACGATACCATCAAGAAACAATCCTCGCAAATTTACGCCCCCAATGAAAAGGGACTTTGATTGACGATGTCGTTTCTATTCCAACAAGAGCTGGACTTTACACACTCCCCCAATGCCGCCATCAAACAAGAGTTGAATCACCGAGAGCACACCTAACAATGCATACACCAAGTTTGAGCAACGTGAACACCGGAAAATGAACAAACATTTCGGGGGATGACGCCGGGGAGCATCCGACAGGACCACCAGACAACACAAGCCAAACTGGAGGCATCTTCCCCGAAGGTCAACAACACTCCGCAGAGGGAATCATTACTAGATACACACGCACCAAACAATGAAAGCATTCACCAAATTTGTCTATCAAATACAAAACCTGGGTTCTAGTTGATGTCACGGAGCTTGGTGATGGCTGTGAACGTTTTGTTTGGGCAAGCAGGGCCAAAGCCAGCAATCTGGATGCTTGATTGCGATCATGACTCTTTTGCGCATTGTACAATCATGACAAAAGACCTTCCACTATATCTCCATCAGCTTGCTGTTAATCCGCATATCATGACTCACGGCAACAAAATTCGCTTTGTCTTGGTCTAGGCCCCTGATGTCACTGGAAGCAACTGACGATTTGGCGCAGATGCCTAAGCGGCAAGGCAAAGCTCACGACAAAGACACGACCAAACATTTCTGCGGTGATCTCATCTTGACAAAAGTTTGTTTAGGCAGACAGTCCTAATCCTCATCATCGTCGGACGCCACCGAAAGGAGATAATTGATCACCTGGCCTCGAGGACAAATAGCCAGTGTTCCCTTCCTTTTCTGTTCCTCCAACTTTCGACACATGCGACTTCCTTTATACGTCTGGGGCACCGTCCCTTCCTTTTCTACCTCATTTCTGAATCCGCCTTGCGTCTATTCTGGTGGAAGACAATGGACCTTTCCTTCTTTTCAGATTCCAACAGTGTCCTTTTCGCTTCTTAATTATATACAACAGACGGCTCCCGTCCGACTTTGACTCTTCAACGCCGCGCCGCATCGAAGGTCATTCGGTGTGTATACCTTCACTGACAGACTACAGGCTGACGGACCTTGTAAGTGCCTCCTCGACTCTTCATCCCTGTCGGGCCTGACTACTGACTTCTGATGGCGACTAGCAGCGCAACGAAGCTCGGTTGCCCATATTGTCATCAATCCGGCCTTTTTCCTACTATATAATAGCTCGCAATACTGAGTCCGTACGTTCCCTTGGCGAGCTGGACCACGTGAGCAGCATGCAATCGAGCACGGATTCCATGACCTTGCGCAGAACCAAGACGCGGTACAGGTGAGTGGAGGTTGATATACATGGTCACCAAAATCCCGACATTACGAAGAACACTCGAAGAATGTACACTGATCTCTCCATTCAGATTCGAGCGATAATCTCCCAGTACTTCAACAGGGCAACGCGCGGGCTGATTAGTCCAAAGGTCTAGGACCTGGAAACTGTTCCGACTTGGCCGTCACTGGAGTATATCGAGGTTGGGATCACGTTGGCACTGAATCGACATAATGTCAATTCAGTGCAAGGTCTTTGAGGAAGAGGCCACAGTAGCATCGCCCACGACATCGATTGAACACGCACACGCTCGCACACACAAACACAGACGCATATATATATACGTATATATACAAGCCCGTCCTTGCTCTGCGGCCTACGACAAGCCGGTGAACATCCCTATTATAACAGTTTTCTTGGGTCGTGTTCAACAACATCGAATACTATGGCAAGCAGGTCTCGATATTGAGGTCGACGAACAACACGAACAACGGGGCATATCGGCACACACAGGTATCAAGTGGAAGTTCTACCAACACCGGTATTACGAAACCTTTGACCTATCATGGGCAGTGAACATGGTAGACCGATTGTTGCTCCATCCAGCGCTCCTAAAAATTGCCACTCCGCCTCTGGTTATCACCTATTATATACAACCCAGGTCAACATCGCGATTTTACTTGTTTCCGTCAGAAGCCTACAAACAGCCACGACGACGCAACAACAACAGCGACACCAACAACAATTGCTCTTTACACACGTATCGGCAGTTTCGCGATGGCCTCACAAGGCAACCACTCTTCAGCGGACACCGCCCAAAACTCCTCTGGCGATTCAGCCAACCGAGCTCCTGCTCCCAGCATCGCAATTGGGCGTCCCGTGTTGCCCCGACTCGAGGAGGCATGATGCGAGGAGCCTCTGTTCGTTGAGGTGGTCGTGGAGGTGGTCGTGGAGGTAGCCATGGAGGCAACTCCAACTCTGGGTCGGCCTCTGGCCAAGCATTGGGGTTTGGAGCCCCTGTAACCTCCAGTAATGGCAGTTTTGCTGCTACCAATTCCACCGCCGCTCCTCCAGCCTCTGGCTTTGACTCCACCCCAGCCTTTGGCCAAGCGACGGAGATTGGAACCCTGATGAACTCTGAGAGCTTCTATATACACCCTCACAGGGTGCATTCACGTCGAACTGAATCAGTGCACATCGACATTATATAACTGAAGGTTGAGCACCATGGACGCTTATATATCAAGATTCTGGGCAGCTTCTCCGGGTGAGTAAGTCTGCCATAGCACAATTGACACACTAACAAGGGAAATAGATTCATCATGGCACCTAGCAAACGACCAGCCGAAGGCACCGATGGCGAGCTACTGTTTCCTACACAAACAGCCTGATCAGGCCTAGACTGCCGAAGAAGAGGCAGAGGTTGATCGATTATGGGAGGACTCCCCAGAGAAGGAGGCTTGGGATAAGATGACTCCTCGGAGTCATCCCTGGCTTTTGCCTCTCTGGAAGGTCTGTCTCCGTGCTCGCCGACGGACCCCATTGTGGTTTATCTCGTCACTTCATGGCCTGAGATACCATAACCCACATAGCGATGTGTCGAAGCCGGGGCTGTATTCAAGAGACTTCAGTCAACTTCTCACCCAGCTGCTCGTTCATCCCTGTATGCGGAGTGTGGTCAGACTGGTCTTTACCATCCAGTACTCAGTAGTGTGTCGCCACGATGACCGTCACTTATGGCTGACACACAGCATCGACATTCTTTCCGATCATGCCATCACCAGGGCTCTCTAGGCGTTCCAACGTGGCGGTGGAGGTCTTCCTGTCTCGTCTCGTCAGCACATGGCCTGCGATACCACCACTCAACTATATATACAACTCGAAATCCTTTACCCCGAATCCGTTACGTCAATTCAGCAATCGATACCACCTTGCACTCATCTCTTACTGGTACATCTTCTCTCATGATGCAGAGCCTCCAGAGGAAGAAGCTCAATCAGCAGATCAAGCGGTATTTGCAAGTCGCAAATGTCAGCTATTGCTCCATCCGAGATGCAATTTGATCGAGATCGAGTCATGGAAGGACACACTACCCCGTCTGACGACTCAAGTCATATACTATACCCAAAAAGCTTCACTCAGGTTCTGACTCAGTGAATCGTTCACCCTTATATATACGAAACGGCTTAGTACGACTCGTTACTGAGATCCAATACGCCTCATCTGTACTAAACATTGCTTCCACCCACCACGGTATCAAGACAGACTGCGTGGAAGTCGGCTGTGAACAGGAGATTGTACCGGGCAGGGTGCGCAGATTGCCTAGAGAAGGCCAAACCCATTTGTGAAAGATGTACCGTTAATGTGTAGGCGACTCCAACATTCCTTCATGCGAAAAGGTACACATTTTTCCCTCATCACGCAACATCATACTGATAATATTCAATAGATCGCCAACTTTACACTTCGAAATCTCTCCATTGGGATGAGAAACATTATATATAACTTCCACAACTGATCAAAAAGCCCATCCGCTCTCGTAAGCTCACTAAAACCTGCATTGTATGATAACCACTAACAATGACCAGGTCAAAGTGTTCCAACTCTGGCCACAGATGTACATCAAGGCCTATGCAGCCCTCCATTGACAACAGAAATCAATGTTGGCATGTTCGATCGGATCATGTCAATCATGGTTTCCAACGATGGCAGTATGGGTATTTCCTATATACCGGGAGAGATGCAACGTGGAGATGATGAGAGCAAGCACCTCAAGACCGTGAGCGAAATCTTTCGACCACCGAAGCAACGACTGTACTCGGAGAACTTCACGAAGCTACTATGAGACGTTTTATGCCCCTGCTTAATGATGTTGTCGACACGAGGCCCCAGGACCAAGCAGGAACACCCAAATGTAGACCATCTCAAGGAGTACCTTGAGCGAGGTTGTATACAAACCGCCGTTGCTTGATTGACACTCACAGGCGTCTTCTTTCCACCACACAAGCGAAGTTACTAGCCCAGTCTCGATACTAACTATCAACTGCCTCTCCACATCCACTTCCCTCGACGCTCCTCACTATACCTTCTGCTACTTCAGAAAAGCTCACTGGCCGACGCCAGTCAGTCCCTCTGGGAAACTGCGGCAATGGTGCCGTAGACTGTTCTCAAGAGACAGCTATGACTTGACGACAGATGCGAGAGAAGCGACGGGAGAAGCTCTGTCACGAGTCGGACGTTCCTCCATTCCTCGATCTATTCGACAGCGAGAAGGACAACAACGACACGAAAGCTGAGAAGAAGAGAAATGGTTCAGACGCTTGTGAAACCGCCAGGGGCGTCGTCCATTGGCTGGCCCTTGGCGAACTCGCGCTTGACCACCCGTGATTTCGAAGATGGTTCTCACAGTTCTTTAGCACGACATCGAGCCAATCATTGCTCGCCCACCTTCCTCGGCGCATATTCCAGCCTGCTGGACGACGAGAATATGATGGAAACATAGTGAGCAACAGATCTCAACACCGCTCATATTGCAATGACTACAATCTGGTGAGGCGCCTATTTGTCGACCTCCGCTTGAGCAATCCGCTGACCACCTTCTGCAGTTTCCCGATGCATTTCTTCGACAGATTCCAGAAGCGGAAGCTTGCGAAGATGCAAGCTTTTCCGGGACGCTTGGCAAGCGCATATGAAGATAATGTGTGACGAATTCGAATGGCGAACATCCAAGCTTACAACCTCGACGAGGACGATCAAACTTAAACGCGATACCACCGACTAAGCCAAAGAAGTTTCTCCTACCATCAGCTATTACTATTACAAGTCTTAGCAGCAACCAGGTCAATAGAGGCCAAACTCAGCCGGCTAAAGTCCTCGACTCCTACGAGGAAATGTACGGGATTGTGGCATAACCCGACAAGGAAAAGGGACTTCTCGGCCTGGGTCTAGCGTCCTCGAAATGTGCTGGAAGCTGTCATGTTCGAGACGGCCTTGGTCTTGGCCTTGAACAGTGGGTGCCAGAGACTATGGAGAGGTCTTGGTATAAAGGAGTAAGGCGATAGATTGAGGATGCTTGAGGTAGATAATCGGGAACGGTCCGATTAGTTACTATGTCAATAGTAAGTGGAGACACTGGTTGTTCACTTGATAATGGTTTCTTTGCTATAGATTCTGTTTTTGTTCTGTTTTTGCTGTCCATGCATGTCGTGATATTAGCCGTCACTAGGTAGATCCGAGGACATCTTTGATCGCCAAAGTAAAGGTATCCAGACGCAACACCACCATAATCAGCATACTTATCTCCATTATAAGGACTCCTAAGAATGTTCTCAGGCTTAAGGGTCAGGTCTGCTCATGTCTTGACTTAAAAGTCAAGCCGGTTTGGGCCAGAGCTGCCGTATCACTGCAAGGCGGTCGTAGGAAATTGTCAAACGAGCACTCTACCATTTAAGAGCTACTGATTCACAACTAGTTGAGGCATCCATGAATTAGGTACTTCGAAGATCCTCGCTCACAGAAAAATTCGGACTTCTACTCTTCCACAGCATATCCAGCCTGAACAGAATCGACCGACATTCGACAGAATCTCTCCATCATCAACTCTCCCACAATGAGTAGTGAGTACAGAAAATATGGATATTTGGTTCTCAAATACGAACTCTATGTAGAGCGCAACCATGACGAGTTTCTCGACCGCAACCCCGAAGAGATTGCCGAAGAGATGGCCATGGACGCCCTGATACGGCAAACCATCAACCGTATCAAGAGGGAGACAGCACTTCTGACTCGCCAGAGAAGGATTGCGGCGCTGTACAAGGAGCGTACATTGTTGAGGGAAGAATACGAACTCGTAAAGGAAGAGGCGAACTCTGCGGAGGTAAAGCTCGAGCTTTTAAAGGGAGAGTACATGTCGTGTAAGGACGGGAACAACAATTCTGACGCACAGCTCGCAACTGAAGCCGAAAAGCTTGCATCTTGGAGCGAAGCAACAGACGACTATGCGCATAAGGTATCTCTATGGGATGCAAAGGACAAGGAGCTCAAGTCTGTCTTGAAAGAGATCAAGTCATTGAAAGAGGAAGACACCGAGAGCCAGACATCCGATGATGCCCAGGAGCTCAGCGCAAACAACCACGACTAAATCCCTTGAAAGATCAGCGCTTTGCTTGATTGAGAACGCTTCTATCTGATCACACAGAAGGACTTTATGGACTTATCATACTCGGAATGGGATACACTGGCTGGTGGAAACGGCGTGTTAAAATTGGAAAATGTAAAAGGCTGTACTCTAAAGTCATGATCAATTCCTATCGATTAGCGTAGTCTTGTGTGTAGTCTACCTCGAGTTAAACTTACAGTGGTGCTAGTTTTACTATGTCCTAGAAACGGTGTGAATGAAAGCGTTGATTGTGTGATCGAATCGCCTGGATATTGATTGAGACTTGATGCCGATGGAGAGTTTGAGGCTCGGTGTTGGATAATCTTGGGATACCTGTTTACAAGTTGTTTAGGCTTCAGAAACACGATCGGCAGGTTCTATGTACAGATTCCACTGCGACTTCCAGACATGCTATGCGCAAGTGATGAAAGCGAGGCCATTACGCTGAAGGCTCGGAGCGGCACCTTCCCAGGGTGGTCACTGCTCATGCCTAACTACCCACCTCGTGCCTTTCCAACTCATCCATGGATACCGAGAGCTACTCACTAGCGGATGGACTTTTAGGACACGAATACCGGCACAACTATGCGTATACATCCTATCGAAGAAAAGGATGCTTACTCCTGGTTTCCTAAGGCAATGTGTGTGTAGCAAGTGAGTTGCCATTACCTTTGTTGACCACTTCTGCAGTGAATCACGAGCAACTGGTGTGCACTGTCAGAAAGCAATGTTGACGGCTGCCTGTTGCCTTTTCGCGGTATATTTTCGCCCAAGACTTAAATTCTTTCTCCTGACAACATCCTCGATAAAACATCTTCGATCGCTCACGAGAACATACAAACGGCACTGCAGACATTCGAAGACCCTCCCTCCATACAACACAAACCTCTACTCCTCCATATCATACCCTACCAGAATGGAATCCTCCGACGTCCGACAAGTGTACGATTTTGAGCGCGATGGGGAAGATGCTGCCACTCGCCTCGCCAACTATCCTCCGTTATGGGATGGAATACAATGGAGTACCGGCATCGATTGCCTGATCGTTGTCATCCGGCACATCTACTGCAACACCATGATGAGCCTTGAACTCCATAAGAAGCTAGCATGGTTCGAAGAATCCGAGGCGAGGAATCCGATATTGGGTCACGCATGGCACATGTTCGGCCGCGAAGATGGCGAAGTGGAAAAGGCCACGGAAGATAGGAAGAAGGTTCACAAGACCCTACTCGAGCTCGGCATATTACCTTCGGAATCATTCGCAGACATCTGTGACTCTTCCTTGATGAACGAGACATTCTGGTCGCAAGACATCTTCCGACTCACCCGCCATCCCATAGATGCTACAACAGGAGACGAGCTTCCACTGTCGGCCAACGAAACTGCAGAGCTGAGCAAACTCGAATTCAAGCCGGAGGCCCGTGGTGCCTGTATTCAGGACATCTTCAGCAACGCCTTTGGGGTACAGCAATGGAAGGGACGCCAGATCTTCTTAGTTCCGAGTCAGCCTTGGGTTGTGCATGTTCTATATCATGCGAACGTCAATCTGTGTGATAGTATAACTATCCAACAGCTCAAGACCTTGAAGCTGCTAGTCTGGGACGACAAGCAGGATGTGGAAGACGTATACCTCGAAGAAGTGCGCCAGGTCGATTACTTTCTTTCGGCTGTTGTTCGCCTTGGGGCAGAGGGTTATCACCCAGATCATTTTCGAACCTATTCGCCTTGTGGCCAAAACGTTCCGGGCGAGTACCAGCCGAGATTATTCACGAACGATAGTTGGTCTGTGGCCAACTCGGGCACCTACATGCTGTTCTACTGCATT
The DNA here is from genome assembly GCA_004367485.1 of Fusarium citri. Lineage (NCBI taxonomy): Eukaryota > Fungi > Ascomycota > Sordariomycetes > Hypocreales > Nectriaceae > Fusarium > Fusarium citri. The sequence continues at coordinate 125,627 of QHHH01000009.1, read as the reverse complement.
CTGCCTGAGAACATCCGGAGGAAGGATGTCACAGAGTTTGACGAAGTCCAACCTCTTATGAAGCCGGACGAACGGCTTGAGAAGCTCGGTCGTGCTTTGGAAATAGCCAAGGCCAAGATACAAGCTGGAGAAGTTGGAAAGACTACTACCTTGCCTGTCAATGACACTCCGCCACCCTCAGAGCCGAAGCCTTCTGATATACTCGATGACAGACTGGAACGAGCCAAGGGACCGCCAGAACCAGAGCCAGAAGACGTTGATATGATAATTGCGCCAACTTCAGCTGCTATGCGTTCATCAACGGGGCAGGATTCAGACGCCATGGATGTCGACATGAAGGACGCTTCTGTTTGAACACCAAGATCGGTGTTTTGGACTGAATTTAGTCGGGATGAGGACACACGGTTTGCGGGAATAAAGTCTCAGAATCCGGAAGATTTAAAAAGTTGTACCCTAAAGCCAGTCAATAAAAGATCACCACAGTTTTGTCAACTGTCTATGTCGCGACCGCCTAAGTTGTTTCTCTTGACTGGCAGGTGGGTGTCAGAAGAATTATCCTCTTAGGCTTAGGCTACAGAAATAAATTAGCCTAAATACTAGCCTAAGATGGACATAAGGTGACTAAATTATTTCGTCTCTTATGCTCTTGGTGGCCGATTCTTCTGACACCCTGACGACTGGTAATTGTTCGTCGTTTACCCTGCAGCAGCATGTTCGTTCGAGTTGAGTAGCTTTGTACCTTTACTCGCCCCTCGGTATATCGCTCATAGAAACATAGAAATCACGAAGGACATCGCGATTTATCCCCGATCAAAACGAACTCATTCAGCTCTGATGTCACTTCGCTCTTCCGTCTAGAAGCCGATATCTCGGTGCCGAATCGCAGCCCCACTACATTCCGGCCCGCCGATTCAGGGTCTCACGGCAGCCAAGCAAAGTAGCAAAGCCCGGGCAGTCCGAAAGCAAAGCTAGAAAATCCTACCAAAGAAAGAATAGTTGACATCTAAAAATTGAACAATCATTATACTATCTCTGCAAAGAGACAAACACGTACTAGAAAGCGCCAACAAACGTCAAAGCGGACCGATGACGGCACAACCGGCCTCCCAGATCAAGGTTGGGAAGCAGGTCCCTCGGTATCAACGGAACGACGTCATCAACTACAGGTAAAACATAAAATCACCCAAACGCGCATCTTGACCCAAGCAAAGTAATAGTAATTCCTGTACACAACGATTCACAATGGCGGCAAAACAGTCAGAAGTACCCAATTTCACTCTCAGCGATTATGTCAAGTTCTTTGGCGCAGGCGCCCTCGCTGCGACGTCCACTCACGGTGTAAGTGTCGCGTGCTTCACATGCGCACAATCGCAAACTAACGACTACAGGCTGTGACGCCAATTGACGTCGTAAAGACTCGAATCCAGGTCGACGATGCCTTGAAGGGATACAACATGCTCTCAGCGGGTCGCAGCATCGTCGCCAAGGAGGGTGCTTCAGCGCTGTTAACAGGCTTTGGCCCCACGGCTGTCGGTTACCTCGTCCAGGGCGGTGCCAAGTTCGCTGGCTACGAATACTTCAAGAAGAAGTACATCTCCATGCTTGGAGGTCCCGAGAAGGCTGTCGACCACCGAACAGGCGTTTATCTTACTGCCAGTGCATCGGCCGAGTTCTTCGCTGATATTCTCCTCTGCCCGCTTGAAGCTACACGTATTCGACTCGTTTCGCAAAGAGGATACGCCGATGGCTTGTTCTCAGGTTTCGCAAGAATGGCGCGCGAGGAGGGCTTCAAAGGCTTCTACTCTGGCTTCGTGCCTCTCTTGTTCAAGCAGGTTCCTTTCGCCGTTGGTCAATTCTCCGTCCACGAGGCTGTCAACGAGGTCATCTTCCGTGCCATGGGTCCTGAGCGCAAGGAGAAGCTCACACAGCTTGAGTTGACAGGAGTAGAGTTGACCTCTGGTGTCACTGCCGGTGCTGCAGCTGCTGTGCTTTCTCATCCTGCCGATACCCTTTTGTCCGCCATCAACAAGGGTGCTGGTGATAAGAGCCAGGGTGCAACAAGTCGCATGTTCCAACTTGCCCGAGAATTTGGACCAAAGAGATTGCTTCTTACTGGACTTGGACCTCGTATCGTCATGACATGCGGTCTTGTGGGCGCGCAATTCGTGGTGTACGCGCAATGCAAGGCGTTTACAGGAGCACCACCCGGAATTGAGATCCACAAGGAGGAGTCGCTGTAAGGAAGCAGCATATCATGATTAAAATGGATGGATTTAAGGCGTTTAGCGGTAGACTGGAAGAAGATCTTTTTAGAGCGAGTTTAGAATTAATCTAAAAGCTTGTAATTATTGCAAATCTTGTCTTGGCAACCTCACTCAACGGGAACTTCCTTGTGCTCCTCTTGTTTCAGGACCGTGCCACTATTGAGCCGCTTATTGATGTCCAGTCTAGGCCGTAGATTGCTGGGCACGGGTCCAGATCTGGTCTATTCTCGGTTCTTAGTGTTTGAGATCTGTCTGGAGTGGCGGAGCTGTGGCTGGGAAGAAGGGTCTGAACAGATGACTGTGTCTCTATTATAGGCAGTACAGTTACAGGGACTACGATCATATGTATTTTACAAGATAATTACAAGAAAAGAGAAGGAATGATACTATTAAAGTTCAATGTTAAAAGCCTTTTCTATCTGTCGATCCCTCTCCATACCAGAGCGAAAATACATGATCGGAATTCTTGTCTCGCATTGACCATCTGGCCTCACCCACCTTGTGGCGCAGTTAAAGCCTTCTTAGGCCGTGCACCCCAGCAATTCCAGCGCAGGTCCCCTATTTTGGTCAGGAACTTTGGCGGTACCTGCCTTGTAGCCATTCGAGGCCACGACATCACCATCGGCAAGCCTCCAATTCTGAATCCTTTGTTCCTCGGCCATTTCTACCTTGTACTCCTCAAAAGTTTCATTCTGAACACGCGCACCCGAAGCAACCTCATTCCCTTCAACTTCATAGGTACGGTTATAGCGGTTTTCGCCTGGCATACCGCTGTGCGACCTGCGCCGACAATTAAGTTGGTCGTACCAAGCACAGTAGCATTCTTGATCTCCTTAAGCCCACTTCAAGCTCGCGTGGCAACCCCGACACTTTGACTTTCGACCCAACTTTGCTTTCTCGCTTCAGAAACTGATTTCTCTTCTTCAGTTATCGATTCGTTCTTTGTCGACCTCGTTTACCCTGGATGTTTTAAATTAGCTCCTCGTCTCCTCGCACCTCCCTTTGCGCTGCAAGGGTTCCCTCCTTCGCATCAACATGAAGATCGCTTCACTGTTGAGCCTGGCCAGCTTTACGGCTTTGGCTCATGGCTCCAAACCTACACGAGACTACGCGGCCAACGATTATTATGTCCTCCATCTCGATAGCGCAACGACCCCCGACCAAGTCGCCAACCGACTTGGACTCGCCCACGAGGGCCAGCTTGGTGCGCTTGACGACCACCACGTTTTCCGTGCCTCCAAGGCCGACCACGATATAGTTACAAGACATATTACAGAGCGTAAGAGGCGGAAACGAGACTTGGGTGGCTCTGATCCTCTTGATGGAATTTTATTGTCCAAGAAGCAAGAAGCACGACAGCACCTTTTCAAGCGAGACGTCGTCCCTTCAGCTCCAAGAGGTTTGCCTTTTCTAGGGGACCGCCACAATGCCAGAGCTCAAGATCTAGCGGCATATCAAGAAACGATTATGAAACAGTTGGACATTCAGGATCCCATCTTCAAGGAACAGTGGCATCTTCTGAACCCCCTGCAGCCCGGCCACGACGTTAATGTGACCGGTCTCTGGTTAGAAGGCATCACCGGAAAGAACGTTACTGTGGCGGTGGTGGATGATGGTCTCGACATGAACAGCGATGATCTCAAGCCCAACTACTTCGCCGAGGGCTCTTGGGATTTCAACGACAATGACGCCGAGCCTGCCCCTGTCTTGGATGATGATCGACACGGTACCCGCTGCGCCGGCGAGGTCGCGGCTGCTCGAAACGATGTTTGTGGTGTTGGTGTCGCCTACGACTCAAAGGTCGCCGGTCTGCGTATTCTCAGCAAGCTGATCAGCGACGCCGATGAAGCGGAAGCGCTCATGTACAAGTACGACGACAACCATATTTACTCATGCTCATGGGGACCTGCCGATGATGGTCAGACTATGGAAGCGCCTGATGTTGTCATTCGACGAGCGATGCTGAAGGCGATTCAAAAGGGACGCAGTGGAAAGGGTTCTATCTACGTTTTTGCCAGTGGAAACGGAGCTGGCCAGGGTGATAACTGCAATTTCGATGGATACACCAACTCTATCTACAGTATCACGGTTGGAGCTGTCGACCGAACTGGACTTCACCCTTACTATTCCGAGGAGTGCTCTGCTCAGTTGGTTGTCACTTACAGCAGTGGAAGTGGCGATGCTATTGTAGGTTCTTTTTTCCAGATGCAAATTACTTTGGCTAACATAATCAGCACACAACCGATGTTGGAAAGAACAGCTGTTACAAGGCTCACGGTGGTACATCTGCTGCCGCCCCTCTTGCTGCGGGTATCTTTGCTCTTGTCCTTCAAGTCCGCCCTGATCTTACTTGGAGAGATCTCCAGTACCTGGCTATGGATACTGCGCTACCCATCGATGGCGACGAGGACAACCAACAAAACACCACAATTGGCAAGAAGTTCAGTCACACCTTCGGATACGGCAAGATCGACTCATGGGCCCTGGTTGAGAGAGCTAAGGATTGGGAGTTGGTCAAGCCTCAGTCGTGGTACTTTTCTCCTTGGATCCATGTGAAGAAGGCGATTCCCGAGGGCCGGGACGGCTTGACTGTTACTCTTGATGTCACCAAGGACATGCTCAAGCAGTCCAACTTGGCTCGCATGGAACATGTCACTGTTACCATGAACGTTGAGCACACTCGACGTGGAGATCTTAGCGTCGATCTTATCAGCCCTGACAACGTGGTCAGCCATCTTGCTGTTGCTCGAAGGAGTGACGCCAAGGAGGCTGGATACGTCGACTGGACCTTTATGAGTGTCGCTCACTGGTATGTATATCTTGTTTCTCTGACATGATCTTTCTAACAATTCTTAGGGGAGAGTCTGGTGTTGGCAAGTGGACCATTATTGTTCGAGACACCGAGAAGAACTCATTCAAGGGCAAATTCACCGACTGGCGCTTGAAGCTTTGGGGTGAGGCTATCGACGCAGACCAAGCAACTCTCCTTCCTATGCCTAACGCAAACGACGATGACGATCATGATAAAATCGTAGCGACTACTTCAATCCCCGCTTCCACAACAACAGCACCTCCCGCTACCAAGCCTACCTTGATTGACCACCCTTCCGACCATCCTGAGCGGCCCACCAAGCCTGCTCGACCCAGCGATACCGAGGAGGAAGAGCCCTCAAGCACCCAAAGCTCCGCCGAGGAATCATCCACAGCTTCATCTTCTTGGGTTTCCTGGCTTCCAACATTCGGCGCCTCAAAGAAAGCACAGATCTGGATCTACGGAGCCGTCGGTTTCATCGGAGCCTTCTGCATCGGTCTAGGTGTTTACTTCTGGATCGCTCGTCGTCGTCGTCTCCGCAACAGCTCCCACAACACCTACGAATTTGAACTCATCGACGAGGAAGAGGCTCCTCTCAACGCAGGCGAGAAAACTACCAGCAACAAGACCCGCAGAACCCGTGGTGGAGAGCTATATGATGCCTTCGCTGAGGGTAGCGACGAGGAGCCATTCGAGGACTACCGCGATAACCGTGAGCCATCGCGTGACAGACTTGCAGGCGATGATACTCAGCATTATGCTGTTGGTGATGATAGCGACGATAGTGAAAGTGATGATGACAGCACCGACGAGGATAGAAACGAAAGAAGACCTCTTGGTGGCAGACGTTAAGGCGGAGGTTGAACAGGGCACAGCAAGCCTGGATATGAAGCCAGAAAACTGAGTGAGTGCTTTTTGCATGGATCAGCGGAGTTCATAACTTGAAATATGTTGGTATATTGTTTTTAGTCAATAGATCTTGGATGGGCGTTTGGTTCAAATGTCAAGATTTATGTTACGTTTTATTCCAGTGACTGTTATCCGTGAGGTCTATTCGAAGGCGTCCGCAAAAAGTATGAAAGAGATTATAGGTTACCCGTAAGATTTGTGGCATCTCAGAGCCGGTATTCTTCACAACGTAAATACTGTAGTAATGGTCGGTATAAATTCATCCATTTGTTCGGTCAAACAGTTGTGGAATGTTTATTCAGGCTAGCTACTTAATCAGTCATCCCTCATCCATCTCATCTCATCTTTGCCATACCAAACGCCATATCCTATAACGCCATTACCATAAACCTCAATCCCTCGCTTACTTGACCTAAGCGCTTGTAATGCCCTCCTTCTCCATCTCCTCCACATACCTCTCCCAAATGCTCGCCACCTCGCCATAAAACTCAATATGCGCATCCGCAAGCCCACCCAGCTGCGACTTCATCTCGATCCTCTTGATACGCTCAAAATCGGCTACTTCCTTGACTACTTCGTCGTCAAACATGTCGCTTGTCTTGCGTGCGCTTTCGACCTCGTGGGTGAGCTCTTCGACGCGGAGTTCTAGCTTGCGGGTGCGTTCGCGGCGGGCTTGCTCGTGGTCTACGCCACGGACGTCTTCGATCTTGGCGCGGAGGAAGCTTCCTGCACCGGAACCACCGCCGTGGCCGGATTGGAGGGTGTCGCGCTCTGTTGTTGACTTGTTGAGGTATTCGGTCAGTTGTTCGTAGTCGAGCTGCTTTTGCTCGCGGGCCTTGAGGAGGTTCTTGAGGGCGATGGAGTAGGCTTGCATGTCTCGTAGAGATCCGAGGTAATCTTGGTCGGTAATGTCCTTTAATTTTCGCAGGTGACTCGCTATGTCCTCGATCGATGCAGAGAAGCCGTGAACCGCAGGCTCAACGTGGGGCTCAAGAGGGATGAGCTTTTGGAACTGCTCTGCCAGATCACGCAAATCCACCTCCAGATCTGTCTCACGCCGAGCGACCCGAGCAATAACCTTTTCAATATGTCCCAGGTCGTCATCAAGCTTATCACTTTTCTCCTTGACCTCCAAAAAGCGACGATCCGGACGATGCAGCTTCGTAAAAGCGTTGATAAAAGTATCCGCAAAGTTATCAAACACACCCGCAGATCCAGGATCGCTAGCAGAGCTCACGCGCGAACCACGGGTGCGCATAGTAGCGTTCCAATCAGGGCTTTCGAGGAAAGTGTGCAAGATCGGGGCACGGCGCAGCGTAGGGTGGAGGGACAGACGGATCAGGAAGCGCTGGAGAGAGTGGGCGCGGCGAGCGGTGAAGTCAGAGCCGAAGCGATCGCCGCGGACGTACTCCATGCGCTGCTTATCGGGCAGAGGAGGGACGGCGGCGGCGGGGTATTCTTTGGTGAGCTGTTTGTAGAGGAAGACGAAGTCTGTGAAGCGACGGCGGACGGTGGTAGTTGAGCGAGCGAAGGAGGAGAAGGTAGACTATACTTGTAAGCATCGTTGCATGTGTCATAGGAGGAGTGTGCGTACGTTTGTGGTGATGAGGTAGGAGACAAAAGCATCCTTGGTGCCATCGTTTTCCTTAATAGGCGTATCAACAGTACACTCCAACTTCTCATTGCCCAAAGACGGAGCATCTCTTTCAAGGCCAGTACCAGGCGCATTCATATCATGCCCAGGTTCTTCAGCGGGCGGTACAGCGCGAGCCTGTTGATCCTGGACGTGCTCGCTCCACGAGACGTTTGAGAAGTCATCTTGTTGTTGTTCCATTGCCGTCATTGCATTCAGCGCGAGACCAATTTGTCAAGTCGCAACGTTCAAGCGAGGGTAATTGATTGCGAACGTTGTAGGTCGAGAGGAGTCGTGAGGTCAAGGTAAGTGAAAGTGGGCGGAGTTGGCGGGAGTTGAAGCTTGGAGGATGCTAGGTTGAGTGGAAGTGGTAAGTTGACGTGGGGAGCTGGGATAGATGTGGCGCAGGGACCACTTCTAGATAGAGAGGGGCTTGAAAGGTTACAGGCGGAAGGAGATTGATAGAGATGTAGACGTTTTAAAATTATAGAAAAAATATTTTCCATTCTATTATAAGCTCAAGTGACTCTCAGAGTGCTTTAGGACTCTTTATTCCTTCTGCTGGTGCCTGTAGTGACGGTTCTTGATCTCCCCTCAAGTACCCCTCTATCAAGATCTACGTCCGCAAACGATGACGCAGCTTACCTAGCCAAGGGTCTCACAGGCATCAATTAACTTAGCAGACAGTTCAAGGATACACCAATTGAGACCAAAGATGCTCACGCTCATATGCAGAAAATTATATATACAGATAAAATCATTCAGTGGAATCTATTGCTTCCCAGCCTCGAGAGTGGTCTATCCCAAACAAGTAATACGGGTCCTCTCAATGATGGGCCCAGTTATTGATACAGCGCCTTTCCCATCCCGCCTTGATGCCATACCATCCCATACAGTCATACATATGAAACAACACTCCCAAGTCATGGTACATAAAGCCAAAAGGCTAGTTTCTGCCTCAAATCTCACTCTACTTCTGCTCCTTAGACGAACCAGAGCTGGCCTGGATCTCCTGCTCTAGTGACTTGGCAGACTCGGCGGCCTTATTCAACTCAATCTCTGCCTCAAGCATCTCGCTAACTTGCTTCTTGCCGAGACCCTCAGCTTGAGCCTGAGCGAGTCTCTCCTCCTTCTCGTCGATATCATCTGTGTCACGAGGAGTGGCGAAACCGGAGCTTTGACTAGCCTGGTCCTGCTCTGCCTCATCCTCAATGAGCTCTTGCTGCTCTCGGATAACCTCGAGTCGCTGCTTGTTAGTGGCAGCACCCTCAGCGCTGTGAACCTCAAGCTCGATCTCGTGGTACAGCTCCTCGGGAATAGCAGACATGACACCAATAAGAGCCTCAACCTGGTTGTGGCCCTCACCGGAGCCTTGGCCGTACATATAAGCGTTGCTCAGGACAAGGAGTGTTGAGGGGACGCCCTCCTTGAGACGGAGGTCGAGCCAAGTCTGGAGGTCGCCTCGCATACGGGCAGGGGAGACACTGTGTGTTCGGATACCACGAGCAGCACAAGCAGCCTGGAGCTCAGAAACGGTCAAGCTGTCAACACCCTCGTAGCTAATGGCCTTGTCGTCGCGCTTGATTTGACGCATGCGGTGACGGATCTGGTATCGCAGCATCATGTCGGTTCCGAAGGTGCTGAGGTTCATGTACTTGCACATGGACACAAGCTGGGGTCGTGACAGGTTGTCGAGGGTAAGATCATCACGGAAAGCCTTGCAGATCTTGATGACATCCTGAGCGGTAGGTGTCTCGCCTGTTGCGCGCACCTTGCGGAAGAAGTTGGAGAACTCCTCCTTTTGTGTTGTTGCTTGGCTTAGTGGTAGACCCTCGCCAAGTGTTTGTCTCAAGAATTCGCTGACCTCCTTACGTGTTGATCGGAGGAGGGTAGCCTTAGCTTCCTTTGACTTTTGACCCTCGAATGTGCTGGGAAGCATGTTGGGGAAGAGCTTGAGGGCAAGAGGTAGAAGTGCCTCACCCAGGGGTACGATGATGAAGACGGAGAAAGGCACTAATCGACCGAGATCCTGGACCGTTCGCTGTAGCTGCTTGTTCTCACGACGGGTAAGCTCGTATCCGGCCGCCATCTTGAGGGCCAATCTCCAACTGATCTTGACCTCAGCAGCGAGTAGCTTAGATCCATCCCAGTAGTGGTGAGCCTCCTTCTTGACCTTTTCCCAGAGAGTGAGCTTCTTCTCCTCCTTGGCCTTTTGGGCGGCATCGGACTTCTCCATCACACCCTCGTTGGTACCCACGACTTGTTCTGTATCAGCCTTGGGGCTGGCTGCAGCATCGGCGGGCTTTAGGACCGAGGTATCGTTGGGATTCTTCTCAAGCTTCTTGTCCTCCTTCTTGGCAACCATAGAACCGCTGGCATCCTTGGGAAGAGGCTTCTTAGCCTGCTCGGCATTGAAGCCCGGGGGTGGGCCAGAGCTGGAGGGATCGGGTCGGTGATGATCGGTACTCATTGACCGCGGGATCAATAGAGCGATGGCGGGGACTTTGGCATGTCGACTGACGTGGCGACCAAGAATGGCAGGAGTAACACCTCGAGAGAGGGCCCGGGCTTCGGTGGGTTAGCACACAAGACAACAAGAATCGGTGAAAAGGGCGGTGCTCACCATTTCCCATCAAGGGGTTCCGGGCAACCGCTCTACGAGCGACGTTGGAGGAGGCGCTCATGGCGAGCTGTGGTGGATAGTGGATGAAGGTTCAGAAGTGGCGGATACGATAGTAGCGTATAATTTCTTAATGTCGGCGCAAGGTGTTGGTGGGTGTATCGATGTCGAGTTGTAGAGTAGAAAACGAAAGAACAAGTTGTACAGAGACGAAGGAAGGGACAAAATTGGATGCAAAGTTGAGATTCTCCAAGCGAAGAGGCGTCGCCCGCTAATGGCGAAAGGGTGTGGTGTAGTAGTGTACAGTACAAGAATAGTAGATGGTTTGTGGTGATGGGATTGGATGGATGTCAAGTACATCTACCCATCCTAGCTCCGTCTCCCGCAGACCGGGGTTCGCCGTATCCGGAGCGGATTAAGTGTCAGTCCGGCAGGGCTTACACTGATTGCATCCAATCCCTGTGCTCTGCTTGCGATTGACAGGGGGCTTGCGTCAACAGAATCTAGAAGAAACAGAAGCCTTTACGATCACGTGATGTCCGGTAGTGCCGAGTGTATCCTTTTGTTGGGACTTGACACTCTCTTTTTTCCCTCCCCTGCATGTGAATGTGGCTCGGAGAATTGGTCTCAACAATGGCTAAAGCCCGATGTTATCCCCGCTATGCACTTGTGTTTGTACAGCAATTTTTCTAGAATTCCCGGGTCATTCTGCCGAGAGATTCTGCAATGGATGCAAGTCTCTGACTTCATTTTCTGGCCTCATTTAAGAAGGGGTTGCTTGCAGGCATAGGCTTAGTTGTCATAGCAGCATTGGCCAGTCGCCTCGGAGATTGTGAAACAATGTTCAGACGCTTTAGACTGTTTCTCCTATTGTTTGATTGGTTTCGAAATTGGACAACTAATTGAGTTAATTGTCTGCAGCAACGTCGCACGTCGTCTCACTCATGGTCTAGACCCAGGTAACTCACTGTTCAAGGCAGACCATCCCAGTTGCCACAATTTTAATCGGAAAGTGATGTCTGTTTTCGCCTTGTATGACTTGCAACCTACGGCATGATTAAGACATCAATACTATGCAACCTCATTAGGGTAAACAAGCAAACCTAGCTGTGTGCTTGTCACCAGCGAGAGCGTTATACGCATTGATGATATCAGAGTTGTTGACAGTATCGTCAATTAAAGCGATCTCGTCACCCTCATCATTTTCAGCCACACCATTGTCGAAGGATGAGGCGCTCTGTATGCCGAGGCATTAGCTGCCAAAAGCATTAGAGACACAACATCTACGCCAGTCTACTGAATCAGACCAGGGATTTGGGCCGTTCATTCTTTTTTACACAGACAAGCTGCAAGTGTTGAATGAGAATGCGATGCGACTTGGACAGCTGAAGTATTCGTGTGGATATTCTCTAAGACTTTAGGGTAATGAGATATCTAACTGGTCTAAACTAATATACAGAGCTACCTAAATTATTCTACCTCTTAGGCTTTTGGCGATTCACATCAATAGGTGTTGGATACCTGGTGATATGCAGATCATATTTATTAGAGCCTTTAGGCAAGCTATATCATTATCATCTCACGTCTCATCTATGCCACTAAGAACTCTCACAAACATCCTTATACCGCAATCCATGTCCATACTCGAACAATAGCTCTCCATCAAAAGCCACATCCTCCTTCTGCGCATCAGCGGCAGCCTGAGAAGCTGGCAGACCAAAAGGCAAGTGGCCTTCAGGACCCCAACCATCAGTGCCGAAAATAACATCGAGGAAGGCATCGTGACTGCTGCCGTAGCTGGCAAACAGAGCAGCAGCGTTCTCGGCAACTTCGGGAATCGCAGCGGCACGGTTAAGGCGAATGTCTACGATGGTGGGTAGAGTCGCGTAGATCTTGGCCTGGCGAGCCTTTTCCGTGGTGTTGTATTCGATACTGCCGTTGTTGATCATCGCGGGGAGACCTGGAGCGGTGGTGGGCTTGAAGGGTGAGGCGAGGCGGAGGAAAGCGTAGTCAGCGTCCTCGGGGTTGTCGACGACAGTGAGGTTACGCTGCTCAAGAGCCTCTGCCTCCATACCCTCAACGTAAAACTTGGCATCAAGGGCAGCAAGAGGAAGAGGAAGGATATCGTCCTTGTTGGTCAGCATAGTGAAAGCGCGACGCTGAGTCTCGTTTCCAAGACGGCTGAAGTAATCGTTTCCAGCAATGCGAACGGATCTTTCAACGTCAACGAAGGGGTTGTCAAAGAGGCCAAGCTCGAACTTCTCCTTCATCAGTTTACGGACAGATTCGTCGATGCGAGACTCTGAGACAAGACCCTTCTTGACGAGCTCGATGATGAGCTCGGGCTTGGTCTCGCCGCCGAAGATGTCACACCCGGCTTCGATAACACGACGAGCGCGCTCGAGCTCAGTTGCTTCCTCAAGGCCCCAGAATCGAGTGGTAACGATACCCCAATCGGTAACGACGATACCCTCGTAGCCCATCTCCTCCTTGAGGAGGTCGGTGACAACACCCTTGTTGAAGCCAAAGGCGACCTCTTCCCATGAAGTATTCATAGGACGAGAGTAGTAGGGCATCATTTGTCGAGTTCCAGCAGCAATAGCAGCTCTGAAAGGGATCAGGTGATACTCGCGGTTGTCGCCAGGGTAAGTTGCGTTTTTGCCCTGCTGGTTGTTAGACATCGACCACAACACCAGGAACTTGACTTACCCAAGGGAAATGAGAATCCTCTCCATTCGTCATAGCACCTCCGCCTGGAAAGTGCTTCGTTGTAGCAATAACGGAGTGAGGACCAATCTTGTCGCCTTGTAGACCCTTGATAGCCTCAACGACGAGGGCGCTGGTGAGGTTGGCATCCTCACCCATGGTACCAGTGATGCGGCCCCACCGAGGCTCAGTAGCCAAATCGATTTGGGGATGCAGAGCCTGTCGAATACCGACGGAAATATACTCTTCTCGAGCAATATCGTGGAACTGACGGACAAGCTCGGGTGATCGAATGGCAGCGAGGCCAAGAGGCTCAGTCCACCGAGAGAAGCCTTGGGCAACCACAGAAACAGCATTCTCATCCGTCCATCCACTTTAATGTATTAATTAGTATGTAAAACTTTCGAGGAGTGGTGTAACTTACTGCTGAGGGTCAGAAGAGATAGTGATGGGGATACCGAGAGGTGTGCTCAGAGCAAGTCTCTGAAGCTTGTTATACCAGTTGGCAACACCGCGGACATCATTAACACCACCACTCAGTACATAAGCAGTAATGCGCTTGTCAGTGACAAATCCTTCGATGGTCTCATCAAAGGTGTTGTTGACAACGTTGGTACGAGCGTGGAACATCTGACCAGCCTTGTCCTCAAGGGACATGCGGGACATCAAGTCATCAACACGCTTGTCGATGCATAGAGTCTTGTTTCGGTAAGGAGGATTGGCATCTTGTCGAACAATTGGGTTGGCGATGCTCATGGAGACACCTCCTAGGAGGAGAAGACTGGACCACATTGTGAAGTATGAAGGAAGTGATGGCTATATGAGTGACTGTACAGAGACATGGCCGATCACTTCATGTTATATACTCGAGATCTGAGCCAAGTTATCTCCGTCCAAGATCTAGCATCTCGTTGTGTTAGTCGAGTTAGGCAATTCATCCCATCATCAGTATCTTCATTCGGACCGACCTTCATGATCCTTGCCTGCTTAAGTCTAAACTCTGAACATGAGATTTACTGTCGTACTTTGCGGATTATGATTCCCTTGGCCTGATCGGGGTACCAGGAGTTGGCCGTCTAAGCATAAGAGACAAAATAGTTAGGTCAGTTTAGGTCAGCTTAGACTATCTTAGACAGGGTTCTTAGACTACTTATTAATGACACCCTAAGACTTAGACATCACCTTTTCTTAATACCCAGTAGATCGGTGACATAAAAGTTCCTCATCTCAACACCGATCCAATGACGATGCATCCCGACGGAGCTTCGCCTACATGCTGGCTAAACACCGGAAGGATAAGTACGTAAAAAAGAGAAGATTTTGCAATGCCAAGAGAGTAAAACCTGGTGGTTTGACGGAAATACGTGACTAAAACGGGTGAGGGTTCGCATGACTCGACCATAACGCGGGGATAATCTGGGGACTGCATGCTCTAAACCGTTTAAACATGCGGGGAGCTATACAAGTTTTCGGCCCTTTTTATTAAATCCCATGACTCCAAATCCCGAGTGTCCATGGTTAGAGAACAGAGCTATACCGCCTGTCTGGGTGGACTTTTATCATGGATATCACGTAACGAGTACCAATGGCAGTGGATGTTCTTCCAGCCAAGACCTGGAACAAATGGGGACATCATCAGTTATTGTCGACATCATTGCTGGAAATACTTATGAACGGTATTTCCAAGCAGAAACTTGAGGTCGAAGAAGGTCGTCGACTTGGAGACGATCCACTGCCCACATCCCGATGCAACACTATTCCAGCTACGATCAAGATGGATTTATATTCGCTGATCATGGATGCAATGCGACACCCCACGATTTGAAGTTCGGGAAGTGGTCACGGCAATTGAGAAGAGACTTGTTCAAAGCATATCAATTTACACAATTGCTTCACTCACAATTAAGTTGTTCAGTATTTTTGTATGTATGTATGTAAATTGCTTGCATGGAGAGGCTATCTCATTGGACATTTAACCATGTCAGCATCAAATCAGGAAAGTAAGTAACTTATAGGTCAGTAAGTGAAGGAACGCACAATTGTAGTCAATTGTTGCATAAAAAGAAGCTTGAAAATGAATTAAGCTTAATTGCGGTGACGTTATTCACCCGAAGACTAAACTCGGATATCGGCGTGACCGTGCGTAGAGGAACCTCGGGACGATGCTCGACACCATCACCAATCGAGTCAGACACATCCGTAGACTGCTCAATTGGACTTGCTGCAGATTTCTTACCATCCCTCAGTGACTCAATGAAATTCATTCCCTCAAGTCGTAGAGGACTGACTATGTGTCCGACATGACCCGATTGGAGAAGCAGGGTTGTTGACAATGGAGGAGGTTCAAGCAAGTTCCTCTTACAAGTCAGATGCAGAGGCTTACCCTACTCTTCCGGCTCAAGCGAGATCCTATCAACATGTCGACTGTCTTCTGCGAGGTGGGAACAACAGTATGTTCATACCTTAAGTCTCCCTCTCGGGGCGTATATAATGCCTTGGAATTAACTTTACTTACAAAAAGCTTCTTCTCTGCGCACCCCTTTGACCCTATGTCAATAGATACTGCGCTTTGGGCCGTAGGAGTATAGCTAAAGAGCTAGTAATCTGACAATTTGGCACTGGAACTGGCCAGTTGCCGAGATTGAGACTCTTGGAAGGTAATAGCTTAACCAGTCCTGCCCGTGGAACTAGAAGTTTTTGTTTGTACTACTTCCAGTTCCACTTATTGCATTCCCAGTTCCATTTGTTACTAAGAAACATAAGAGGGCATATACAAACAATGCAGTTGTGTATAGATCACACTTGAACATTCGTTGATCTAAGGGATAACCAAAGGTCCCTCTTCCACTGTTCCACCCCTGTACTTCTCCGGCTCTTCGGACAACTTGCGCAACCGTGACGAACTCTCAGCATGACCCCATCCCTTTGCCATAAAGTCTGCGGTGATACTCGAAACAACACGAGTGTTAAGTTCCTGCTGTTCACATCTGTCCTCCTCTTCCAATCGGGCCTTGTCCTCCTTACTCATATTTTGGCGACGGAGGTTCTTGATCTCATCCATGATGTGCAGCAAGACGGGTTCTGGACAACGGTTTCGCTCCGCTGTATGTTTCGCCTTCTGAGCATATCGTCGTGTTACATCTGTAGCGCCCTCGATAGAGAAGGCTATGGCATAACCAATTTTCTTCCTCCAGCCTAATTACGAAATGTTAGTGTTCACGTCTTGACAGGGCAGGCAATGCATCAGTGTAATGACTTACCTTGGGCGTATAGACCTGGAAGATCAAAGGCTTCCTCGCATGGATCAATGTGAACCCATCTCTTCTTATGTTCCGAGTACACCTCGGTCCACAAATGGTCCTCGCTGTTCCATACCCATCGGGCCCTGGCGCCTAGCGCCCGACAGAGCATTGTAAAGCAGTTCGCCCACTCACCAACTCGCCCTCTTCTGGTTTCAAGGAGCTTCCAAACGTCCCCATATCGGGGAAATCGTTCGTATGTTTGGCAGTCTTCCCTCAAACATCTGTAAAGCTCAACACGCAAAGCCCCGCAAGCTGACTCTTCCGAGGTTGGTGCAGTCATCCCTAAAGCAATAGTTGAAGACAAACATATCGAACATGTTGGGTTGTTTACCCAAGTGAAAAACGAGCGTTTGAACCATCGCAGCATTGCCCGGATGAGGCAGTCACTGTATCCCCACTCAGGCCGTCGTCCATCGCCAAATGACTCTGCTTCGGCTTGCAATATCATGCTCTCTTCTTCAGCTTCGCTGTAGAGTCTCGCTAGTGGGATGCTAGTCAGAGCCTCGTCGAGTAATCCTGGGTTCTCGTATCTCGTTGGGGTCAAGGAGAGGGATATCATGAGGTTGCGGAATTTTTGGGAGTCCCGGTCGTTTACGTCCGGAGGCTGTGGGTATAGCGGTGTCCGCACTCGTCTCCGATTCTGGGGTGGCAGCACCAATGCTTTTCCAGTGTCAGTTGCAGTATACTGCGGAACCGGCTCTCCGTCCGTGGGCGGACTATAGGGCGGAGTTGTTTCATCCTCAGTTGATGGAACTGCTTGTTCAACAGCAGCTCGATGGGAGATCCTTGATTGCTTCAGTTCATCTAATAGTTCGGTTCGCCGCTGCTTCTCAAATCGACTTCTCAAGTTGCGCATCCACTCTTGGCCATACTCCGATGGTTTAGAAGAGGATGCCGTGACGGACTTTGTGGGTTGCAGATGCGTAGCAAGGTCTAGCTCTTCACCATGCGACGCGGCCCCGATGAGGGGCAGACGAGGGCGATGCTTTACTCGTGCTTTGATGTCTTCGAATATGCGTGCAAAAGGTATCACAATTGCAGCACCCGAATCCGGGGACCCAGCCACAATATGTCCATACAAGTTCCCAGACTCGGCGTCAATGACCCAGGAGCCACAGTCTCCGGGTTCTAGTCGCGAATCCAAGAGGACGTTGTAGACGTCTTGGTACAGACTGCTGTTGGTGAGGCGAGCGTACATGAGAGTGCCTGACATGACTCCTGTAAGCGTTCCTCTAGAGGTGGAGGCTAGAATCTCGACGTCCTTGGGGCCGTCTGTGACAACATGCTGGATCGTGGCTTCGCCCTTAGCAGAAAAGGAGGAAGGGTCGAATCTGTTCGCGGTGCAGTGAATGGGCTTGGTCACCTCGATCAGGGCGTAGTCGAGACCTGAAGGTGGTTCGTCGAGGGAGGATAGATAGACGTGTCCCAGATGTTGTGGGGGCAGGAACGTGCTGGGCGAAGGTCCGTCTTCAGAAGCCCGACGGCTCTTGCATTGTGACTCCTCCTGTGTTGTGTCCATATCTTGTATGGTCGGCGAGAATGGTGGCTGGAGCGTGGAACCTGCGTACCGTGGGCTCATGGCGACATTGTCGGCTTGTGCCAACCAGTTTTTCTCACAAGCCGCCGATGCTACTTCGTCCACCTCGTCGTCGTCGCTGTCGATCTCGAATTCGTCGTCGCTGACCTCGTCCTCTGTGTAGCTCGGGGCAGTGTCGGGGTCGAACACATGACCTGCTGTGGTGTAGTAGAACTTATCCGACAGCTGGATGATGCCACCGACAGTAGCTTGTTTGCAAGTTCCGTGGCAAATGCTTGGTTCAACGAACAACGGCATCCCGCATGGATTACTAGCAAGGGAGGCAAAAACAGGTCGTTGATCGGTACCATCGTCTGCCAATTGAACGAGCTGATTGAAGTCGGGCGGCCGAGCCATATGGGCCGTCTTGATACCAGGGAACTCGTTGAGAATGCCGCTATCTTTAATTGCACTTCTCACCTGTTTGCGATGTGCGACGACTTCGCAGCAAAACAGGATGGCTGGGCTGGCAGTCTTTTCTGACTTACCAAACATGTAGATGGACCATGTGACCCAGCTCGATACTGGTTCGACTGACCTCTCGAGATAGGCCTTGATCTTTGGAGCCAGCGTCGCGAATGCGTCTCTCGCTGGGCCTTTGGCCGCCCAGCATAGCTCGCTGCCGACTTTGCCAACCTTGCCTATGTAGCGGCCGACAGACAACTCTGGTTCAGGCCATGCGAGAGGTCGTGTTGCGGACCTGCCACTGAGTATGGCGATGCCGCTCTCCCAGGATCGCAGAGGGGACGTTACGATTTCCAGCGGCATGGTTCAATGTATTTCATGATATCTTGCTGAAATCATGAAGAACATGGTTTCTCAAGTGAGAATTATCCCTCGACACTGATGGATGGGATTCAGCCTTAGTTTGGGGGCTGTGTGAAGAGGCTCATCGCGCTGATGCGGCGTAGCATCCGCCAATTACAGCGGGATGTAGCTTCATGCATGATGCACCCGACAGGGCTGGCTGCCTCGCCTGCCTTATAGTCTGTCAGCGTCCCAGAGCCTGATCTTTCGTGTGAATCAAAGATACCGGAAAACTATTAGAATTGCGATCATGGCAGACAAGACGGAGCTTGATTCGAGTCTGTTGGATCTCCCGCTGCCGCAACTTACCAAAGCAACAATAGCCAGCGAGTACTGGGCCTGTCAGCACCAAGACCAACACCTCAACAATAGGGACTTAGACCTACAATCATTTTGGGCATACTACAACAAAGAATGCGCCAGGGCTCTTCACAACGGAGGGCGATACGTGGCTTTGCGATCACACCGTGATGTGGTCGACTGCATCCGCAAACTCAAGAGCGGAATGCTGCGTCATGACATCAAGGAAGAGCTGCGAGAGAAACTTACATCGCCTCACGACAATGAAGACAAGATGCTCGATAACTCGATAGATTTGGCCGCCAGTTTGCTTTTGATGATGAGCTTCTGCAGCTTCGCGTACGGCTTCTCTGGCAGAAGTCATCTCCGTTGGAGTCATGGGTCCTTGGAGAGCTTTGTGTCAGCCTACTTTGATCCTGGAGCTGCTCAGGCTAAGGAGAATGTCAAGATGGAGAAGATATTCACTGCGCACAACTTGTGCCGCATCGCAGGGCTGGAAATCGTTTGGACTGACAACTTAGTTGACCATCTCCGATTGATCGATGATGATCAACGTGTGCACATCTTCCATCATGCTTCGTTCCTATACGCCCAACAGCAGAGGTTCACAATCCTTCACGGCCACTCAATGTGTGAGTCCGCTGACTTGTCGTTGCAGTACCGACTCCCTACTACCCAAAGGTCTCGCGGACGAGACGTTGCAGACGTTGGCACTTCTCTTCCCATCCTCAGATGAGCAAACAAGGCATTGGTTCGTCAATCAGCCTCACGAGGGCGTTGATAGACGAATCATTCAGTGTGGACAATTAAAGACAGACCATCGACAAACTGAAAGGTTTAGATTTTGGAATGATCGTCTTGTCGTGTTGAAGCAGGTCTTTGACGAAGCAGAGCCGAAATCGTTATCGCAATGGTGGCATGATAGGCGGAATGGCGTCCAATGGTAAGCAAATCTTCCCAACGCATATTTTCATCCTCTGATACCAGTCTCATCAACAGGTACACATTCTGGGTAGCCGTCCTCGTTCTTGTTTTGACGATATTCTTTGGGTTGGTGCAGAGTATTGAAGGTGCTTTACAAGTGTATGCCTCCTTCAAAGATATGAAAGATGAAGAATCTCCAAGTACGCGTTACGTTATGTAGGCCATTGTTACTGAGAACATAAGAGACGAAATCAGCGATTAGACTTTCACCATTTTAGACGAGTTTTAGACTATTTGGCGTATCCTTAGATTAAAAGGACAAGCGGTTAAGATGAACGACCCAGTTTCGCCTGCCTGAGTCTCATTGTCTTGCATGGGAATTCACGAGTTTTATCAACGCCATAAAGATAGCTGAAGGATGATACTTCAATCGAGTCCGCAATAAATGAGAACCAGCAGTGACGCCATTGCAAGTTACGGCTCTATGATAACCGCGGCCGTGCCCACCTTGATCATTGAATCTTGTCTTACCCTATGGCCGATACGACCACGGGTATGCACCGTCATTTTGCTCGTGCCGAGGTCGCCTTTCAAGCGTCAGCCATGGATTTGGAAAATCCGGGGTGCTTGGAAATCGAATTTGACTGGTTGGTAATCGTAGCACGTGCTTGGAATGCCATTAATAAGAATAACGCCAACTTGTTTTCGACGACACCCTCTTCAATGTGATGACTGTCGATGTACTATCAGCTTGTGATTCAGAGTAATTAATGCCAAGGGTAAAGGGACGGGGATATGGGAGTTATTGATGCGGATGGACGGCGCCAAGAAGAGCCTGCACCTTTTCCCCAGATCGACAAGATGACAGCCAGAAATGAAACGGGATATTCGCACATTTCTTCCGATCTTATTGTCATGTTCCGGACTTAAGGCGAAATGCCGTTGTCACCACTGCTGCTCTGCCACATTTCCCGGCCTCCGAAATGTCCCGGTGAAGAGATGGAAGTCATCAGTGAGGGGATCTCTTGATCAGAAGCTGTTTTGGTGCTGTCATGTTGTACAACTGTAAATTCATTGTGATACTGTAAGAATCTAGACTTCTCCAGACTCAATAGAAGCCAAGGCCAAGTGTAAGGCCAAGTGCAAGCGGCAAGCCACGGAAGCGACTACCGTGCCCACCCTGACGACCGTTCCTGCTTCGCACGGTCCCACAACCATCTCAACGCCGTGATCCATGGACCTGTACATCTTCAACAGGCAAACAATTGGTGGGATGGCAAGTACCACCCCTTGCGCCTCGAACTCTCAACACCAACACCATCTTTGCGCCTTCTGTCGCCCTATCTTAAAGCCCCCCCACTTCCAACCTTCCAACCCATCCTCAACTCATCTCTCTCCTCCTCATCCTTCACTTCTCTTCTCTCTCATAATACTGTACGAATCTACCGGCCTCTTCTCTCATCAACACTTCTACTCCTTATATCTTTTTGCCTCAAAATCCAGCGCCTATATAATTATTTTCGTCCCTCCGATTTCGGTTTTACTGGCTCAACAACTCCCCGCGCCAGCGCCGAATCATCGTACCATTGACCTCAACAAGAAACGTTAAAATTGCAACGACATTTGGACGCATCACCACTAAAACGCAGCGCTTTTGATCACGCAGCAAGCTTAACTCTTACGCCAAGCTTGCTCTTCAATTGCCCTTTACTCGCGACGGCCTCATCGTTCCAGGTCGCCTAGAATGAACCTGAACAAGGCCGCTCGAGTTATCCTCTTTGGTGCGCCTGGCGTTGGCAAAGGAACCCAGAGCGAGCGCTTGCTCTCTCGTTTCCCTCAACTCAATCAGATTAGTACCGGTGATCTACTTCGTCGAAATGTCAAGGATAGGACACCACTCGGTAAGTTTTGGATTAAACCCCTCCATGACGAATGCTGACAATTTCCACAGGTATCAAGGTTGAGAACACCATGAAGGCCGGTGGTCTTGTGGCCGACGATTTAATTCTACGACTTATTTCTAACGAATTCAAGACTCGTGGCTGGCTTGCCAAGAACGGTTCAGATGTCATGACCCTTTCATCCGAAGCAACAGCAATCGAGCACTCTTTCAATAACAACGCTGGCGTCGAATCTTTCATCAACGCCGCACCTTTCCTCGACGGGCACAGACCATCCGAAGCCTCAAACGACCCCTCAGCTTCGTTCATCCTTGACGGCTTCCCCAGAACAGCCTCCCAGGCCGGACCTCTCGACAAGCTTATTCCCATCAACCTTGTCGTCTCACTCAAGACACCTGTTTCTGTAATTCTCGAGCGCATTCTTGGACGCTGGGTCCACGAACCCTCCGGCCGTGTCTACAACACTAGCTTCAATGCGCCAAAGGTCCATGGGCTCGACGATATCACCGGCGAGCCCTTGATTCAGCGACCCGATGATTCCGAAGAAGTCTACCGCGCCCGATACAAGAAGTTCACGGAGACAAGCGAGCCTGTTTTGAACCATTACGCCCAGAAGGGTGTGCTTGTTGAGATTGAGGGCATGAGTAGCGATGAGATCAGCCCCAAGCTATTCGCCGAGTTTGAGAAGCGCTTCGTCTAAGAAAAAACAAATACCCTACGGTTTCAAGACTTTATGTTCTAGTATATGATTATTTACTTCGTTCGTTTTTGGTTTAGCTTTTATTTTGGTTACTATGGGAGTTTATCACGGCGTGGAATGCTGCTGATGGAGTTGCAAAAGACAGGACTGGCTGTCCTTGTCAGATGGCGCCAAATGATGGTAGGAGTTGTTTGTCCACAAGGACATGGTGGCGATTGTGTACGGGATTGTTTGCTTTGGACTGGTTTGAGCGCAGGAAAGGGCTCATGGGCAATGTTTGTCTAAATGATATCCACACATCGACCCCTTCTTGATTCGCATCGCGAATGTGATTGACACAATGACTTTAAGTGACTGAATTGGATTGAATCTCATTGAGATTGCTGTAAAAAAGTCCCGCTATGTATACATATCTTAACCTAAAAATCATGGCCCAGCATGGCCGTTCCATCTCTTCTAACGCAGTTCCATGCATCGCATTCAACGTTTCACCATATGGCAAATCGAGTCGTACCTTCAAGACATTCCAAATAAACAAACCGTCATACTCCGTCCGAGTTCATCCTGTAAAAGCTTGTAGGGAAATGATAAGCTGAGCTTGTAATTCCCAGCTTAGTCGCGCCAGCCCTCGCCGCCCTGAAGACCGCTGGGTTGACCTTCTGTTTGGCCAGGTCGTAGAGGTGTGTTCTCGTCTTCGTCGTCGTCGAGTGCGCGCGCAAGCTCATCGGGGTCCTGCATCTTGGCATCGGGGTCAACGGGACCACCAAATTCGTCGTGGTTGCGGTTGTGTCGCTCCTGCTCGAGAACACCGTCGTCTGCGCTGACTGAGATACCACGAGCTCCCCACTTGGGACGAGCCCCGCGCCTGTTACCGCCCTGGTCATCGTCAAAGCCACCAGGACCGCTCTCTTCATCATCCTCCTCGTCGTTAACGAAGCGCTTGCCGAAGATGCGGCGGAGAAGCCAGCTGCGGCTCATGTCGTCAGCGTCAACGATACCACCACCACGGAGCTTGACGCGCTGGCGGGTGTAGTAGACCCAGGCAAAGTCGATGTAGAGAGCTGTCTGGATGACACCGAAAATGACGGAGATGATGTTGGGGCCTCGGCCGTGCATTTCGAATTCGCGGATGAACCAGTTAATGCAGTAAAGAGCGCGGTAGGAGCCGAGTGCGACGAGGTAGAAGGAGTCGATAACGGTGGGGACGGTTGTCTGTCTCAGGAGGAGAAGCTGAGGGAGGACGCAGACGGATTCGAGGATTTGGGAAAACACCCACATCCACTAGAAAATGTTAGCATTGCCGTGATTTAGAGAATTGTGGATGGAACGTACAGTCTGGAAACCTCGATGCTCGGCACTCTCAAAGATGAGCATGACGATAGGCGACAAGATGAAGGAGCCGCCGAGAATGACAGCACCAATCTTCCAAGACACCTCACGCTCGCGGGATCGAGGGTAGATCCATTGCATAATAGCAAGAATGTAAATCGACGAAAGGATATAAAAGATCTTGAAGACGATGTTCCACGGCACACTCTCCCTGAACAGATCGAGGTATCGGGTGCAGAAGACCAGAGCGTAGAGCACCTGGGTAATAAGGGAGACACCCTCTGCGCTGCGGTTTCTGTGGATGGCGAAGATGAGGATGCATTTCGAGAGGGCGTGGGACAAGTCGCCCAGAACACGGAAGAGCTACAGAATGTCAGTCAGTCGCTGATGTTTGGGGTGGTTGTGTCGCAGCGTACGTTCCACGCGCCCATTGTCAAGGGCGGGTTGCTCGAAAGTGAGCTATCGAGAGGAGTTTATCGGGTTGGTGACTTGCCCGCAGCAAGTTTGAGGTCGAGAATTGATGGCGATGGAGGGAGAGATGAAGAAGACAAGTTGTCGAGTGGTGCAGTTGTAGGGGTAGCTTAGGCAGCTCTAGCTTGGATTGGTGATGCGATACGGGTGGAAGAAGAGGTGGAGTCGTTTCGCCTCGGAACTGGGGAACTGGGGGCCTGGAGCTTGCGTCAGTGCTGGTGCTGGTCCCTTGCCTTAGGTGAACCTGACTGAAAGTCAACGTCAACCTCTCGGGGGTATTTCAGCCACGGCGGTTACCATTTCCGGTCAGCTGCGCCTCAGAGAAACGCATGCCTGGAGAACTCATGCAGATATGATTGCCTAGAAAATTTGTAGATTGGAAATGCTACTGTATCTAGATCTTTATTTCCTGTGACTTTGATGCTACCATTGGTGACGCGGATCTAACGGGATGTGGTGAGATCAGGGGTTGTACTGTAGGGACTGTAGCATGGGCCACCAACTGAATGAATGTTTGTACAATGAATCGCTGAAACTGCCGTCGAAACTCAACTTTCTCTGCCTCAACACTGGCAGCCCAATTGCCTTGTTGATTCTCTTTCTCATCTTTTTATCAAGCTTTGCCTTCAATAATATTCAAACGCTTTGACTTAGACGTAGCCGTTAGATGTTACTGCCGCTCTACTCAACTGCTTCCTACAACTCTTCCCTTGACCAGCCCCTGCGGATCCAAGCGAAACATCCTCAATCCAGTCCACGTCACCTCGCCATTATACCTGACGGCACCCACTATCTCAAGCATCAGTCAATTCAAGCTCACGATGAGGCTATCGGCCTTCTGCGCCGTGCTTTGGCTTGCCTGTGCCACCGCTCTAACGGTACCTAATGCCGAAAAGATTGAGAAGAAGCTAGAGAAAAGAGATGATCTTCCACCAAAATACTGGCGTAAGTTACCAACCAGTCTTGATCTTTCAGAGTGACGAATTCTTATTAACAACTTCTAGGGGAGGCTCAGTGAGTGTTGCTCTGCAAATTATATCCCGTTCATGTACTTACGATAACGCCAAGAGGCCATCTACACTATATCGGCAAGTATTTCGACGAGGCTCTTGAACCAGCTGCCCAGAATGCACGCATCAAGGTCCTCATGCAGACATACCTAGCGACAATGCGAGATCTAGGAGTCCAAACATGGCTAATGCATGGCTCCCTACTCGGTTGGTGGTGGGGAAAGAAGGTGAGAAACTCAACGTTTAACGTCGTGAAATCTTCTAACCAAGCCACCAGGTTATGCCATGGGACTTGGATGCTGATGTCTCTATGACTGAAGCGGACATGTATTTTCTTTCCGCCTACCACAACATGACCATCTACTACTACCAGTATGATGGGTGTTCGGATGGATGCTACTTCCAGCTGGAATTAAATCCTCACTTCAAGCATCGTGGGAGGGATGACTGGAAGAATGTCATCGATGCTCGCTGGATCGATATGCAGAATGGGCTGTTTATTGACATTACAGCCGCACGATATGACCCTGGGCATAAACAAGGTGAAGGAGTCATGTATGACAAAAATGATCATGAGTTCAAGGTATGTGTCTGACTATTCTGATGGCGGTTATGCTGACTTGCAATTAGGACAAGTACATATTCCCACTTCTCGACACTACATTTGAAGGTGTCCCCGCCAAAGTTCCCTACCGGTACCAGCAAATGCTTGAATCAGAATATGGCAAGGCAGCTGTATCAAAGACCGACTATAATGGGTATGCATCAAGGTATTCTGTTTGTGGAAGTCTTGGGCTAACAGGGAATCAGGTACCGATTCGACGCACAGAGGATGCAATGGTTCCCTATGAACTGAAGGAAGGTTTACGTTGGGAAAGCATGATTTTGGAAGTCAGTTTAGTCTTGTTGAGCAGGACATGTATTATGGTAGCGATAGAATGAGAAAAGGATAGAATGGATTTAATATGCGACACCAGGATGTCAGAAGAATTGGGCGTCATGAGCATAAGAGACGAAATAATTTAGTGATCTTATGCCAGTTTAGATAAGCACTTAGGTTACTTTATTTTGGTAGCCTAAGCCTTAGACAATTGAGTTTGTTTACTTTAATGCTGGATTGCTAATAATCACATGTTTTCCACAGCTGTATAATGATCGCTTTGACCTTGAAGGTCTTTTAGTAATCGATTGAGCGATTGTAATTCTTTTTAAGAAGTATTTGAGATTTCATGAGAGACATGATTGTTGTCATGATGATCATGGCTTAATTGGATGCCCCGCGACTCCAGAACGCGTCTCCCCACACGCGTTAGCAGCATCTCAAACATTACTTCATCAACATCACATCGAAAAAGTTCAACCGCAACACCACAACGGCGCATTCTTCTGACCCGCCACCAGTCGACGAACATTGATGCACCAATAAATACTGATTACAATCATTCACCGCCATGGCCACAGGCATGTCTTACTAGCCCCCAAACGACATGCATCAGACCGAATACTAATACCAGCAACAGGCCAGCAGGGCCGCGATCAGCGGCTGCAAGAGCGTCTACGAGGTGCCCAGTACGAATAATCGACCTCAAACCCGAGGAAATCCGCTAATGCGACCACAGGCGCACGAATATCCAGGACGACTCTTTTAATCTCGACTTCAATCTCGATATTGCTGGCCTTAACATAGCCAGCTCGACACCCGCCGCACCGAAACCCGCACCACTAGCATCATCAGCGAATACTTCTGCTAAGAGGAAGAGATTGGAGAACGAGCCACCTTCGTCGCAACGGAGCCCGAGAAGACGGTCGCCGAGAATAAGATCTGATGATCCTTACGACTTGCCTGATACATCTAAGGAAGAAGGCGCGCAGGATACTTCAGGCGAACTTGAGGCGGAAATTCAAGAGCCCGCTATCGATGCGGTAGAGGAACCAGAAGCTGAACCGGAACCAGAATACGAGCCGGAGCCCCAGCCAGAACCAGAGCTACCTAGCCCAGCGCAATCCAGCGAAGCGACAGAAGAGAATGAACCCGAGATCGAATTACCGGTTTTGCCGAATGAGAATGGCTCCGTATCAGATGCTAGACCCTCGAGTCGCAGAACCGAAGATGTCCAAAGTCCTCCAGAGGAAGCGCAAAACATGCAGATCGACGCTCTGTCCTCAACCACACGCATACACGCTGCGCTTGCAGAACAGGACAATGCCCCTCCATCTTCGTCGCCACTCGCTAACAAAGTACGCCGAAGTGAGGGTCCTCCGATAGTTCGATCGAGAATGTCCTACAGAAGAGCTTCGAGAGCCACAGAAGTTAGCCAGGATGGTGATGAGCCAGACCAACCAGATCAAGCTCCCGCAGATGACGAGCTCACGGAAGACGCTCCAAGCGAAGAAGAACCAGATGTCACGGTGGAACCAGTCGAAGAAGACATTGCGATGGAAGACCAGAATGCGCAAGAAGAGGAAGAAGCTGTCGCAGAAGCAATTGATGCGGTCGAAGCAGCCAAAGTGCTTGGTCAAAAACGTTCCCGAAGGAGCCCTCGAAGGAGCCCACCATCCCAATCGCCACAAGCAGAGCCCGAGGAACAGGCCGAAGGAGAGGAGCGAGCACCGAAGCGACGCCGTGGACGACCATCAGACAGCCCAGCGACGCAAAGGCAACCGGCAGCCAAAGCGAAGGCCACTACTAAAACAAAACCGCGAAAGGGTGAAAAGCCACTACCGAAACAGGTGCGCAAAGCGAGGGAAGCCGAGAAAGCCCGCCGAGTCAGTGATGGATCAGCTATCGAAATTACCGTGCAGCGCTTTGTCAATTTTAAGAAATATGGCAAAGATGCTGGAGAGGAAGATCAGCTTGCTGAGGATGTGCCGTTCACGATGAATGGTGAAACAGTTGTGGATGTCTTTTCGCAGGTCTGTCTGGAAGTCATTGATGGCACGGTCGCAAAGCTCTACGAGACGCTTAGCACTACAGAAGAAAAGGACAAGAAGAAGGAATGTCGGATAAAGATTCTCGCCCTCGAGGCGTATAAAGAAGAGCTCAACGGTCGATTACTTCAGCAGGCGATCCACCTGAACGATTGGCAGACACTCAGGAAACGGGTCCGGATCGTGCAGCGAGAGAAGCTGTCTTTACGAGAAGAAATTTTACGGCTCAAGGCAGAGAGAGAACAGGTCGCTCTAAAAATGGACGCTGTGCGCATCAA
Organism: Fusarium citri; assembly: GCA_004367485.1. Classification (NCBI taxonomy): domain Eukaryota; kingdom Fungi; phylum Ascomycota; class Sordariomycetes; order Hypocreales; family Nectriaceae; genus Fusarium; species Fusarium citri. The sequence goes on along the minus strand of QHHH01000009.1, from coordinate 97,157 downwards.
GCATGAAGAAGATACCAAAGAGTCAAAGGTAAGTTACTATTGGTATTCTCTCAGCACTTGGCTAATCTCTGCAGCACCGACTCGATACCTCTGCTATAATGCACGATGTAGACATGGCAGTGGAACGGGGACGAGACGCCCCTGAACTTTCGCGTGCCCAAGAGAAGAAGGCCGATCTGGCTAACCTTGAGCTTCTCGTGGCACGCATTACTGATGAAGCCAGCTCAGCGAGCTCCGCAGGCGGAATGCTCCAACAGGTCAAAAACTTCAATGCCTTCCTTGAACGCGCAGCAATTGCTATGGAAACAAAAGGCAGATGATAAAGCACCACGACAGCAACGAACGAAACGTCTTTTTTTATAAACTCCAGGTCATCATATACTTTTTTAGTGTTACTCCGCTCACTGGATCTTGGCCTTGCTAAAGTCCATCTCAGGGTGCTGCTCCTGGAACTTCTTGAGGATATCTGCCTTCTTCTGCTCGTCAGAGCTGGGAAGACCCTTCTCCTTCTGCTGCTGGTCGAACATCATCTTCTCGACCATGCCACGGGTCTCACCGTCGAGGTCCGACAGCTTGGAGTTGTCGGGCTGGATCTTGGTCACGTCGATCTTGGGGGCAGAAGTGACAACGTGAGGCCACCACTCCATCTTGTTGACCTTGTCGAGGTGGATCTCGACAGTCTTGGTGCCATCTGAATTGGTGCTCAGAGTCCAAGTGGAGTCGTCAACGTGGACGGCGTGAGGAAGGTCGCCCTGGAGTTGGGTTAGATCTGTAACATGGCTTGGAGAGTGATTGTTGTGTACATACCTGGATGATTGGATCCTGACCTTTGATACCCGCCTGTAGGCTCTGCTTCTTGATAGTAATGACAAGATCCCTCGACTTGAGGTTTCCGGGCACGTCAAAAGTGACATTGAGCTCAGAGATAGTCTGAGTCCACTTGTAAGGCAGGGCAGCTTGCTCCTGGGCCTCTTGGGCCGTGGCGGCGGCAGTCTCAGCGGGTGTAGGTTCTGTCATGAGTCAGTATGCTTGGAGGTGCAGCTGTGGGATGTTCCTTCTCCACAGAGACTATAGCATCAATATGGTTTGTACATACCGTTGTCGGCCATTGTGATGAGTCGTTCAGTCGTGATATGTTACGACAGAAGTCGATGGAAGCTGTTGGGTATGAGAGAAGGCTGACAATAATGGAGGGGCAGACTGAGAGTGGGGCACGTGGAATTATCCTTTACATTAGACTACAGAAATAAAGTAGCCTGAATGCTTGCATAAGCCGGCACAAGGTGACCACATTATTTCGTCTCTTATGTTCTCGACGACTAGTTATTCTGACACCCTAAGGGTGGGGCGATCTCTCCTAAAGCTTTGACCAATGGGGTAGTCACCGTCAAGCCTCTTATCCCTGTAGCTTCAGCCGTGCAGAACCTTGGGCGACCTGATTAATAACGTTCATCTTTCAACACAACGAAGTGCTTTCTTCTCCCTTCAATCGTCAACTTCATTGTAGTCCGTCAAAATGTCTCGCGCAGGCGTTGCATTCCGCCAAAATGCAGATCTCAAACCGACATCACCCGGTCAGGAACAATGTCCTGTCTGTAAGACAACCCGCTACTTTAACCGCGACATGGAGTTCCGCATCAATCCGGAATGCTACCACCCCATGTGCAAGACCTGCGTCGAGCGCATCTTCAAAGACGGACCCAACCAATGTCCCACAGCCAACTGTCACAAAACGCTGCGTCTGCGCGGCTTCAAAACAGCCTTCTTTGCCGATTTGGCTGTCGAGCGAGAGGTCGATATCAGGAGACGAGTCGCGGCGGTTTTCAACAGAACGGAAGAAGAGTTTGAGACATTGGACGACTTCAATGAGTACCTTGAGATGGTCGAGGACTTGACCAGCGATCTTGTCTACGGAAATGATGAAAAGAAGCGCAAGGCGGAGGCCAAATTGTCCGAGTGGGAAGCTAAGCACAAAGCCGACATCGAGCGCAACAGACGTCTAGCGCGTGAATCAGACGATGCCCGTCAACGCCGCATCGCGGCTGAGGAAGAAGAAGCGCGCCGCCGACGCCTCCTCGAACGACAAGAAGAACTCGACGAAAAAGCCAGCGCGAAACGCTTCCGCGAAGAAATGCTCGATTCCCTACAGAGTGCCGAGATGGGCCGTGCGACCGAAGCAATGGACAAGATCATGCTCAAGAAACGAGGCCAGAACAAGCGTGACGCCGCTTTTGGAGCTGCCGGCGCTGGAAGTGGTCTCTCGATCCGTGGACTACGCGAGAAGAAGGGTCCTGTGGTGGATAACAAGCCCTACGATCCCTACGGCGGTGTGAGCGTCATGCCGCAGCGTGTCGACCTTGCGCCTGAGAAATTGGCGACATATTCCAATGAGTGGGTCGAGATTACACGGACAAAGGAAGCTTTCAAGGCTGGTGGTTATAGCCCTGATGAGTTCCTCACAAGAGCTTTGTTCGAATGTTTCTCAGGATTGGGAGTGTTTGTGGACGAGGAGAAGGTCGAGAGGAGTGTTTCCACAGCGAGTGCCAAGGAGGCAGCTGCAACGGGAGATACAGGGGGCAGAATGGACGTTGATGATGGTTTTTAGATGTTTTTTTTTATTTTAAGGGCATAGCTACGGCGTTACGGGGAGTTTGGGAAAATTGCAACGAAGATTATGGCTCATTAGAGTTGGGTACAATCAGGGTAATAAACGGTGCCCAGACACCGATACAGCTGGGTAACGGAAGAGTTGTCTAATAAGACTAGGTCGCGAATATAGAGTGGCCTAAGTTTTGGTCTAAGCAGGCATAAAATGACTAAATCATTTCGTCTCTTATGCTCTCGTCGGCCAATTCTTCAGACACCCTCACGATAGAAGGAAGTTAATTGAGAATAATATTTATGACTGCTACTATACTATTCCAAAAGAAAACTACCAGGAGATGATCGAATGACAGTCTTCGGTCGGGAAACTATTTCTCCCATGAAAATGCCTATTATTTAATCACCCTTTCCCTTTGTAATACTCTTTTCGATCTCATCCCCCTGAAAACGCCTCGCTTACTATATGGAAAGGGAGGATGTACAGCCAGAAATGGAAACAAATGTTGCGCTGAGGACCGCTGTGCGGATATGTGGATAGAAGCTAGAAGAATGTTGTTGATAGTATTGAGAAACTCGTCCAAGTTTATTGTTGCCACGGTGCCTGCTGAGCTGGTCGAGGGAATACAGGTACAGTTGGAATCTGATCAAAGCCACCTCCGACGGCTTGCTGGTTCGCTTGCCAACCCTGGCCGGTGTTGTGGTTGACAAAGGCGCTCTGTCGGAAGGGGTTGGTAGTGCCAGTGGCTTGAGGAGCCAGTGAAGCGCCGGCTGTCTGTGGTCGTGATTCCTGGGCTGCCGGTTGCATCGCGGCACTGCGAGCAAAGGGGTTCGTACCGGTTGGTGTCGCCTGCATAGGGGCTGGTTGTTGCTGTGGCTGCTGGGGTGGGGGTGTTTGGAAAGGCGAGTTGGAGTTTTGAGCGAAAGGAGAAGTGTTTTGCTGTGGTGATGATCGGGCGAACGGGTTCGTAGATTGGCGGTTAACGTTTCCTGTGTTAGATGATGGTAGGCCTGTTTGCTGGGCCATAAGCATGGATTGGCGGAAGGGGTTGGTGCTCCCTGTCTGCATAGGTTGAAGACCCTGGGGCGATCCAGTCTGAGCAGGCTGTTGCTGAGGAACGGCATTGGTGAAATTGGCCATTGAATCTTGGGGAATTGGAGAAAGTGAGTTTTGTTGGTAACCTGGTTGCTGGGGTGTAAATCCACCAAATCCGGCTCCTGTAAAATCTGGTTGGATTTGAATTTGAGGCTGCTGTTGCATAAATCCGCCTGTTTGTTGCGGCTGCTGGTACGGACTGTTAGACGCAAAACCAGTAGGCTGTGCGGCAAAGCCATTTTGTTGAAACTGCATGCCAGTTGGCTGTTGCTGGAAAGGCTGTGGTTGAGCTTGGGTTTGAGGTTGAGGGTTCATGTTCATGGGCGTCTGGTTTTGCTCGATAGAGTCAAAGAAGTCGATCAGATCCGGATCAGGACCCTTGTTGGCTTGAGGCTTGGATTCGGGTGCGTTGTTGCCAGTCGAGGTGGCTCCCATCTGAGGAAAGGGGTTGTTCGATGCCGGTGCTGGGAAATCGCTGCTCTTCTTCTTGCTGAGACCTTGCTTCGAGTTCGAACCACCACCAATCTTCTTGACGTCCTGCTCGGCCAGATACTGTCTTCGGTGAACCTCGAAATCAGGGTCATGTAGATATTCCTCTAGCTGACGTCCGAGGTTAACAGGAGCGTGCTTCAACTTAGGAACCTCGACTCTCGTGTGGTGCTCGTGCTGTCGCGCTACGCTAAGATATTGGACGACGTAGTCGGTCTGCTTCGTGAACTTCCGATAGATGGCCATAGCACGCTCGGCATCCACCTTTGACATCTCGAAGAAGTTACCTTGATTGGAATGTTAGCCATCGCGGCAAGCTGAGACAAGAGGGGGAGGGGCAGGGAACCTACCAAGAATACTAATCAGCCCTTGGTTAAGAACTTGGAATAGCGCCAAAAGATCCAAGACAAGCAGTCGGAAAACAGTTATAGTGATTTCGTTTTCGGGCTCATTCTCCATTACCTAGAATTCATTAGTGCCGGGTTCGAGGGTGGTCTTAGGCGTGCAGCGGATTTATTGACTCACGTCGCATTTTAACAAGGCTTCGAGCTGGTGTTGCACAATTTCCGTCTCTCGTAATAAGCCCTTCTCGACCGAAAGCTTCTCAAGTCTGGACTCTGAAGCGCGTACCCAGTCGGTCTTTGTCTTTTCGTATGCGCGGGCTCGTTCAGCTAAGTACTGAGCATAATGTCGAATATTTCGTCCTTGGATTTGTGCTGCCAATTTGTTAACCGTCGAATCCGCATATCTTGTTTGATCTAACCCACCATCTGTGAAGCTGCTAATGGCCAATACATTGCGGTGTGTCGAGAGAAAGGCCAGTGTCACATCGGGAGAACCCTCTCTTATCATAAGGTGCACCGTGATTAGACTCTTGAAAACGATAGTCCATGTCGAATCGCGGAGACGGTATGTGAGTGCGCGAAAGACCTCGGCGACACCAGCTTCGCCGGAATGGGTAGCGACAAGAATATGCTCGATGTATTTCGTCTTTGGGGGAGCATTCTATAGCGGTCAAGAGTCAGCATCAAGCTGTAAGCGAAGCTACAATCCGCAGAAATAATTGTGCTCATATGATGGTTGCTGAGCTCCTCAAGAATTAGGCGCGCCGCCAAGAGATACACGTACCTTGATCTTGGTTGCGCCCTTGACGGACTTTTCGAACGAGCTCGACATGTTGTCTGCAGTTGGAGCTCAATGGATCTATATCAAGCTTACTGTACGAATGACAGAAGTTCGGACGACGGACGTTGCAGCGAGTGACGGGGGACTGTAACGGATAATGATGCGGTGGAGTGATGCCGGGGTTTCGGGAATCGATGCGGCGATAGAGATGACTGTAATGAAGATGTCGCCGTGTCGTGTCCTGTGCTGTCAAGTCGAGTCGTGTCGTGTGGCTTCAGGTCCAGCGCAAAAGAGAGGGACTTGAAGAAGAAAGAGAGATTGACCGAGAGAGACAACGAGTGTGCGTCCGTATCCGCGCCCGGGGGACGTGGACGATTCTGGGGCGTGGCAGGACAAGGGGAGGGGCGTGTGGTCGGGCAGGTTGGACCTGACTCTGGTTGATTTTGGGAGGGACGGCGGCTCTAGCTTTGGAGGTTGGGTTGGGCTGTAGGACGGGCAAGAAGGTGGAGATGGTTGATAAGGAGGTACTTGCGCCAAGGACGATTACAGAGGCCTCTTCACTGGTAACCCCCAAACTCTTGTCCTCCGGAAACGTGCTCTACTCCGATATTGGCGGGCACTATCACTAAATTCCAGGGGACGCTACGAATGTCGTCACCATGGATTCTTTCATTTCAAAGGGACTTGATGCGCCAAGACGCTCCACTGAAGGAGATGGTGATATCCACGAGAGATGAGAAAATCTGGGGACTGACAATTTTTTTCTTTCTCGTCGCGTATAGACAGATGCATACCTTCGGAAGCATTACCAGGTACAGGAGAGGAGTTTGCAGCTGTTTGTTCACGTTCGGATGCTTTGTGACATGGCGTTTTCGTTCTTCACGTATCACGAAAGGTCCTTTCATCTCGGGCCATACGAGATTTAGGCAAAAGTCAATCACGGTCACTCAAATTGCACAGGGTTCAATAATTGCATACAAAAACGATCAATTCTTTGCTAGATAAAGATAGCGTACGTAGTCTCACTTGAAACTCGCTCCCCCAGGTCCCCATTGCAAACTTTCTTACCTTTCAGGTACAGTTCAATTTCTGCTACCAGGTTTCCCCAGTCGCACGAACCAAGAATCCCTTTCCATTCTTCATAAGTCAGAGCTTTTTTTCAACGCGTCCGATGATAAACAAGGTCGGTGTGTCGAACGCCCATTTCATGGTACCAACCTCACCTCGCCCAGAAACCGCTTAAGCTGCCCCGAAAGGTAGAGGGTTTCTGGGTCCGGAGAGGAGGCACTGCATCATATTAAGCACGCGGTTCTCATCATCTGCGAAATAACTGTTAGCGATAGGTCTTCAGAGAGGTGGTTGCGTTGGTGGTACTCACATTTATTTGAATGGAAGGGTCATAAAGAGAAAAGAAAAGAAAAAGAGAAGGAACGCGATCCGCGCAAAATTTAAAGGCTTTGCGGCGGGCCAGTAATGTGGGGTTGCTCGCCGTGGCTGATCTTCGGCTGTTTCTCACCGAACAACTCACCCTACACCTCTGACAAGTACCTCTGCGATAAACGATTGACAAAGTAATGCCTATCATGGGAGAGCTATAATCGAGGGAAATATATATGGATACAGGTACTCATGTAGTTTATATCGTAATTGTTTCTGCGCATGTTGCTGTGTGGTTACATTAAGCTTTTCTGTCAGTCACTTACAGTTGAATTCAACTTTGAAGCATCAAATATCAAACAGTGCTCCAGTTCTAGTTGTGGATTTTTTCGCAGCTAACACACCACGGAGAGAGCCTCACGCGATTGGAAAACATCATCCAAACATTGAATATGCGTTTCTGCAGAAAACGCTCAAACTTCAACGACCGTCATTCTGAGCTGGGGCTGTTATATGACTTTGGCAAACTCTCTGTACAAGGCAAGATGGCCGAGCGGTCTAAGGCGCTGTGTTCAGGTTCTATACGAACTAGCAACGATTCGCAGTCTCGAAAGGGGCCTGGGTTCGAATCCCAGTCTTGTCATTTTTGCTACTCTCAGCTATTGTCAGTCAAGTAATTCTTTTTATTCCTCTACTTATCTGCCTGGGAGTAACTGCTTGTTCTGCGCTGGTGTTTCAATGCAGGTAGTAGGTTCCTTGCAGAGATAGTCTTGCTTCTGCAACGAATATGTCTTGAGGGAAACCGTTTGTGTCCATCTGAGATTCATATGTACCCATCCCAGTGCTTATGTTCCGTGAGTATTGAATTATCTGACTTGAATAGGAAACACTAGACTGCTTGAGGCTTCACCAGGAATCATAAAGGTAGAAAGATGTATCGGATTTCTGGCTGGCTAACTGAAAATCAAGAACAGAAATGATAAAACTCTGCGTAAAGTCCTCAGTTCCTTTGCCCTAGAAATAACTTGTGAATTTCAGTCTCCTGTCTTCTTCAGTCATCTTCCCAAACCATTTAACCTCCTTCTCCTTGACTCGCAAATACTGTGTTAGCAACTCGTTTCCAACCCACCCCTTGATGTGCTCATCTTCTCTCAATGCAGCAAGACTCTCAGCCAGGCTGCTCGGCATACTCTCCGTTACCCTCGGCCCCCCTAACTGCCCTTTAACCTTCTTGAATGGCGGAGCGATTGGCAAGATTTGGTAGTCCTCGGCCTTCAATTGGAGATCGTTTTCTAGACCGTAAAGACCTGAGCGAAGTAATGCAGCCATAAAAATGTAGGTGTTCGCGGTAGCATCAAGTGCTCGAAATTCCCAGTTGGTTGGGTATACCTTCCTGACAGGCAAGTCCTTATTTCCAGTCCCCAAGCCAACCCATGCGTCGGCAAAATCTCTGGTGACTCTCTCGTAACTGTCGAAATTGGCTAAGCCGAATGCACAGAGAGGACGCAGTTTAGCCAAGGCACCCGCCAAGAAGTGACATCCCATTTCATCCGTTATGCGCGGAAAAGATATGCGAGCGTGGACACCATTCTTTGGACCCCTCAGTATTGGCTTCGGTGCCAGTGTCCCTTTGAGACCGTGATATTGGGCTATCGTCTGGATTGTTTCTTGTTCCACCGTCAGATCATCAACAGCCGCTATTGGCGGGCCTGATGAAAGGGAAATCGTGAACTGTTCAAGCCCTTCCACATGGAAGTGATGTACTTCAATGCCAGATAATTCCAGTGCATCGACAATCTCTGCCATGATATCCAAATTCTCAGTCCTCAAGCCCGCTGGCATGCAATATCCCACGGTCTGGTCCATCGACGGCGTAGCATCTTGATTTTCGTCGAGTAACACAAATTCAATCTCGAACCCGACTCGAATGCCTTCTGTCACCTTGGACATTCTATCCACAGCCAAAGACAGGAAATGTCTCGGACATCTTGCAAATCGATCTTCAAGTCCCATCTGGACTAGAAAGCATTGAACTGTGGCATGACTGTCTCGATGGGCGCACAGTCTCACCTAAGTCCAGTCAGGTAGCAGCCTCCACTCCTCGATTTTATCAGGAAAGCATGCAGGCGCTGTAGAAACCGGAATGACCATGCAGTTTTCGGCAAGGGAATGCCGCAAGTCTCCCGAGGCCACCTTCTTGGCTGTGGCGAGTGTAATAGTGCGTGAGCGAAGCACTCCAGAATAATCGAGCCATTGCAGGCGGACGTACTTCACGCTCCCCTTCTGTTGAAAGAACTTGTCAGCAAGGTGTTTCTGTCCGTTTAGTCTTGTAGTGAAAAGATCTGGTGGCATGGTTGCTCAGTATGAGATTGAACCTTGGTCGTTATCGTCCACGAGTGATCGAAGGATCAAAATGTGAACGTGGAGAGAGGGGAATGGGACTTGATAAGGAATGGCAGGTGTGGTAACTGGAACCTTCCGAACTCCCTAGCTGCCAGTTGGAAGTTCTCAGCTACCTAGGTACCTAGGTAGGTAGTTGATAGCCGGCAGGTGGTAAGGAGCAGGTAGGTAAAGAGCAGTGACAAGGCAGGTGCAAGTTGAAGAGCCTCGATAATTTCATGCTATCAAAAATCCCCACTTTCACAGCGTGATTTCGATTCACCATTATTAGTTGCCTGATACTTGCCCGCTCTAGTGGGAGGCTTCGCTTGCTTTCGATCTTCCTCCTTCCTTCATTTCTTTCCCGGACGAGGCGAACTGGCAGCAACTTGGTTTGCATTCAGCAGCCCCCATTCACTATGGCTACCCGCGGTACAGTGAGCATAAGGGAGGAGAAAACGATTACAGTGGGAAATTGACTACCTGTTGATCCGACATCCCGAGGTATGTTTGTTATGTTTATCGCCTTCCTAGAACAGTGTCTTTACTGACCATTGGTGAACCCAGACCAGCCTTGACTTCGATGACCCAGGAGATGGCGAACCCGAGCTTTGTGTAGTCTTCGAGACCGAACCGAACAGTATCATCTCCGAGTCAGCTCTGCAAGAGTTTCGAAGTTCCATCCTTGACCGGGACGATGTATTTCAGCCAGCCTTTCTAGCCAACATCATCTTCTACGGGGCAAAGCCGGAAAATGTCGAAACTGAGCCCGATGCATGGAACGAGCTTCGCGCCTGGAAAACGAAAAATTGGTATTTTGTTCATGGTCCTCCTTACCCAAAGGTCGCACGAGGACCGTACGTGTTTCTCCACGGAACAGCCTGGCGGCCATGGAGAATGTATCGAGACTCCAATGCTTGCTTCATGAAGACGTTCAAGCCATCGCCAGACGCCGCCGGAAGATGAGTGACCTCCCCCCAAGATATCCCTATAACTAGACATATTGGCTAACTTCACTTGCACTGATCTGGCCATTCTCGATACCCAGGGTGGAATAGATGCCCGAGTCGCCGTTCCGTCCAGTTGCTACTTCGAACCAACCAAGGACCGTCCCCTCGAAGGGGCTAGAATCGCTTTCAAAGACAACTTTGATGTCGCAGGACACAAGACCACACTATGTAATCGAGCATAGGAGGATCTTTATCCACCTGCAGAGAAGCATGCAGCCTGTGTGCAGAAGATGATTGATGCTGGCGCCATCATTGTTGGCAAAGTCAAGCTGCAAGCTATGGACATGTGTGAAGAGCCTTTAGGGTGTGTTGAGTTCTCGGCTCCATTCAACCCCCGTGGCGATGGGCACCAAGGGTCCTCTGGCAGTAGCCACGCGAGTGCGGCGAGTGTAGCATCATACGAATGGCTTGACTACTCTTTCGGATCCGACAGTTTGTTACCAGCGATCAACCAAGGCTTCATGTTTGCTAACAAGTCCCAGCCAACGGTGGTGGCCGAAAGCCTGCGCATCGTAACGGCTGCTTTTCCATCCGTCCGACAACCCATAAGACCAATAATGCTGGCGTTATCGGCCACTTCGAGTAAGCGGATCCAATCGTTTCATATGGTGTTGTACTGACTCTCTCGAGTAAATTCGACATGCCTGTCTTCTTCGGAAGAGACATTACCAAGTTCTTCGACTTTATTAGAGCGTGGTACGTCGACCTCTCAATACTCGATGGTCGACGAATCACATATGTATACCAATTCCCCTCGAACCCTGGACTTTACCAAGCCTAACGTTACATTTCAGGTGACTTTGAAGATTCTGTACCCGTTGGATTACCTTCCTACCTCGAATGAAGCGCAAACATCTGCCATACACAAGTTCATCAATGGCCTAGAGAAAGCCTCCGGGATCAAAAGAACAAAGATCTCGCTAGCCTATCAGTGGGCGAAAGACTTGCCAGATGGTGACGACAACGCTGACCTAGCAAAATACCTTGAACTGGTACGTCTGCCTGCCACATCCATCTGGACCACTTGCTAACTAGCTCCAGGTTGGGTCTTATCCGTATCATCATGACTCTTACGCAGCGACGGAACCTTTCAGAAAGGGCTACTATGACAAGCATGGTAAACCGCCTTTTGTTCACAGGTACAAGCAATGACAATGGTAAAACAATGACCCATAGTCACAATCACTCGGACTGATGCCTTGATACAGGGACATCTCGAAAGACATCACCACTGAGGAGTGCGACTACTATTGTAAGCGGTCGGAGACCTACCAAAAATGGCTTCTAGAAAAGGTGCTGATCAGCGATGACAAGGTCTTCACTATCATGGTACTCCCAATTGGATCTGGGGAACCCAGCTATAGGGATAGTGTACCAGCGTAAGGATTTCAAGCTCCTCATGAACCATGACCGCCACTAATCTTTTGATTAGTCCCTTCGCTCCGCTGAGTGGCTATGACTCGCTCAACATATCACCTATCACCGAAGTGCCTGAAGTCACGGCAATCGGTTCGTATACACCTATCATCCTGTTATGCGTCCGTATATCACTAACACTTCACTCCAGTGGGCCAGATCAAGTATGAGTCCATTGTAACCAAAAGAGAAGAGCCATGTCCGATCGCCGTCTCAGTGATTGGACCCCGAGGTTCGTTTTTGCACCAAATCGGAACGAGCGATATGCTAACACTCCCAGTAACCGATCTTGGCCTGGTGAATCTAGTGTGTCAAGGTATGGAGGCTGCTGGAATTCCACTGCAAGTCAAGACTGGAGCCTCTATCTACTAAAGATAACTTCAGATACAAATTGACATGAGAAAACTGTATTGTTAGCACCATACAAGTCGTACTCTGAGGCTAAGTGTCTAAAGAAAGTACCCCATTGCACTATATGTATCTTAAGATATCCGTTTCGGCTTATCAAAACTCGTACTCAATTGCCGTCCGATCATACGACTACCGTGTTTCGGAACAAGATATCCAGATCTCGCCTAGATATAAGGCCGAGAATAACCCAAAACAACAGTTTCGTCACGGACATTTGAAGCCAGCATGGAACTTGTAAAGAACCAGAATAGGAAACTGGCCAGATGGGGCAGTCGGTATAGTTCGACGGCATGGACATCAGCCAATTGTAACAGTTGTGCAACATCCAAGATTGCGAGTATCAGGCGATATGAGATAGTAAACGCGGGGAAGTTGTAAGATTTGATGTCGCAGTAAAGACAGACTCGTAAGTTGGACTGGAAGTGCATTGCCGGTCTGGGGAAGGACGAGGCGAGAATATCCCGGGCTCCGGAGATGCAAGTTTACGTTGGAGAGTTTGGGGGTTGAGTCTGACGTAGACGTGCTTGTCACAAGACTGACAGCGTCGGTGGGCGCCGTGGCTGATCATCACGTTGTTTGTTGGCGGTTACTTCCGGGAATAGATTCGATAATTGACGGTCATTTTTAATTAATTATCTAGGTAACTTCATGCTGTAGAATATTGTTCATGATTAGATTATATCACAGAAGGCCATTTAGTTCATGTCATTGATTTTGGCGCTAATTCTCCAGACTTTCAGAACCCTTGTTCTGGCTGGGGTGCCGAAAATGCCCGACATGGGTGCCCCAGCCATTATCACGGCACACCTAACGATCATGATCGAACCACCGGCAGTCAAAACGTGTGATGTGAATACCCGATGAGGCAAACCAAGACAAATTGCGTTTGATAAATTATTATATAATGTCCGTTCATCTTCCAGTATCTCAGTCTCATTATCAGCCTCACAATCAAGACAATTTACACAATCAATCACTACTGCAACCAAGGGATATTCCCAAGTCTACAACTACAATTTTCAGCCAACAACAAAACACCATCAAAATGCTTCCTGCTACTGCTTCCTCTCACATTGCCCCCAAGTAAGCATATTCTTTCAAGATATTTATTCTATATACTAATGATATCCAGGGTCCTGCCTGTCATCTTGACCGTCGGAGGCGCTACTGTTGCAAGCCGTTCTTTCATCAACGCGAACCAATACCGAGAACCGGTTCGAGCAAAGTCGTTCCAAAGCACACCAGCTCGACCTAGATCTCCATACTTTGAAAAGGTCCTTGAATCAGTCTTTGCATAGAGGATTGTAGGATCAAGGATAATGAATAATGATGGGCGGCGTATATGATTTTGGGCGTATATATGGTTACTATTGGAGTATATGCTTTGGTGAATAAATATACTTACAATTGAGTATCAAGACTGGAAATGTGACCGTCGTTTGTTTGATAGATTGCTCAAAACACTCCAAAAGCCTTACCAGCAATCTTCGCCATGGCGACCTAGCCATATTGTGTTGTACTTGCATCAATCATGTACAGTGTGCAGAGCCGGGTATGCCTCAAGATATTAGAAGAATCAGCCCCTAAAAGCATCCATAAGAGATGAAATTATTTGGCCACTTTATGCTAGCTTAGACTAGGCTACCTTATCTAAGCAATCTAAGCCTTAGACCTTGAGATGGCAGGTGGCGGGCATCTTGTCGCCAGATGTGTCACTAGCAGACCCCGAGTAACTTCGCAAACGCATGCAAGCAGAAGCCCCAGCGATATTGCTGTACAAAAACGATGCCATCGACTCTCAACACAAATGTGCCACCCTCAAGGCCAGAGACGAGACTCCTTGAGATGATTAGGGACAAGATCCTGTTTGTGTTGGGTGCGAATACAGAAGACGCTGAAGACGTGAACCTTTTCATTACTTGGCCACTTCGATTCAGTTGGGACAACAATACTGTGCATCTGATACCGGATATTGAACGATCGAGCGAGACAGGCATTGCAATAGCCCGTTCAGTTCTCCGTGAGGCCTGGCCACAAGATTACAACGTCCATGGCGTGGGCCAATTTATAGTGGAAAGCGACGGCAAAGTTCCTGCAACTGAGGTGCCCGAAACACTCCGACGTGATGCACTGGAAGATTTGTGGCATCGTTGGTGCCTGGAATCCCATCAGGGCATGGATCAAAAGATCAAGTACAGAGGCAAAATCGTGTAAGCGACCCAAAAATAACACGAAATTATCACTGACTTTCCCTAAGCTACTGTAATCTGGGAAGCTGCCGAAAAGGAGTGAGGCGAGTTCCACTTGGAGTCTTCGCTACCGCACTCAGCAACGATGCTCCCTTCAGTATACTAGGCCCCGAAATCCTGCAAGCTGATGTGGGCTGGTCAGCAAGAGTATTCTATCCTCGTTTTCGAAGCCAATGCATTGTTTTACCAGAAGCTTTTGAAATGAGCAGTATCCATTGGCAAATCCGCTACTTTCGACCAGCATTTGATGTCCATGGATATGGCGGATTGGAAACAAAATTCTTCTTAAGCGAGAGACAGTATGCGACTATTCGACTGGGAACTGATGGGATTCTGCTGGAGGAAGGACGAGCGTGGATAACGTTTCGAGTCAAAAAGACGAACCCAAACTTGTTCCACGTACTGATATTGAGCGATGAATCTTTTGACCCAAGATCGGAAGACACCCATCATTTGAATTCGAAACACCAAGCCGGAAGAAGCTGGAGTCGTTATGGACTCAAAGTAGCCGAAACCGCAATCCCTGTGTGTCACTTTCTCTTGGAAGTTTGTAGGATTTTTGAAGAGGCCATAGATGCTTGGGAGAGGAGCCTCAACGTTATAGACGAGCTTGTGCATGTCAATGTGAGTGGGCAAAATGCCAAATGAATGCCCTATACCAAGTCATGCTGACAGCAAGTAATAGCTAAGCGACTTCGATGATCCAGCGCGAGTCGAGGACCTAATTTTTGATAAATCTTTCAATCGCTCCAAGAACTATTTTGTTGCTCTCCAACTTCTCAGGATTGTCGAAGAGTGGATCGATGAAGTACTTCCGAGCATGGAAGTATTAAGAGAAAACGCCCAACTTGAAGAGGATGGCTTTTATCGACCGGGAGTAAGCGAATCTATCGACGCTGCAGATAAATGGATCAAAGAACAGGCAGGCTTGATACAGAGGCGGGTACGAAAGAAAACGGAAGAGATCAACAGTCTTCGCGATGGGGTATGTCTCTCCATCTTCTGATAGTATCGCTGATTCTGACATCTGTAGCTGTTCAACGCCACGTCTCTTCGCGAAGCTACCAAAGCAATGGCGTTGAACCAAGCTATCTACGTATTTACTGTTGTCACGGTTATCTTCACGCCTATCAGCTTCATAGCGGTATGTGTTTCAGCAACAGAGTTGCAACATGAAGACTGACAAGACAGACATTTTGGGCGTTGCCGTTCCTGAACAAGCCAGCAGATGAAACAAATGATGAAATTTTAGAGCCATCGGGCTTTCGCAGCAGTTTTATTGCGATGCCACTCCTCACATACGTCCTAGTCGTTGGCATTGCCTGGTATGTAGGACGAGAAAATCGCACATTTGTATGGGGCGAGTTGCTACAATCACTGCGGAACTTATGGGAGCGTCGCCCACGGTTGCCGGAAAGGGAAAAGAGAGAATCCTCTTCTGTGTGATGTCGTTCCCTGTGCAATTGAGTAAGATGGAAGGGGAGACAGTTATTCCAGCATTACTTCGCCTAATTCTTTGGCCCCAGACCTGTACGTAGTAAATAGCTCAACCCAAGTTCGCCGATAACATCTTTATGATAAGATTTCCCAGGCAAATGCCTCATTGGAGATAAGAATTCAATCCCACTAGACTCAACGTTCGCCGTTAGCTTCATTTTAATGCTAGCATTAACCTGGTATATTTTGCCGAGTCAAGGTGCCCTGCGGGGAGAGTTTACGCTGCTGTCGGCTTCATGTAACCTCACTGAGTAATTGAGCGACGATCACGTGCGCACCCTCCGAAGCCATAAACACTTGTAAGCCACGATCCTGGACCTGCGTTCTTTTTTTCGAGCCTGCTTTGTTATCTTTGGAAACTCAATCCTTATTTGATCAAAAGTCATGTTGGGCTACGCTGCTCTCGTGGCCACTTGGCTCGCCTGTCCAGCATCAGCCAGCTATGCCTTCTACGTCGGCAAGAACCTCACCCAAGACGGCAGTGTCATAGTAGGAGGCACAGGCGAAGAAGTATCGAGTCATTGGCTTCAACTCTTCCCAGCTCGAGACCATCCTCCAAACTCGACTATCACCGTCGGCGTCACCAAAGATGCTACTTTCCCCGGCGAGCTCATTCAGATTCCTCAAGTGAACCACACATTCCGATACATGAGCATGGAATATTCCGATTTCGAAGGCTTTCCTGCTCCGTTGACGAATGGTGGTTTGAATGAGAAGGGTGTCACTGTTCGTGATGTTTGGGCGGACAATCGTGATGAGCTTCTTGAGATGACGCCCAATCCGCAAAAGGGTGTGCAGTACAGTGATTTTGCACGGATTGTTATGGAAAGGGCCAGCTCTGCTCGTGAGGGCGTTGAAATTATTGGTGACTTGATGGCCAAGTATGGTGAAGCTACCTACGGAGGTAACTCCCATCTCATCGCTGATAAGGATGAGGGTTGGGTCGTTTGGGAGATGGCTGGTGGTCAGAAACTTTGGGCTGCTCAGCGTCTTGGACCGAATGATGTCAAAGTTCTTTACCCTGGTTACATCGAGGACTTTCCCACTGATTTCAAAGACGACCCTGACTATGCTGGCTCTGACAACATTGTGTCCTTTGCTGTCGAGCAAGGTTGGTGGAACGAGACTTCGGGCAAACCTTTCAACATCTTTGACGTCTATGGTCCCAAGGATCCTCGATACAAGGCTCGTGACGGTGGCTACAAATTCATGTCACAAGCCGCTTTGGAGAACGCCACCCTCGAGATGGTCCCTCTTACAGAAGCTAAGATGATGGAGCGAGTTCGTGATCCTCGAATTGCTGACGACGAGGCTGGATATGGCCAAGTCGTCAGCCTGCATGAAGGTATCAATCGAGACATGCTACGAATCTGGAACGCCCCAGCTACTTCCGTTGCTGCTCCCTTCGTCCCATGGTGGCTCGGCGTTCAATCCGTTCCACCCGAGTTCAGCGAACATCGCTACCTGACCACCGGTGCATCAAGCAGTTTCCTCAACCCAGACTACCAACTCCAAGAAGCTTCCGAATTCGCTGGCCGTATTTTCAAACGCGTCCTATACTACATGTGCTCTGAACCCAACAAGTACCATCCCATCGTCACAGAGATGTACGAAAAGTTCGAAGCTGCATCGCGAGCTCAGATTGAAAACTGGGTTGAAAAGACAGCTTCGACTATGATCAAACAGGGCGAACGCGAGGCGGCACAGAGTCTGTTGACGTACTACTCTCATACGAGGGCTGCGGAGGCGTTGGAAATTGGACATACTTTGAATAATGCTATGGATGGGTATATCAAGCTGACGGGTATGTGGCGTGGGCCGAAGGGGGATCAGATTAATGATAGTGGGGAGGGGAATGAGACTGTCAATTGTCTTGTTGGGTTTGATCCCGATAAGCCGAGATATTTGCAGGAGAACTCATGATTGATTGATGGATATAAACGATAGTATCTAAATTCACTCAGATGATCAAATACTGGCAGACTATATCAATGCACAATCTCTAGTCACGACCACTTCTAATTGCATCGCGATGCGTTTGAAATTGAGCAGTGTCTCAGCACTGTAGCTCGGGCGTCAGGGGATTAGAAGAGTTGGCTTCTTTAAGCATAAGAGATAATATATTTTGGTTAAATTATGCAAGCTTAGGCTAGCACTTAGGCTAACTTAGGTACCTTAATTAATACTACAAGCCTGATTCGGATACCTAGAGGAAAATCCTTCTAGGCACATTGATTCTCTCCTCCTTCCTCCACCTCAGATTTCTCCCCCCCAAAGTTACAGCCCACACACCTACCCCTCTTGTCATCGTACTCTCAACGACACCACGACAGTCACATCAAGAAATAAGACTTAGTAAGTCGATCTACCAATACACGCCCTTCATATGGATATATTTTTGAAGCCCGCGGACGCTTGTCGCGAAGTTCATCGACCTATCAGTTCCCACTGACCTGTGCTCAGACTAATCGAGCTTCATTAAACCCGTAGCTGCCTAATATCATGACCTAAGGTTGACCCCCCACGCAGTGACTTACGCGCACGCCCACAAAAGGCTGCTGTACCGAGCACAGTAGCTTTACCTCCTAGATCTCGACTAGAGACACGTCAGAAGAGCCCTTGCGTCAATCATACCTGACTACACAGAGGCACAAGGGGCATACGCCCTGGGCTAGTTATCATCATGCCACGAAGAGAGAATGTAAGTTAGCTCGCTTCACTTTGCCCTCAGGCCTTGGAAGCTGATAACTCTTTAGCGACCTCGAAAGAGGCCCAAGATCACCAAGTCCAAGTCAGCACTCGAACGTGTCCCTTTAAAGGTTCGGTTGATGATCTTCAACCACCTGGTGACCATGGAATCCACCGACTACGGCTTCGAACGGGACCATCTTGGTCGATTCATTTGTCCTGTCAATAAGGGTGGACATCCTCGCTACCTCTGGCCCGGGATGATCGAAATTAATGGCCTAAGTCTAGAATACCTAGGCGAAGTTTTGAAAACAGTCGTATTCACATTCACATCGAGCAACTCTCTGATGATGTTCTTGCGGTCTATCCGATGCAGCTACAATTTCGACACACGACGAATTCCTTTTCTGAATATCAAAACCAGCATTTTCCACGACGACACATTCCCGAATGCCGACAGTCTCAGTATATACAAACCGGCCGATACTGCTCATGGTACGTGGCAAAAGGCTCAAGAGCACGTCCTGGACTAGGTAGACGCGATCGTGTCTCTGCGTGACCTCAACGTCGAATTCCATTTTTGTCGGCCATGGAGAAACTTCCGCTGCCTGAAAATGGTGACACTCCCGATGTCAGGCCATAACGTTCGTGTCACTTACGACGCGTCCAACTGGAACGAGATACCCATGGAAGACGGATTGAGATCTTTCCATATCAGCATGATGCGGCACTCTGTTACGGGGGAGGACCTGGATGCGGAAAATGCAGAGTTCCAGAAAAACATGTCACAGACGAGGCGTTACAACCTCACCCTTTATGGCACCCGGGGGTTTGAAGGATGAGATCTATGTTCAGTCAGATGAGCCAAAAGAATTGAGCTCTAAGGCTTAGGTTGCGAAAATAAAGTAACCAAAGAGCTGGTCTAAACTGGCATAAAATGACCAAATATTTCGTCTCTTAGGGTCATTTCATCTGACACGCTGAGGGCAGGACAGTGGGGTTGAGTTTGGATCCCCTCTAGATAGTATGTCATCTTATCCCTTCCTGAATCAATGATAACTTGGGTCGAATGTGGACCTCATCCGGCGACCTAACCCCATCTTTCAACATCTTATCTACCGCAAATTCCCGCTTCTGACGTGCATGAACCGGTGGAGATTTTATCGGCAGTCCGATATCGTGAAGAGTTGGTTGTTCGCCGGCATCGGCTAGACCGGGAATACCGTCAAGTCTCGGTCGGAAGCGCCTCGGATTATCAAAACCCCGCGTTTACTAACGACATACCTAACCTCATGGGGATTTCGACTCCTCCACCAACCAGACGCGGTTGATATATAAACATCACATCCAACTCAGTCAAGGACATGTCGAAACGAAGTTGGTCTGAAGCTGAGAATGGCGAACAGCAGTTTCCGCCTTTGATATCGAGAAAGGTCAAGGCCTGTACGGCATGTCGGAGACAAAAGGTATGTTTGATTCTCATGCGGTAAACATGGAAATATTGACTGTTAATAGATCAAATGTCTGATTGATGAGAATGGTCCGCCTTGTAGAAGATGCGCGGAGAAAGGATTGTGTTGTGTCTTGGGGAAGAGTCTACAAACCATCTTGGATGAAAAGTCTCAGTACGTGTCCAGCCAACAGAATCCCATGAAAGCAAGATGACTTACATGTTCCAGATTATCACAAGATGTGGCACAGGATCTCGAGCAGATGCACAATTTCCTAAAACAGGTTGCCGGCAAACTTGACTTGGAACTTCCGCCTCTACGATCCTCCTTCGCAACAACAGAAGTTTCAAAGGACGAATCACCAAGTCAACCAAACAAAGACCATCACGTCCCATCTCGCGATAATTCACCGAAGCCACTACCAGAAGACGATGACTTGCCATATGCTCCCATTCACTCACTCTATACTCTCACGAAATTACGGGCCCTTCGGTCACCGGATGATATCGACTCGCAGCAAAATCAAGGCATTGACGATGTCATTACGAGACGACTAATTTCACTATCCGACGCGGAAAGACTGTTTGAATTTTATAGAAAACGCCTGGATCCTTATATCTACCTCATTGGCTGTCCTTACGAATCGATGCAAGAATTACGACAGAAAAGTCAATTTCTCCTCGTGGCAGTCCTTACAGTTGCGGCACTTCACGATTCTACCGCCGACCATTTATATCCCATCTGCACCTCTGAATTTAAAAGACTTTTCGAGACGTCAATATTCGAAAGACGACTAAGCAGGGACTATTTACGGGCTCTATGCATCGGCTGTTATTGGCTAAGCGATTTATCGTGGATGTTATCAGGCCACGCCATTAGACGAGCAGCGGAATTTGATCTCCACAACAGCTACGACAGAGCTATCGAGAAAGCTAGTACGGAAGACGCTGAATGTGCAAGAATTTGGTACATCCTTTGCGTTTGCGACCAGCAGCTCGCGACGCAGTATGGAAGACCGTCTATAGTGCAGGAAGATGCTTCAACACAGGGAGCCATAGACTTTCTTCACTCGTCCGTTTCGAACGAGGAAGACAGACGCCTGTTGAGTCAAGCTACTGTCGTTAGTATCTTGAGAAGTATCAGGGAGCTGTTCAGCGGGAACAAAGGGAAACCGATCCCGAGGTTGCATCTGAACCATATTTCCCATTTTAGGATACAACTTGATCAGTGGTTCGCGTTTTGGACAGATCAAGTACAAGGTATGTTGGATGGAAGTATTGCTGAGGATCTTGTAGACTGACGACTTTCAGAGCAATGGCCTGGCATCGGTGGCTTCCCACGAAAAGGAATCATCCTCCATTATAATTTCGCCCAACTATATCTATACTCACACGTATTCCGCGGCATATCCAAAGACGACCATATTCCCCACTACTTTCTCGACTGTGCTCTGAACGGCATCAAAGCAGCGACAACAATCATCGACAAATTCCTCAACGATCCCGACATTACCTCCGGTATAGTCGGCATGCCATCATACGTCCACTCCATGACAGCCTTCGCATCCATGTTTCTTACCAAAGTAGCCACGAAATACCACGATCTTATCGAAAGGGATAAAGTGTACGATTTGATTACTGGTTTAGTACAGCAGTTTCGGTCACAACCTGCTGGCAAGTGGCATTTGGCGAATTTGATGACTAGCGGGTTGGAGAGAATGGCACAGACGTTAAAGCCGGATGTTCCTGTCGATATGGGGCTGCCGTTGGGAGTTGGAATGGATCAGAGTGTCGATGCTGGGATATCGGGAGTTGATAATTTCTTTCCTGATTTGGCGGGTGATTTCTTTTTCAACTATGATATGAGCTTTGATATGAATGCGCCTCTATAAGTGGGGGAGACTAATCACAGTATAACCTATCTCTAAGTTTAGGATATCATGAGTAGGAGTTGGACAAATAATCTTAATGTTGAAATCCAGTCTTACACCTTCATAGTCAAACTTTGAGTTGAGTTCACCATATGAGCAAAGTTTATATCGAATCCAGAAATTGAATTTGTACACTAAATATTTACATATATACAGACATCAAATTTTTACAGCTCATCATAACCCTGGCTCTCCCAAGCACGCTGAGCCTTGAACTGCTCAGGAAACCATTTGGGCGTCTTTCCAGTAGTCATCATATCAACAAGCGCCTCGGCACTTCGATAAGCCCACGCCATACCATGTCCATTCATACAAACAATAGCCCACAGACCATCCTCGGCTGGGACATCACCAACCAAAGGGAACTCATCAGGTGTCTCGCAGACAATACCAACCCAATCCTGGATAACAGTCGTCGATTCACCCCAGTTC
Source organism: Fusarium citri (assembly GCA_004367485.1). Taxonomy (NCBI): domain Eukaryota; kingdom Fungi; phylum Ascomycota; class Sordariomycetes; order Hypocreales; family Nectriaceae; genus Fusarium; species Fusarium citri. The sequence goes on along the minus strand of QHHH01000009.1, from coordinate 75,006 downwards.
TTATATCCGTACACTGTACGTGCCGCGCCGTGTAGGACGAGGGCGATCTGGTCGTTGATGGATGTATCATCGGAGATCCAGCGCTCTCGCGTAGGAGACATTTGTGTTGAACCGCCGATGACGACACTGCCTGCGTCTTTGGATCCTGGAGGTCGAGCAGCGATGTAGACGTTTCCGCTGTGCAGATCGCCTACGCTGTTGCTGCGCTGGAAGACCTTATCGTCGGTGTCGTTGTTCGCGGGTGTTATGGCGGCGACTTGGTTTCTGACGGGCATGGTGAAGTTTGTGCTGGCGATGCCTGGATGGAGAGCGTTTGTGAAACCGTTGGTTGCTAGAACGACATTCTTGCTCTTGACGGTGCCGCGGTTGGTCTTGACTTCCCACTTGGCTCCGCTCTTCGTCTTGCCGAGCTGTTTCAGGTTGAGAGCCATAGTGTTGGTCTGCAGGTTCAGGCCCTTGTTAAGACTGTACTCGAGCATAGCACAGACAGTGAGATAAGGATTCTGGGTGTGCGCTTTGAAAGTCACAGCACCGACGATCTCAGGCCACTGCCAATAATCTCGCGCCTCTTGACCCTTCAAGATAGTCCTCTTGTTGTCAGGAACGTCATTCGGTCTCTTCTTCTCCAACGCATGCTGAAACTCAATGTTCTTGACAGCCGTGTCAAAAGCATCCTTGGTCCAGTAAAGACTCGCAGTCTCGACATCCGTAAAATCGCTCGAGACATTATGGGATTTGACAAACTCCCGAACATCATTAACGCAGTCCTGCTCCATGTTGCTAATCCTCAACGCATCATCTTCACCATACTCCTCGACCCACTTCTTCACGCCGTTGTAGTTACCGGCTTTGCAGTGACCGCCGTTCCGACCCGTTGCGCCAGATGCTGCAGTGCGGGCTTCGATCATGAGAATAGACAGATCTGGATCTCTGTCTAGTAGCTTGTGCGCTGTTGCGGCGCCGGAGATGCCTGAGCCAATGATCACATAGTCGAAGACTTGAGATGTGGGTAGGTCTTTTGTTGTGCGATGGTTGGCGATACGGTGAGGAGGGTCTTGCCAGTATGCTTTTGTGGCATTTGGGAGAGGCAAGCCAGGGATTTTGAGATGAGGTTCTTCTGCATCATCTCGTCTGACGGCCAGAGACTGGACACCTGCCACCAAAGACAGTAGTGCTAGTGATGTAGATCTCATGATGAATACTGTAAATTGACAATAAGAAAACAACAAAATTGAGGCAAATGATGATCTTTATAGAAGCGACGTCGGAGAGTTTACCGGTCCTCACTTTTAGAGCCGCAAGGAAACTGGAGATGGTTTATCGGCCAACGTTGAGAAGGTCTGAACGACTCCGCTTGAGTAGACTCGATTAGGAAGGAGTTTGTGAGATCAGCGCAGAAGGAAGCTCGCTATGGCTGCTATCGTGCGGGGTTCAGCGCTATCTTGCACTAATTTAGTGCTGCGGAGGTAACTAGGATTAGAGTCTGGGGTGAGAAATATTGGGTCATTCTACCACTCTGATAAGCACCCAGATGAGTGATTTATTTCGTCTCTCATGCTACCGAGTCAAGTTTCTTGTTCTCCAAGACATGGATATCCCCAATATTGCTCCGAATGTTTCATTGATGGACTTACGATATTCCCATTGATATGTCTTGACTACTGGAATTGACTCAGAGATCCAGCACGATAATCCACTCAATCCTCCCTTGTCAAGTTAACCCTATACCCAACAAGTTCAAGCTGCTCAGCGCGTCTCTCACTACCCTTCCCAGTTTCCGTAAACACAAAGTGATCTTGTGCCAGAAGTTGATAAACAATTCTGTCCATCGAAGCCCATGTAACACAACTGGCATCAGGCCAAGCAAAGATAGAATCTGTCGCAGCTACATCTTCCTCTGTACCCGCTGTGGCCGATACTCGCCATGAAGTCTCAGTGTCAGTCTTAAGACCTGTAGGATATAGGCGGAAACGAACGAGTCCTTCTGGAGTAGGAAACTGGGGTGGCAGGGCGAAGCTTTGGTATGTTTTTGCGATGTCCACGCCGTTGGCTGTCCAGTTTGTGACCTTGAAACCTGGTTCATCGTCCACTGAGAGGGTAATAGATGATTCAGTCTCAGCATCAGAGTATGTACCGCCGTACTTCTTCTCTGCCTCGTCTTTGCCAGCTTGTTCAAGAGCAGGGAGGAGTTCCTGAACAATGTTTGAAAACCAGACTTGAAGCTCTGCGCCGCCAATCTCGTTGATTGGACCAGCGTCGAAGAGGGCGATGGTAATATTGTAGTCAGGGACCAAAACCATGAGTGAATGGTAGGTGGTGATGTCACCAGCTTTGGTATAGAATTCGATCATTCGACCATCTTTTGTGACGTTGTTGGAGCGGTGGATTTCCCATGGTTCACCCAGAAGAACACCTCTTGACGAAGTGCTGGTAGCTGGCTTCATCCATTTCCTTGTTTGTGCTGGGCTGAGGAGTTTGTAACTCAGGATGGCATCACCAAAGGCCATGATATCGTTCAAAGAGGAGTAATAAACTCCAGCACTAGTATCATCAGTAAAATGCTTCATGATGGAATAAAGGTACTCACGGGTCTCCATAACCGAGAGTAGCGTTCCACCACAAATCACCAGGAGGGATGAAACCCAAAGAATCATCAGGCTTCTCATCATATGTATGATCCATACCCACAGGATCCCAGATGTGTTTCTTGATGAAATCGCCAGACGGCATACCGCTGACCTTTTCGATAATGAAGCCCATCAAAGCCCAGCCGGTGTTTGAATAAACTGGATTTGATTCGAAGGGGGCGTAGATAGGAGGTCTTTCACCGAATCGTTGATAAAAGTCTGGAGGTTAGTCGTATTACAGTGATGAAGTGCGAGAGAAATACCTTTCTTTGTGCATTCTGGAATACCTAGAAGTCCTGAACAGTTCAAGCTCCTGGAAGGATCAGGCTTAGGGAATCCGAGCTGGGTCCAGTCACCGTATGGTTCGGCATCAGTAACCACTGTACAATGTTAGCGGGAATTCAGTATATGAAGGTTAATAAACTCACAATCAGCTGGAATACCACTGATATGTGAAGCCAAAGCCCCAATAGTAATCTCATCCCAATCAACCTGCCAAACAGCATCTCTCTTCCTAGCACTCTTACCTAACTTCCTAAGCTCAGGCAAATACTTTGTCACTGGATCATCAAAGTTCACTTTATGTAACTTCAACAGAGCAAGAACAGGGAAAACCTTTGACAGACTGGCCATACGAAAGACGGTGTCTGAATCTACCTCGTCAGCGCCACGAGGGTCGACATTGGGGGGTGTGCTGGCGAATTCAAACATGAAGTCATCTTCGTTGGTGGATTTGATGGCCACTGCGACTGAAGAGTTTACGAGCTCCGATGTGGCTGTGTCGAAGAGGTCTTGGATGTTGTTTAGGGCTGTCTTGACGGAGGAGTGGGTGCTTGGATTAAGGGGAGGGGGAAGGACGGGGCCTAGAGGGGGACAGTGGCCTCCTCGGGCAGCGAGGGAGGTTCCCACGAAGAGAGATGTGTAGAGACAATTTTGAAGAGCCTTCATGGTGGTGATCCTACGGCAGAGGTTACTGGGTAAATCATCTCTGTTTGAGGGGATTATAGACCTTTTATAGCTTCACTGTCTCGGCCAGTCGATATAGACTCTTATTCGTATCAGTATAGAATCCTACTCCTTCGTTGCTTACTTCCAACTTCGCTAATGGATAATAGGCAATGTCTTGGAAATAAGCCAGTCAAAAACCTGGTATTGGCCTGCTTGAAGTGATTTACGAATATTGTCTCCTGTCTAAATCCCACGTTCCAAGTCATAAGGATCATTCGTCAGCTTACGGCTTGCGGTTAAATCACAATATGACAAGCAAAAACTCCAGATTGAGACATGCCATGTCAGATTCCATGGAACTTATCACTGACAGGCTAAGCTAATGCAAGCCTCATCCTCACCTCCGCGCAAATCCCTCCCGTCTTTAGCCAAATCTGTCTAAACTGAGCGCAGAGTCTGAGACAGCGTTCGTGGGATTCTCTTATTTCCGATTGGCGATGTAAGCTTAAGTTGAACCTCGGGAGCGTCGGGATTGATGCCAGTGCTTGGGGTGAGGCTTAGAATTATACGCAATGCCACGCAATATTACTGGCTTAGCCGCTGAGTTCAAGAGCCAAGATAGCCAATGCCCTATGAGGTCCCATGTAGAACTTGCTTGAGGCTAAGAATCTTTATGCGGGGAGAGCTCAGTGTGATATGATCTCATCCGCGTCTTGGCGATAGTGTCAGCCGCGTGGCTCGATTAGCTTGCTGACCACCTTTCTCATAGCACGGAAACCTCAGGAACCCGCTCGCGACTCAATGGCGATTGGGTGCTAGCATCCATAACTAGGTTCGCCATGGATCTTTTCAATCACATTTATGAGCATTCTCAACGGCGATTGGATGTGGATGGTTTGAACGATCAGCTTTGTAATAATGTCTCGCTTAGATACAAGCTGTCAGCTGAATATTGATCATGCGGAAGAATCTCACCAACTTAGCTGCAAGGCTGATGGTAATTTGTCCGAGGTGGAGAGGACGTTGTCTCATTTGCGTGAGATTTATCATTTGGAAGGAACGGATCATGTCGAAGCCGATTGCTTACGTACTGTCTGGGTGGGAATCACGGACACAGAGAAAACATATTAAGCTTAACAAAATGGTATCATAAATTCATAATCGCTAAATCAATACGCAAATATTCATCAAGGCCAGTACACATCAAGTGTCTCAACCGGCGAGCCTCCTTCCGAGATTCCTCCTCCGGGTAGGTAGATACCACCCTTGACAGCAACAGCCTGTCCACCATGTCTTGGCAAGCTCATCTTGCCGACACTCTCCCAGCTTTCTTTCACCGTATCGAAGACTTCAATCTCGTCAAAGATACCATCAGAATCCTCAGCAGTGTTTCCTTCACCACCAAGAACGTAGATCTTCTTGCCGACGGTGCCAGAGACGACTCCGCCGCGGGGCGTGGGCATCTTGGCATCGCTTGTGGTCCAGCCTTTCTCAAGATCGTCGAGATCGAGGATGAAGACTGTGTCCTTGACGTTGCGCTGCCCACGAAGACGGCCGCCTAAGACGTACATTTTGTTGCCGACGACAGAGGAGGCCGCGTGATCGCGACCTTCGGGAATGTTTTGCGCGGCCTTAGGAAGATCAATCCATTTAGAAGTCTTTGTGTCGAATGCTGAGACGAAAGCGACGGTATCTTGCTCCCCAACAGGGCCAATTGGCTCAAGAGTGCGCATACCGCCAGCCATGTAGATAATGTTTCCGTAAACGCCCATGGCGGCGCTGCCTCGTTCTTGATCTTCAGGAACAGGTTCCAATTCCGTCCACTCATCGAGATCAGGGTTGTACACCCATGATTCAGGGAATGCCCTCCAAGCACCATCAGCAGCCTCTGAAAGACCGCCTAGTAGGTAGATCTTGCCATTGACGGCAGCGACGTTGGGATGGTTCACCTTGACGGGTGCTTCGGTAACGTATCGTCGCCATGAATTCGAGCGCGTATTGTAAAATTGTACAAGGTCTGTAGTCTGGAAGCCATCCGCATCTTTGTTGGGAACGATTCCACCGATGATGGCGATTTCTTTGTCTGAGACTGCGACGACGCCGTGTTCTTGTCGCGGGGCAATTGGTATCGACTCGAGGGTTTTCCAGGTATTAGCGCCCTGTGGAACAGCGCTGGCCAGAGCGCTAGTAGCCAACGAGAGCAATGCGATAGAGGGAAAGATCATTGTGAATAGAGTTACAGTTAAAAAGAAGAGGTTGGAGAGAGCGAAACAAAATGTGGTGACACCCTGAACTTAAGTATCAACTCTTTCTTGGCCTTTTCGTCATGGAATTGTGGCTTGCTCTTGGCATTGTCAACTTCTCTCACACGTATGAAGCACGGAGGTGACCAGGAACAGGGAAGGCTCCCCTGTGTAGCGCTTTGTCACAGTGAACTCTGGGCGCTGTGACGCGTTGCGATTACAAGGGTGGCTTGCTGGAATGAAATTAATCGCTGGTGCTCTGGGCGCCAAGTAAACCTCTGGTTGGCTGCACGTGTTGGATTTGAGCTAGATTTTATGCTTTTACAGGCCATGTCGGCAGTTGCACGTGGTGAAGGTATTCGATATCGATACAATTGCGTCTCTTTTGCTCATTCAATAGCGGTAAAACTAATTGAAATACCGCAGTTTGTAATTTCCTTCCTTTGTTACCGTGTTACTGACTCAAAGAAAGATGGCTGACAGTCGCAAAATACTCGACGCCATTCGTGGCTGTAAATGCAGCCGAGAAGCTTGGATCTCACAGACGCGCAACTCAATTGCAAAAATGACCGATCAGCAGTCCCCAATAAATAAAGCGACTTGCGCATTAACATTATCTATCGGAAAACGATGATCGTCATTGGTAGTGAGGCTGTAGATGCAAGCAGTAGCGCTTATCCGATTGCGTCAGTTAATTACAAGCCACGATGCGGTGCTTGGAAGGCTGCTGTTTGTTACTGAGAGGCTGTCTGTTGGCGGTGAGAAGCAACAAAGACAAAAAGAAAGCTGACAAGACTGGGATTCGAACCCAGGCCCCTTTCGAGACTGCGAATCGTTACTAGTTCGTATAGAACCTGAACACAGCGCCTTAGACCGCTCGGCCATCTTGCCTTGTGATTGGATACTGGAGGAGATTGCAAGTTGACTCTACGTTGCTGGAGTCAACCGAGAAAACAAACATCAGGGACCATTATCATCAACAATTTCATCGGAAACAGACAAAACGTGGTCGTAAACTCAATTGACTTTGAATGGTTGCAATTTCGTCTGTTCTCAAGCCAAGTGTTTTGACACCCTAGGACCCTGAATCTGAAACGTGAGGAGAACCTTGTCTGGAGAACTACTCGAGTTTCAGAGTCTTGTGCATTATTGGATAAATGTTTGTAGTATGAATCAAGTTTCTTCATAACGTATTAGTACAGAGCTTAACTTAGGTTGATGCTTGGCGACTCAATAAGGGTTCAATGGTTGGAGTGCCAAGATGTCGAGACTGCCAACAGGCTAACTTTGACGCCAATATTCTACAACAGGAATGTAGACAATCTAGATCTATGCTTGGCAGTTCAATCTACAATAACCCTTTACAGGGAGAGGTAAGAAGAAAGTTCAAGGAGTTAGATCCGCCTGTCGTAGGGCATCGTTGGTCCATCACGATACTCGTAAGTATAATTGAAAAGGTTCGAAGCTAATATGGATATACAACGGCTACATATCTCAAATAGTATATAGTATCTCTATCAAGTCGAGAAACCGCCAGAGTTGACCTGTCGTGGCTCACCAGCAGCCTCAAAAGTCCCATTCATCAACCTCCTCAAAGCCTGCGCAGTACTCTGTCCCGGCGCAACCCAAGTAACGTTATTTCCAATTCCCTCCAAGTAAGCTACAGTGGAATTATCGAAAGCATACTCAAAAGTAACCCGTCTGGGAACAAGCTGATCATGCAATCTGGGAGCAGCAAGGGCTTCGGCCACGGTCATGTTCTTATCAATAGTGTTGAGCACAACTTGTGCAGTAGCAGTGATGATTCTACTACCGCCTGCAGAACCCGTGACGAGAGAAACTTGTCCGTCGGGTCCTTCGACAATGGTTGTGCTTATGCTGGACAAGGGTCGTTTGCCGGGCCGGATGAAGTTTGCTTCGCTGGGAATGAAGCCGAATTGGTTGGATTCGCCGGGGATGCTGAAGTCGTTCATTTCATTGTTCATTATGACTCCAGTCTCGGGGATGATCACTTGGGAGCCGAAGTTGAGGTTGATGGTTGTGGTGAGAGAGATGGCGAGACCGGATGAGTCCATGGCGACGATGTGTGATGTTCCGGGTGTATCCAAGCTTTCAAGACCTTCGGGATCGTAATCCTTTAGCTCAAGAGGACTTCCTTCGAGTTTGGCTCTGACTTCCTGGCCGGTAGCTTTGGAATACATCTCTGCTTGGTACTTTGCTAGATCATCGACGTAGCTGGGGTCTCCCAAGTTCGTTCGCATGCCGTAGCTAAACTTGAACGCTTCATCAAGATAGTAAGCACTATCATTGACTCGGCTGGGGTCACCAAGGAAGTCATAGCCCTCCAGGATATTCAGAGTTGCCGCGACTACAGCGCCGCTTGAAGGGGCTGATCCACTGGTAACCTTTCCACCACGATAGTTGATTTGAGAAGGCTCCCGAATCTCAACAGAATAATTCTTCAGATCATCGGTTGTCATGATACCCTTCTCCCGCCGAAGAGTTCGAATCATAGCCTCAGCGATGGGACCTTCGTAGAAAACATCTGCACCACCATCGGCGATGGCTTCAAGAGTATCCGCAAATCTGCTTCGAGTGAGCTTTTCACCAATCTGGACAAGCTTACCAGAAGGCGCAAAATCAATCGCCCAAGCTGGATCGTTGACGAGGAAACTCTCATTTTCAGACTTTGTGTAGGTCCTCTTCATGAAACTCATGGTATCGTTGTTAACGGGGAAGCCATAGCGTGCGACCTTGATAGCGGGCTGGACAAGATCAGACCAGGGTAGACTGCCATATTTCTTGTGCAGATGCTCAAGACCGCGCAATTCTCCTGGTACACCACTGATGTTTGTTAGTTATTGGAGATGTGAGAAGGGAGATCAGCTTACCTAGCTTTGCCGCCGTAGATACTCTCATTGACGTTCTTCTTGAACATATCTTCCGTAGCAGCCGCAGGTGCCATTTCTCGGAAATCAACGAACTCATATGCCGAAGACTCATTCTTTCCATTGGGCTTATGGATAAGCATAAAGCCTCCTCCACCAATACCAGAATGGTACATGCCTTCAAACGTTAGCGTCGGCCATCTCAACGGGTATTGTCTGCTTACCAACTGTTCCAACACAAAGAACCGTCGCGACCATAGCATCAGCCGCGTTACCTCCATCTCGAAGGATATTCACTCCAATGGTACTGCATATCTCACTTTCGCAAGCGACGGCACCGAGATTATTGGAGAATTGTCGGGATTGTAAGGGCTTTGTGGAAGGAGGATAATGAGAATCCACTGGCTTAGAATAACCAATCTGTGGAAAGACGCTCAGAAGAGCCGCCAAAAACTGTAATTGACCCATCTCGACTTTGGAACTTTCGTATTTATGTCTTCAACTGAACAAGAAAGAGGAGGGAAAGATGGCGTTTTTGTACTACGAACCAATATCCCTCGCCTATTCTAAGCCAATGCAACCTCGCAATTAACTTTCATTCAAGCCATTCTAGTCAATTAAAGCCAATCAGAAACCTAGATTAAGCTGAAGAACCACGATAAGAGGTTGGAGAGGACATCATTGTAAGGCGGGGTATCAATCCTTTGACCGATAGCGTGCCCAGGAGCTAAGCTCTTCATGGAGAGATCAGCGAATTTGAGCCTTGGTCATTTACCAGCTTCCTAATGTAGAATGGAATTTTATCATGGAGAACGTGAAGTTATCGTGAAGGAGTATTGGCATTACACATAGCATAAGCTGTATTCCGGGGTAAGCATAAGAGACGAAATAATTTGGTCACTTTATGCCGGCTTCGACTAGCACTTAGGCTACTTTATTTTAGTAGCCTATGCCTTAGATGGAACCTCCAAAGTACAACCCTCGTACTCCCAAAATGTCGCAAAGCCAAGCCTCTCATAGAACCCTTGTATCTCCACAGCATCAATAAGAATTCCTTCCATACCCCTGTCTTTCAAAGTCTCCATCGCCTTGACCACGAGAGCCAATCCGATACCTTTTCCTCTCGCCTTCTCATCTACACCTACAGCAGCGATAAGCCCGGTCTTCTCACCAGAGGGTAGCAGAGGTATAAAAGCAAAGGCATCGGCAGCAACGGAGTCTTGGGAGCACATGAGGGTCCATCCGATTTGTTCGTTCGTATCCGGATCGAAGGCGACGAGGACTTGATCGTGTTGGTTGTGAGCAGCGAGAGCTTCGTAGATACCTGCCCAGCTCTGTAGAATGTTAGATTTGGAATATCGGGGAGAGTAAGATACTAGGTGAGTGACAGAAGAATCGTCCTCCAAAGCTTGGGCTACTATTAAAGTAGCCGGACCAAGTGATAGTCCAAGGTAACATAGAATGACCAAATTATCTCGTCTCTTATGCCCTTATCGGCCGATTCTTCTGTTACCCCGACGGATACGTACGAATTGGGCTCGTTGTTTGGTCATGCATCCTTCGTATAATTCTGCTGACCATGGAGCGAATTTGGCTTTTGATTTTGATACCCGCTCCAGTATCTCGGATGGTACGGTCTCTTTCGTAATGTCCTTGTAAAGATCCCGGATGGGATGAGAAGCGTCGTAAACACCTACAATGTAAGAACAGCCATCGGAGAGATGAGATGATATTTACCTCTGTGTGAAAAGAACTCCTTCACCTCTTTAGGAGCTGTATTGGGGATCTGCCACCAGAACCTTGGAAAGATAGATCCTACTTCCAAAGACTTCAGTTCACCTGCCGCCTCTCTCAGTCCGAGTTTCGCCTTCTCCAAAAGCGCGCTACCAATTCCTTGACGGCGATGTCCTGACAAGACTCCGATAGCAGCAACTCGACCACGTCCTTCGCCGGCTATAGACCCATCGATCAGGTAAGACAGACAAAGGCCGTTCTCATGGATGCAATGATAACTGGGGAGTGCGAAAAGAAGTTTCGCGAAGCGTTCTTGGGAGATCGGCCAGTCGGGAAAGATATTCTGCCAAAATTGCCATGCCTTGCTAATGTCTTGGTCTGAGTTGGTCAGTTGGCGGATCTCGTGGTTGGATGCGCTAGCACCATTGTTAGCCTCGTCTGCCATTTTGGTTCAGAAATGGTTTTATTTGAGTTTTTGAAGGTCAGTTTGTAAACCGTAAAGAATGGATTGTTTTCAAGTCGGACGATGATATGATGACGAAGCCAGTTGAGGCACATGCGAGGTTGAGGTCATAACACGTGAGCTGACCATGCGGAGTTATGCAGGGAAGGAAGCTGTTCCTGCCTTATTTGGACACATGACCTACGGAGTAGGTGCAATTCTATCATCAACTCAAGCACCTTCCAAATCATCTATAAATCAACTACCTAGGATATATCCTCCCCTAAATCCAAGAACTATCTAAACAAAAAGTTTATCTATTCTATCGCCATCTACTCACGGACAACCTCATCTCTATTCGCCCTCGCCTCATCTCTAGCTCTCGAAATCACATCCTCCCAAATCGGCGGCTTACATCGAATTTCCTGCCCAGCAGCCTCTGCGTCGAAACCGAATTGCAGCAATGCATCTTCGCTGCACCACTCGCCCGTCGCCATAAGTCCAACTGGAATCTTACCTTCGACATCTCTGTCTGCGACATCGCCAGCGTCCTTGCTACCCTCGGGGATGACATAGCCGGCTGGGACAGTAATAGCGGGAAGGCCGCAGAAGTTGGCGAGCCAGACGTATTCCATGCTTTGGAGCGTGTAGTTTCCGTCGTTTACACCGCAAGACAACTCGGACTTTCCACCGCGGATGGGCGAACCGGCGCAGGCTGTTGTGGGGGTTATGATCATCATGCCAGGGTATGTCTTCCAGAGGTGAGCGAGGTGCTGCATCAACATTCCTCGTAGCTTCTGAGCTAACAAATAGTCGGTGGACGGAGTAGTACGACCGAGTGCCAGAAGAATCTTGTTGGCTGGTGTGATACCACTGGTATCGAAAAGCAAGGTGGAGGCATCAGTGAGAACAGTAAGTGCATGCGCCATCTGACCCTCAGCAGGGAAGGGAATATCAATCGGAACGAGATTATATCCGTGTTTGGCTGCCAAGGATTCGACAAGACCGCGAACCAAAGACTGGACTCCAGGTGCGGCACGAGAGATCCATGCGTCAAAGATTCCTAGGACTTTTGTGACAGGAGGTGATGGCTGAAGGGCCAGTGGTGGGAATTGGGTTGATGGATGGGGCTCTGCAATTGCTTCGTATGCAGCAACCAAAGATTGCATGTCAACGGCAAGCGGACCTTGAACTGCACACGTGGGTGAGTGATTGGCACCAGGCCAGGAAGTAAGTCGAGCGTGCGTAGGCTTGAGTCCAAAGACAGAACAAAATGAACCAGGAATCCGAATACTGCCACCGCCATCACTGCCCAATGCAAGAGGTACAAGTCCAGAACTGACGGCGTAAGCGGGACCGGACGAGCTTCCACCAGTATAGTAGCGTGGGTTGAATGGATTAGGTGGCGTTCCATGATTGGGGTTGTTTCCGGTTGTATCTGTCACGGTTAGTGGTGATCGAGAAGAAAAGCAAGTTGACTCACCCAAACCAAACTCATGCATAGCCAACTTTCCAAGAATAACAACACCTGCTTCCTCAAGCTTTCGCACGATCCAACTTGTCGATGATTCTCCCTCAGCAGGTATCTCCGCATAATCCTTCGTAGAACCAAGAGTTGTAGAATATCCATCCAAATCATAATCATCTTTGATAGCTGAAGGAACACCGTCTAGAGGACCCAACGGTTGTTTGTTCTTGTACCTCTCCGTCGAAGCTTCAGCAGCTCTCATGATCTGATCAATTCTGATCTCCCTCCATGCATGAGCATGTTTTCCACGCTGAGGACCATCGAGTTGAATCAGAGGAAGGATAGCTCGTACAACATCAACAGGCGTTACTTCTCCAGAGAGATACAAATCTCGATAATCGGCCGCTGAGTAGAAGCGAGAAGTATCAAAAGCTGGAGAAGTGTTGTACTGCTGTAAAGAAGACAATTGGACTCGTTCACCGCGTTCCTTTGCTTCACCTGCCGAGAGGGCGAGTGGGTACACTGTGGGATCATATCTTGGCTCGACATTTTCTATGATTGTTCGGATCCTTCGGAGCGAACCAAAACCAGCATTTTTCCATGCTGTCTCACGAATAAATCGAACCCATTCCATCCTGGATTTCATTAGCATAAGATATCAAGTTTTGGGATAAGAAAAGCTCACAAAAATGCAGCCACAACAAGAAAAGGTCCTCTGATGACAGGATTCGGATTCCTTTCGATAGCATAAGGTACACGGGGCCTATGGTAATCATGTCAGCAAATCGACCACTTATAACGAAATTGTAATAATACCCCTCCTGAGCCTCAGGATAGTTGAAAAACTTCCTCTCGCTGGTATTCTTACTCATTCTGAATAATTCAACTGTGTAACGACGTTATCAAGAAATTTGGTGGTGTACGTTTTTTGTCAAGCTATGATAGAGTGACTGATCGGAGAATTTAAACTCTCGGATCGGACGGCAACCGCGGAAGCCGATTGATCAAGCGGTGTTTAGTAATGGACTACGTATTCGTCATGCGTGATCTGCAGGAGAATACGAAATGCAATTTGATTCGTAGATATGAGCGACCTCCTGGTTATGCAATTGCTGCTTTCGGGAGACGGAGGTTTTGGGGCCCGAAGTCAAGATAAGAGGAAGATATATTGAAACTTGATTATAGGTTATAAGATAGCTAGAGAATTTCGTTATATGCTGGCAGAGCCAGCCTTTCGATACTCACATGCTCAGCGGTATACTGCTTGCTAAAGCAGATCCAGCTGATCAGTAATCGTAATCACGATCATGCAAATGTGAGGCCGTTGCCATATATATTTTCAAGTGTTCCACATATCGTTCTAAGAATTGTTGGTTGGTGTTCTTGTCCTGGATGGATATACTCACGCGCAAAAGGCCATCTGACAGCATACTTCTCCATTATCGGCTGAAAGGTTTCGGCGAAATTGCAGGCAAAGTTGGATGCAGGGTCTTTGACTATGATGGTAAGATTGTGCATGATGCAAAGCATGCTTACCATAGAAAGGTTTTGAATTTTAAATCCTCTCTTCCGGCTCATGTTGATGACATCTCTGCATGCCTTCGATGCCACTTCTTCGCATTTTACTCGCCACTGTTCATCATGTCTATCCCGCGGCTCAGTAAGTTGCCCATCCGCTAGCTGTCCTGCATGATATTCGTGAACAAGCATAGCACTGGCAAGAAACGGTAATAGGAAACACAGTGACAATGGGTCTCTCGAGACAAACCTAAGGGATAGCACTTGAGGATCATGTCCTGACCAAAAGTCAGGAGTCTTGAGGTTACCATGCTGGTCCATCATGCCTCTTTTATCTTTTTCGATGCCCTTAAAACGGTCCCTGTTTGGTTCGTCATCTGGCCCTGCATCGCACTCAGACTCCGATTCCGACTCAGAAAGGTCGAAAGGGTCCTCCAAATTCTTGCATTGCAATATTTGCCCTGCCCTTACCACTCCTTCATGCATTGAGTTGAGCCTTTGAATAGCTGCCTCTGATCTGCGCTCATAGCTGGGCCATGAAAGGCTGTGCGCCCTCTGTTTGACCTCTTTGCTTACAGGATGAGGACTAGGACAAGCAAGTGGGAGCTTTTTAGGCTTATCGAGACCGAGGTCGCTGCAGAGCCTGCTATGCGTGGACAGGGCGATCATCCTGTTGCTCGTTAGCGAAGAATATGTCACTTTACTCATGTATCTTACCGATCAAGGGTCATTAGACACAACTTCCAGGTTAGCTGTGCCTCCATATCCACCAAATAGTCAAGGGCTAAGTCCGCCATAGTTAAGACCGAACTAAGCGTGGTATGGGCCTGTTCAAAGCATCCTACTCCAAATTCGTACAAGGCAATCAGACCCAGAGTTTGGGCGAGATGTATGTGTGAACCAACGTTCCCCGACACGATAGCAAACAATGCTTTGAGGGCTTTGTACAAGTCGTTATGCAATATGTTTCCGTTCGCAAGCTCTATGGCGGGTGGTGAGGTGACTAGAAGTATCGCCATATGGAGCAAAGGCAGGAACCTGTCCGAATCTTTGCGGTTGATAGAGCCTCTGGCTAGCGAGGGGAAGGTATTGTCCATATAGTCGTTATCTGAAAAGACGTAACTGTCCATATAGCAGGGTTCAACTATTGGGAACCACTTGAAGATGTCATCTTGGAGTAGCTCATCGACTGTACGACCGTAATCGGATATCAAGGTCTGCACGAATTCCTTTATGTCTGTTGGAACTTGATTCAGACAGATTGCATGAGCAAATAACAATTTTCCTAGTTGCTCGCAGCCGCGATCAGTGAATGCCCAATAGTTTAGCACGAAGTATGCCAAGGGCTCATGAGGTTGAAGAGGTTGAGGGGGGGGCTGGAACCGTCGCGCTCGTCGGGGTTCCCACGAAAGGTTTTTGCAAGCAAGGTGTTCGCTGATGAGGATCCCTAGATACCATTAGCATGACTTCGACACATGGATAGACACAAAGCCACAACCCACTCTACTATGCAACGCGTACAACGTGGGAGTACCCTATCACATGTTTGCTTCCGAAGGGAGCATCGTATACAGTCGCGCTCGGCTTTGTCAGGGCCCCGGAGACTTGAAGGCATGACTCAAAGGTAAATGGCAATGTTGACGTATGGAAACGAAAATGGCTGGATTCTTGATGTGTTTAGGTTGAGGCTGGTGATGAAACCGAGGGGTTGTGTTTGATTAAGAGCTGCTTTTTCGGTTGGCAGGGAAGCAATTAGCGCTGCAGCCACTAAATCAATGCCGGCACAGGGGATGACCGGGCTGCTGGATGGCAGGTACGACCTGCGCAACTGCCGGGTAGAATTGTTTTGGGAGGAAGCCTGATTTCGATCTATTCATTGGGTGGAAGCTACTTACTGCCTACGATAAGTTAATGCCTAAAGACGAATATCTCAATCAATTGCAATAACTGTACTGGTGAGAATTTTGCGTTTGAGGAGTTTGGTAAAAACATCCCTATACATTCTGGTGTATTCGTTATAGTGCTTGGTTTGCTTGTGGGTGGCAGAAGCAAAAAGGCACCCTGGCAAACGGTACCGCTTCTAATTCAACACGCTTCAAAAAGGAATAGGGCAAAAAACATTAATCTACAAGAGCAAAAGTAAAGATCTGATGAGACTGGGACTCGAACCCAGGAGGATTGCTCCACCAGGAAATTGGTGTTAAGGTTAACCTTAACCTGGCGCCATAACCAACTCGGCCATCTCACCGATGTGATTGGATGCTGTGAGGGTCTGCTATTTTGCAACATGTTTGCCTACAGCAGAAAACGCTACCGCTCTCTGTGGTTCAATAACTCCAAGGTCCAGCACGCAACTTTCGCATCACAGTCATTTGACAGCGATGGACTCAGCCATGGCGTTGCTTTCACGCAGTACGGATAACGCAACCGGCATCATCGACTTTCGGCCCAGCGCTCAAACGCGTCAAACAGGCACCGAATCGTTTTGTTCCTGGACCAGACTACTCAGCCAACACGGCCCATGTCTTCTGAAGCATCAAATCTACACTCTCTCACTCCACTCAGATACCATGGACCAAGCTTCACAGGACAGCCTTAAGGCCGTGATGCAATCAATGGTGCCTCCCGGACCGCCCCCTCTCACACTGGGCGATTCGACCCGTGCCTTGTACGAACGAGCTGTCGCTGACCCGTCGACATTGAGCGATGAGGAGCGGAGGAAGATTCTGCAAAGACCTCCCCAAGAAAAAGAAGACTCCGTCTGGTATGACATCTGCGGGTCCACCAAGTCCGAGCTTGTAACCAAGGCTCTTTAAGATCCTGCCTCCCTCACTTATACGGAAGCGGACCTGGTAATTACTGGCGTTCCACGTAACCGAGATAGCGATATGCTACAGCAGTCGAGACGATTGAGAGGCACTGACAAGGATATATACTTCAAGGCCTTGAACGCCGCCAAGACTGAGGATGAAGTCGCTGCTCTCAAATCTTGTCAGGCAAAGCAATTTGAGAAGCAGGACGGTCGCGCTGCTGCCAGAGAGGCGCTCGATAGTTACGACGCTCACCTTGTCAAGAAAGCACTCAATCAGAACAGACCTGTACGATGGCAGGAACACATCATGACCCTGAGTGGCTCAACCAAGACGCGGGCACCTTGCGAGTTTGTAGTATTATATCCCAAAGACAAAGACAAGGATGCCGAATGTTCAAGATTTAAGAAACGACTGGAGACTTCCGTATCCCATGGGTTCCATCGCTACCTGGGGGCCCTCAAGGAGCCGATCTTGAACGGATTCAAGCTGCACGATATCCAATACGACAGCCCAGAGTCTCTGCAGAACTGCTTTGTCAGGATGAGAGACGCGGGAAACATTCCCAGTAGTTTACGGCAGGATGTGTTTCTCTACGTTGACGACGAGTCGATGCGGTCTTTAGAGTCGCCCAGACCGTTTATCTGGCTATGGGAGCCACAGAACATCAGGAATTTGAAGAAGCAACCAGGGCCACTGAAGGTTGACATTAAGCATGTAGCACCACTTCTATTGATGCGTCTAACACAGCGGGACATGTTGCTTGACAAGCGCCAGCTGCGTATGTGACATGATGGACCAGAGTTGGAGAACTTGCATAAGGATGCGTTGGATCCAAAGGAGAATGGCGAACATGATGGTATCTGGCCTCCCCGCGCACTCGCTATGTAAGTCAGGAGCCAATTGACGCTTAATGTAATATGTAGCAAAGCTGGCAACGTTATGGGGCCTCCATACAGAGACGTGTTAGTGAATGTCTTTCCAATAGTTTGCCACTTAGCAGTTTATAGGTAGGAATTTAGACAATGCCTATTTGACAAGGTACCTGTAAATAATATATATAAATCATGAGATAACATGCTATCATTATTTGTCCAAGAAAGTCAAAGCTCCTAATGCATATCCATCCAAGCCAGTTTGAAGCGTCGGGTGAATAACAGGAGCAAACTTGGAAGAATGGTTGGCAGGAATTGTCTGAGCAATAGTCCCCTCAGCTTCTGCCTTATCCCACGCCTCTTCACCAACAGATCCATACGAGAAGAAACAGTAGGGCTTGTCGACAGCCGTTGCCAGGATCGAAAAGTCTTCGCTAAAAGCCAGCTTCGGCGTCTCTCTATCGTATTGTCCCGGTCCCTCGCCAAAGTGCGCGGCAAATGACTCTTCAACCCTCTTGGTGACCGCGACATCATTCGTTGTTAGAGGAAACGCGCGGGTTTGCTCGAATTCGGGGCTTTTGAGAACATTAGCGCATGAGCACTCTGCCTCTACCACTGCCTTGATTCGCTTCAGTAGACGCTCGCGTGTAGCGGTTGTAGTCGATCGTGTATCAACACCAAGAACGGCCGAGTCTGAGATGATGTTCTCCACATCTCCAGCATGTATGCTTGTGACAGTAACGACGCTTGACTCTGCGGGGTCAACTTCCCTACTGACAAGAGTCTGCAATTTGAGTATAGCGTTGGCTGAGATGGCGATTGGGTCAATGGCTGTATGAGGCATGCTTGCGTGTGAACCCTTGCCGTGGATTGTGACTTTGAAGTTATCCGCGCTCGTAGCGACGAGACCTCTACGGGTACCAATCGTGCCGGTGCGGAGAGGTCTAACATGGGCTCCCAGGACGAAATCTGGAACGGGGACCTCGTGCTTGGTGTAGAGACCGTCGTCCACCATAGCTTGAGCGCCAGTACCTCGCTCTTCGGCTGGTTGGAATGCCAACACTAGCGTACCAGACCAAGAATCTCGAGAGGAGAATAACGTCGCTGCAGCACCCAGCAAAGTCACGATATGCATATCATGACCGCAAGCGTGCATAACGGGTTTCTCGATTCCGCTAGCAGCATGCATCATTCTCTTGGTGCTGGCATACTCCATTCCGGTGGTCTCCTCAACTGGTAGAGCGTCAATGTCTGCTCTGAGAAGCACAGTAGGACCATCGCCGTTGCGAAGAACAGCTGCTAAACCATGACCGCCGATGTGAGGTTTGATGATCAAATCGCTGGGGCCAATCTTCCGAAGCCTATCAGCAATGGTTGCTGCCGTTTCGACTTCTTGGTTCGAGAGTTCGGGGTTTTGGTGGAGGTGCTTGTAGAGATCTTCCAGTGGCTGTAAATCCGGTCGATGCTGATCCACAAGCTTAGACAGGTTCAATGGCGACATGTTTACTCGAGCGGAAGTTATAAACTTAGATAGAAGAGTAGGGTTTAGGATGGTATTCAAACGTTGTCGTGGATATGTCGGCGTATTTATGCCGAATGCCGAATGCTGAAGGAAGAGCTGGTCGCTTACACCACTTTCAGAGTCATGGTCGGAATGTCAGCCTAAGGCAATAGCGAGGTCAACCTCTTGCGATGGCATACACCAAACTTGTTTCTACGTGCAACAACGTCAATTGTGTTTTCTCTTCCATGCATTTACTTTTGATCAATTAAACCTTAATCGCTCATTATCACATCAAAGAGTACATCTGCTTCCTCAGTCTTCGGCACGCCTCCGAGCGTTCGGATCGAACTACCCGAACCTCACTACAGCCAACATAGAGCTTCCCATCCTGACAACTGAGGGCGTGCAATGTAGGATATCAATTGGTAGGAGTGAAGAAAGAAGTTCTAGCAATACTCTAAAGCATTATACAGAATAAACCCACAGTGAAAATAAACTGAAGGAGTGAAACGAAACGAAGCGAAACCGATGACTTCCAACTGTCAGACAACCTGTCTGCCCCAGATTCCTAATCTTCCTCCACAATCCCCTTAGTCAATGAATCAACGTATCCAACGTATTCGAAAGCAGTCATGTCGGGGCTGCAGGTGGTGTTGACCTTGGGCATTTCTCCATCGATAAAGTACTTCGCAACGATGTTGTTGGTGCAATTTGAGGGATGGGCGGTAAGACCGTGCTAGGAAGAGACAGTTAATATGCGAGTCGCACAACAGGTGATCGGGACTATACTTACACCGGCGCCTTCATGGACAACAACTCGACTTCCTCTGAACTTGGTAGAAACTTCCCATGCGCTACGCAGAGATGTGGCTGGGTCATATCTACCATTGACGATCAGGATGGGATAACTGGTGTTGACGTTGCGAAGTGTGTTGAGATCAGTTCGCTCAGCGGCCGAGAATTTCCAGCGGGCGCAACCCACTCGGGCCTGAATTGTAACATCGGCAAATGAGCTCTCAGCATAGTGAGCTTGATACACCGAGAAGAGGTCGTCAGGGTCTTCTACACGGAAAGTGGTGTCACTGCACCCAATACCAAATAATGCTATGGGCTGCTGGCGGTTCCATTTCGTACCATCGTCGCCTCCCCCAGTGCTGTTGTCGGGCGTTTTCCCAGCGAAGAGATCCTTGATAGCTTTAATGGCAGTCGGGAAGTTCACGGGACCGTACAGAGGCTGGAAGATCTGCTGTTTGGTTTGATAGGACAGTGCAACATCTTCTGACTTGCTCCTGAATTCGTTCATCAAGCTCTCTCCGGTCGTGCTCTTGCCGTGGTAATCGGCTAGAGAGCATAGATCCTTGCCGGACATGACACAGTCATTGAATAGGTTGGCAAGCGACCTCTCGGTATCGAGCATGCCGGTTAACCAGGTTCCTGCAAGGAAGTCGTCGGCGTTCAGGTTAGCGTCAAGAAGGATGCGGCCGACGCGCTTGGGGAACATCGAGGCTACAACTTGGCCAAGAATAGTGCCATAGGAGGTGCCCCAATAGTTTAACTTGTCGCCTTGGCCGAGAGCGTCGACGATTGAAATCATGTCCCTTGCAACGAAGGGGGTTCCAAGAAAACGGCCAGTGTCTCGATGATCTTTCAAGCATGCCTCAGCCACTTCACCAGCCTTTTTCCAACCGGTCTCGATATCTTCCCACATATCAAATTGGGGAAGTGTGTGGAATTCTCGGCGATGGAGATTACCCTCTTTGGCAAGGACTTTTTCACCGGTGGGGCAATCAAAGGGAATGGTACGGCCGGTACCGCTGTCACAGTGTTAGCTTGCTACTAAAGCTGTTGGGATGGCAAGCTTACCGTGGATCAAACCCGATAATATCGTAGTGGCCACCGAGAACACTTTGTTATATACGTTAGCCGATGGAGCCTTGTGGGTAAGCCAAGGGCCTTACTGGAGCATTTCCTCTGCACCTCCCAATATGGCCTCGACACCCGAGCCACCTGGTCCGCCTGGGTTGTAGAGAACGCTACCCATGGAGGGCTTCTTGCTAGCTTTGGCACGGATCAAGTCCAATTTGATCGTCCTAGTATCGCTCGAGTTCATGTAGTCAAGAGGAACCTCGAATCTAGCACAATCAAGCCTCTTCTGGGCTTCGTTCTTCTCCTTGGTACCAAAGTCCAGGTCACATTTGGACCACTCGATGGAAGATTTCTTGGAGTCGGTCCTGGGTGTCAGGGCGGCATGAACATCGCCGGGTAAAGAAAGTGCCCGAGTTGAGTGCAGAAGCACGTGGGCAAGAAGGAAGGTTTGTGCTTTCATGATGGTGATAACTATGGTGCTGATGATGATGATGTTGATGTTGATGTTGATGTTGATGTTGATGTTGATGTTGATGTTGATGTTGATGTTGATGTTGATGTTGATGTTGATGTTGATGTTGATGTTGATGTTGATGTTGATGTTGATGTTGATGTTGATGTTGATGTTGATGTTGATGTTGATGTTGATGTTGATGTTGATGTTGATGTGGATGTTTTGATGGACTGACGAGCAGCGGACTGTCTCCCTTTTATGCCCTTGAATCGCTCCTTCATTGTTTGTCTTGAGCCTTGCACCTGCCGTTGTCTGTAATCCTGTTTCTCAACCTCTCGGCGCATTATAAGTCCATAAACGAAAATGCAGGTACGATTGGCAAATCAGATAGAAGACACGATCGACCCGATGGAAGGAATACGTTGTCGATCTCCAGTGTCAGCTCAGCCTTGTGAGCGCAGCATCGTTCCCAACTAGGCAAGTGGAAGACAGATCGAGCCTTGGGGTCTATGAGCTTGGCCTGCATATCAGGTCTGAGGCCGCCCTACTACGGTTAACTACCTATTGAGACGTCATTCGCCAAGAGAACTTTGTTTGTCGAGGTTGAAATTAGTGCGGCTTATGTTGCCCAACAGAGATAAATTGGCTGAGTGATAGCTAATAAGGGACAAAGCCAAGCAATATGACGCGTTTCAACTCGTATTAATCGGATCGCATTGTGTTACTATGTTTAAGCATATAATTAGCGGGAGACTTTACTTGGACGTTTGATGGAGTTACAGTTGGCTGTACAATGGTATATTCCGTCTCACCGCCCAGCCTTGGCTATCGCATGGAATTGACTTTTTGAACGCTGTTGCAATGGTCTTTCGGAATGATTGAACTTTAATCTTCTTGTATTGGTTTGATATGTATATTGGGGACTTACGCCTCGGAAAAAACTCAAAAATAGGTAAACTTTAATCTTTGCCGTATCAATGCGGATGCGGGTTTGCGTATCATACCTCGAGGTGTCTGTGCCATCCTAGGCCATGGCATCATAGCAACTTTTGTTTCATTTCTATCAGTAACATACATGATTGATCATACAGCCTTTAATCAGTCACCGTCACTATCACAAGGAAATCTCACTATGAAACTTGGAGTCGGGTTTCCAAAAGGCTTCGATGTAGGGTATGCCTCCCATCCAGCACTGCCTCCAAGCAATAGAGAAACAAGAGAATGTATACTCACTTTCTCGTTTCTTATTCTCAAAGCTTTAGCCAAGAATTGAATGAATATCAAACTATATTCTGGTCTTTATCGGGTGCACTGTGGGTCGTTTAACCTTTCAAACTTTCAAATTGCCTTGGTCTCCGGCATTTTGAGACCATCGCGAGGATCATAACTGAGACTTAGAGTCACCGTTTGACCGGAACTTTCACCAGGTTGACGACGTTGCGCGTAAGATATCAAGGCGATGTAGTAGAGCTATAGATTCACAGAGCTCGGTGATGCCACTCCACAGCTCACTAGACCTCTAAACTCTAACTTCCTCGACGGTATAGCAAATCCTCGGCGAAAAGAATCAGACACAGATGACTCAGAATATAATGTGTATATATCTGTACCTAATATATTGACCTTCTATATAGTACATTGGACCAATGTTATCTTCTTTAAGGTTCCGGGGAAAAGGTAAGCGAGGATTACCAGACCCAGACCCTATCGAGATGCGTGTTACCCAAGGCTACACATGGTAATTCAACACTTTTCATAACACTGCAAGAGAGACATGCATGTCTCTCCGGCAAAGACCTGCCCTGGTATCACTCTAAGACTTTTTAAAAAAGTGGCAAATTATATCGTCTCGACTTTTGGTAGTCAAGCTATCTTGACTCTGATAAGAGCACCACTGGTACATAACTACATCATTAATAAGAAACAAAGTCTCATCCGTTACTCCCACGCTTAAAATTACCTCATGCTCGTGTCTAATCGTTGAACTCGCCATATGCGAAAAAGTCCTCCTTGAATCCCCAGTTGCCGCCCCTATCAAGGTCAGTATAGTTTCACCAACAGAAAGAATAGAAAAACATACGCTGATTTTGACGCATTCTTTAACCAACAGTTACCGTTTTGGGCATCATAATCCACTGACATGCGTTTTGAGAAAACAACACTCTTGCATCTCAAGCCAGTATGGTTCTCGTCGTCTTTTTGATTCATATTGCCACAAGCCTCCATACAATCGTCGATACTGTACGCAAAGAGTGAAAGGTAGTCAAAAACAACACCTCCTTCCTTTGCCTTATCGCCTTGTGGCGCGTTCACGCCGCACCACCACTTGAACTCGTACCCCTTGTTCGACTTGTAGGGTGTCTCGTCGTTCAACTTGTCGGGGCAATTTAGCTCCAGATTCTCGACTTTAGATGGAGACCTAGGAACGTAAGGGGCTGTCGCGTTTTCGGTAGATGTGCTATTGTCGAGGGTTGGGCATGAGGTTGGCTCTGCTGTTGCGCGAGGAGCGTCTACGGCGGAATCTGCGGAGCAATCACTACTACGAACTGGTCAATGATTGATAGTCTTGTCTGATGTCCACGACCTACGATTTGTTTGCCAGGGCAGCGCCCAATCCTCCACCAACACCGGCACCAACGACGATTGCCGTTAGTAGAGCAACAAGTCCAGCGAATGCCCATAGTCCCAAACCGAAGGGAGGTCTTTGTCCCTGAGGAGCTGGCGATTGATATTCCGGAGACACATAGTAATGTCCGTTTTGGCTATATCCGGCTACCTCTGGGGCTTTCGCAGCCTGCTCAGCATGAGTATCGACCTGGAGGCCTTCACTATCCGGAAGTTGTTGGTTTTGACTCATCATGTCCCAGATCGCGAAACGAAACCCGACGGAAGATCGTCACAAGAAACACCGGTTAGAAGGATGCTGAGAAAGAAAGAAAAAGGGCGGGAACCAGCACGGTAGGACCATTGTGGGCGCAGCTGTAATCCTTTATAACGACGATCTTGCAACTCTACATTCGCTAAGCAAGGTTTCAAAAGTCGTTGCAGGGTCTGATCTGTAAGCCGACCATTCGCATTCCGCAAATCATGGTCCTTTTGGACCCATGTTGTGGCAGCTTCCCACTCACATCCCTGCGAAATTGGAGCGGGTAATCGCGCTTGAGATTGCAGTGACTTCTTTCAGTAAAGCTTAGCATGCTGGGCAGGGCATCCATCAAGGAACCCTCTAGCTTCGCAGCATGAGATCCTTCGTGTCTTTCTCGAGATCGAAAGCAGGTTTGTGTAACAGATGCTTTCGTTGTCGAGACGCTGTGATGGCATTTCAGCCTTATACTGGCCCCATTCGTAGCCTTTGATCCGAGTAACCAACGGCCCATTTGTGGCTCTAGCTCCGGCGTAGCATCGATGCGACATTTAACGTTAAGGCTAGCCCTGCTGCCCTGTTCTGCCCTGTCGCAGCAATGTCGGTAGATTCGTCCTGGGCACCCAGCAGCAGCCAGGCTTCTAGACAGCCTAGGGAGGCCGCTAACCGTAAGGCACTTTAGCCATTTGCATTTCCGTTTACCGCATAGGATAGGTGAAGAGAATGACGAAGTGCGGTGACATCCTGAGGCAGTGTTCCTATTTTAGACGCAATTTTCGACCCGGAAAGCTGTTGTGTGACATCGTATGACTGATTGTAGCAGACGAATAGGCACTGGTTCCTCCGAATCCTTCGAACTCGGCATTATCAATGGATTGCGATATATCCATACAGGGAAGAGGTTTTGACACAGAGCAGCGAGTGTCGAGTGAGTCTCCGTATCTTGGTGGGGTATATATGCTGGCATATCAGGGGTCGAGCAACGGACGCTAGGGAATGCGGGTCGCTAACAAGCAAGCCAAGAAACTGGCATATGTCAGATCCACAAGATGGTGTTGAGGTCGGATGAATCAAGATATATACTTGACAAACGCATCTGTTATTTGAGCTGATGCAGTCGATCTGGCGGTGATAAATAATCAAGTTCCGACAGAGGAACTTGAATTCCTTGTCCAGTTACAACGTTAGATCCGTTAGGCTGGAGACGAGCTGCCTGCCGTGTGGGCTGCACCGTTACATCGAAGGATCGCACGTGATTATCCCGGCTTCGGACCCACATGAGCTCAACTCGGGCTCAACTCCCCAAACACCAAATCCCATCCATATTAGATCGACCGGTATCGCATTCACGAGACCCATTGAATATGCCATTGATGGCCCATTGATTCACACTCAATGGCGTCGCAAGAGGCTATATACAACTGCAATCATGTATAATCGCGACTCCAGGATAATGCGCAAGCTCCTCGGCAAAGCTTCAACCGAGACCCCCGCAGGCGATTCAAGCAACCTCTCTATAACAAGTGCACCTGCCTCTACTATCGCCGCTTCGTTTCGACCACCAAAGTCCCAAGATGCTGTATATAAAGCTGGAGTTCCGATATTAGCGCTCGATGTGTCCCCCGATCGAAGAGCCGCTGTCCTTGCGGGCGGTCATATCCTCAAAACGGTTGTTCTCGACGACCCTTCAAACTTCAACTTCAATTTTCGCGAGGGCGTGGATTTAAGAGCTGTGATTACCGCTCAACCTGCCGGAATAAAGGGCAACCAGGCCGCTGATCAGCTTAGTATACGTGATGTGAGATGGCACGGTGGTTCGACAATATTCACGGCTTGCGCGAATGGCAAGATTTTCGCATACGATATCACTCGGATCGGATCTGGCTCGGCGGAGCCATTGGAATACATGCAGACGCAGGAGGATTCACGACAGGTTAACACACTGGATGTTAATCCTCATCTCAAGAGTTGGCTACTCTCGGGCAGTCAAGATGGTATGGCGCGTGTCTTTGATACGTCGGCGCCTATCCAAGGACGAGGCGGCATAACGTTTCGACAACGGTTCGCGCCGTTAAAATGTATCGACTCGGTTCGCCAAGTGAAGTGGTCACCAAAAGTTGGGCACGAGATGGCCTGTTGTACTGAAGGCGGAGTGGTACTCAAGTGGGATGTTCGACAACCAGCAAGGCCACTGCTGAGGATAAATGCGCACGAGAAGGCATGCGCATCCATTGCATGGCATCCCGACGGCAACCATTTGATCAGTGCTGGACGAGATACCAAACTTCACGTATGGGATCTCAGCAGTACAGCTGACAAGAGGCAAAAGCCAAAGTGGTCTGTTACGACCCCAGCACCGATCTGGACTATTGCATGGAGGCCAGGATTATGGTCCGCTACAGCACAGAACAAGCGCGTTGCTCAGATCGCGGTTTCTTATGATGATAGCAGTTCTCGCCGGTATGGAACTTCAGCAGTGCACATATGGGACTTGGCTAGACCTACCATGCCTTACAAAGAGATCGAGAGATTCGACTCTTCACCAGCGGCCCTGTTATGGCAAGATCAGGACATGCTATGGACTGTTGGACAGGATGGACTCTTCACGCAAAGTGACGTCGCATACGCTCCCAAAGTTATTGATCGCCAATCGACTTCATCTATGGCATTCTCCCCCAAAGGCGACGTCATGATGTTTCTCGACGAACGATCCCATTCAAGTCATCGACCTAGACCTCCAGTCACACACCATGCCGAAATAGTACCCCGTGGACCTTATGGCTCAAGTCCTAACGCCCCGATGTTGAGCATTAGTCGCAGCGACTCAGAGGAGGATGTAGTGGGCAGTTTTCTCGGTCCTAGACGGCGGAATCGCAGGAAAACAGGAAGATCCCAGATGAGCACAACACCACCATCTGGTTCCAGTCTTGCTGATGACAATAAGCAATTCCTGGCACTTGATCAAGCCATTAATGTCACAGGTCTTTTCAAGACTCAACAAACAATGGCTTTTGGTCGTTTGCCTGCTGTGAAAACAACACAAATCTACCAGTATCTCTCCGGTTTGTACCTTGAGACAATCCGGCAGGAGCTTCCATACGTTGAAGATGACAAACCGCTCAATAAGCGAGTTGGCATCATAATGGAACATTACGCCCGCGCAGCTGAGAGTGTTTCGTTGTTTCGATTAGCCCAAACATGGCGCATTCTGTCTTATACAGTCGGAATACTCCTCGATCGCCGCGCTCAGTACCATCTTGACACACGTCTCGGACGCTTTCACAAAGTGAAGATAGAAGAGAGAAAGGGAAGTGGATTGTTAAAACCCGTTGACCTTTATACTGGCAGTCGAACGCCCGGCGACGAGACGCCCCGACGAGCTCCTCCTCCAAAGTCAGGACTCAATGGCCGCTCTCTAAGCACTCGATCCCTCCTCGCCCTGGGATTCGAAAGCACGTCCAACGTTGCAACGCCACTTGCGCGACCGGCTGATGCCGCAGACAAAGACAACTCCCAAGTTGGCAAGAAATTGGCAGCAGTCTCAGAGCCTGACGAATTAAGTCTTGGGCCTGGCATAAATGACCGGTTCGAAGACACTCCCCGACGGCGTCTGGACTCTGCTCCTATATCCGACGTCAGCCATGAGACGGAAAGCTCACAGATCTCTAGCACTGAAGGATACGACTTTTACGACGCTGAGGTCTTGCTCAAGGCTGTCGATGTTCCCCCTAAGAAGAAGGAACCTCTATCGCTGGGACCCGCGAGCCCTCAAGTACAGAGAGTTACACGTCACGATTCGGACGAGAGCTTTGCTCAGATGTTTTCGACTTCTGATGCTACCAAGCAACCACCGACGTCAGTTTCTAAGAGTACTGGTCCATGGCGTTCGAGTCTTGCGAGACATGCTTCGGATATGGAGAAGGAGAACGAGGAATACCCAAGTCACATCCGTGGCGAGGAAGTCCATCTTGGAGACACACCCACGGATTCACCGAAACCGCGCATCAAAGAACCAACGACAGACTCACCTGAGGAGGTCTTCTTAATATCGCAGACCACAATGGGAACCGATGACTCGTACCCATCGCAAACGTCAGAGCCGGTCGAACCTGATTCGCCTGACAAGACCGCGCCTCAATCACTTCCAACAAAGGTGGAATCGCCCCAACCGCAATTGCTTGCCCCAGCAAGTCATCCCAACCGGACCGCTAGTCCTCTCAAAGACCTATTCCCTCTTCACAAAGATCTTCGACCTCATGTTGTAGAGACCGACTATCTGCCCTGGGACGACGACCCGCTTTACCCATTCCCGACCGTTACTTCGGGCGATTCACCTATGGTGTCACCTCTCGATCCTTACAACTCTATCACAGAAGCATTGCACTACGAGTCTCGGTCTTCCGCCCTTAATGCGTCAGCGATTATTCTCCTGTTGAAGCCTTTAGTGCCCGAGTTTGTTATCGACTACCACCAGGCGAGCGCCGTTTTGCGACAACACCACTCTCGATTGATGTCAATGGGTCTCTTCATCGAAGCGTCACTTCTACGGAACCTTTGTGTTCAAGGATGGCCGGAAGGTCTTCCGCAATGGGGCGAAAACTACACTGCCATCTTCACACCAGCTCAACAGAATGGAAAGGTCAGCTTCTTTTGCTCTACATGCAAAAAGCCAAGAGAACTTGACCCCAAGAATGGTCCAGAAGGAATATGGACTTGTGAGCGTTGTCGCTCAACGATGGCACCTTGTGCTGTCTGTGGCCATCGAGAACCAACACAGGCAGAGTTCACTCCTATTGAGGTCTCTACTGCAATGGCCTCGTCAGGCTCGTTCCTTTCTGAGTGGTGGTACTGTCCCGGCTGTGCACATGGTGGCCATGCATCCTGCCTCCAAGCATGGCATGCGCCGATTGATATGCCCGACACTGGCGCCTCGGCAACCTTCAGCGATGGCTGTTGTCCTCTCGACGGGTGTGGCCATGCATGTCTTCCGGGCCGATACCGCGGCGAAACAACCACTGCCCGAGCTGATGAGATCGGTCGCGCAACGGTTGAGAAGACTCGTGCTCGGGACGATCGCGCACCAAGTAGCAGCCGTCGTTCGAGTCCTCGACCGGGAACAGACCGTTCTGTGAAGAGTGATGGCAATGATATACCCCAGAGTAGAGCGGTTGGTATGGCTAGGGATGCATTGAACAAGAGCAGCGGCGGGATCTTGAGCTCAAGTCCTGGGAGGGCGGTTGCTACGGGGGAGAGAGAAAGAAGGAAGAGTGTTAAATTTGCAGGGACGGATCGTTAGTGACGATCCTTGTAGATTGTACAATTGCTTTTTGTGATTGGTGTTTTAGCATGGCGTTTGGTGGTGGGCATATATACGTGTTGCTACTAGAGATTGAGACATGATACCTGGGGTTAAGAGGATTACATGCAATATTTATCCATTTGTTCTTTATTATCATACAATATAGCATGTGATTAAGGTTCATCAATTTGATCTATCATGTTGTCGGGGGAATCGGCAGGGATCTATATGTAGGTTCAGGTTCAGCTCAATCCGAGTTTTTGCTTCTTTGCCTCGCTACGGTACGAATAGTTTCAAATTACTTAGACAACCACTTCGTCACTTTATCACCCCCTCAACGCGTTGCTACCCCTATACGTTTCTGTGGAGAGTCTATTTAATTTATTCTGGGTCATATCTTCTTGTGGAACCCTTATATCTTCACCCGACCACAGTACTCGGAACTATATTCATCATTTTACATACTTCAAAATGCCTCCAGTTAGAACAGCTAAGGTCAACTCTGCTGCAGATGCACCAGCTCCTGGTCTTGAAACACCAAAGAAGAGACTCCTCAAACCAGTCTCCAAAGGTATCAAGACTGCCACTTTTAACTGGAGTACCACGGAGTGGAACGGTTTATACCATCGATCAATTGGAACTGCTACGAGGACTATTCACTTCGGACATCGCTTTGTTTTAACTGAGTAAGCCAATCCTACAATACCTAACCTTGAATTAGCACTAACATCATCAGTGAACACATCGAAGACATTGCAGTCCTGGCTCGTCCAGTTCGTGAAAAGATCACACAGTTGTCGTTCAAGTACTCAGATGTCAGTTACGACGCAAAAAACGACGCCAGAGCCGTCACAAACCAAGGAGCTCTTCGTTTAACCAAGATCTTGCCCAACCTAAAGGTCCTTAAACTCCAAGGCACAGCAGAAATCACTGACGACGGTATCGTTGCCTTCCTCAAGAACTTGCGCAGTCTTCAGCTTCTTGAAGTTACCGGCACAATTGGCATGTCCGAGATACCCAGCGGCAAGCTGTTTGATGAATTCTATCTCTCTTGAGTTTCGCTTCCATGGCTTTGTAAGTCAGTTTCTTGAGGCTCATTCTGGTCGTGACAAAGAGGAACATTGGCCCCCCCAAAGGCGGCCGGGTGTAGTTCAGCGTTACGCATTGCAAAATGTTGTATGTGGCTCAACTATGGAATTTCTAAGCATGAAACTGTGCATCTTCAAAGGGACAACAGACTGATTACCTATCACTAGACCCACGCGTATAACAATAGATCTCAACCAGTCAGGTGGGTGACAGAAGAATTGTCTTCTAAGGCTTAAGCTACAATAATAAAGTAGCCTAGATACTAGTCTAAGCCGGCATAAAGTGACCAAATGATTTCGTCTCTTATGCTTCCAGGGACCAGTTCTTCTGATACCCTGAGGCCAGTGTCCAGTGACCACGACCTCCGACATCATATCATCCATGCGCCGGCCACTAAAAGATCTACAACGGCAAACGGCAACTAATCTTGGCTCAATGAATCTACATGTACGGATAATATTGCGAGATTGGCTTTTCAGCTCTCCACCGTCAAGCTGGCATTGGTTAATGTTATGTTCAACATGCACCAGGTGACAACTGGCACAGGGCTGCATTTTCCCGCTCCCATCATAAACCTTGCTCTCTCCTGCGTGTCTTACTAGCTTAGACCCCACAAGCATTCTCGAAGTAATCTTTTACTTTGGTTACCAGATGAAGGCGACATAATTCAAGTTGGGCAGAATATGAAGTGTTGGATAGGTAGTTTGACATCGGTATACAGAGTACCTACGAATAGGTAAGCAGCCTTTGTCAAACGCTTACCTATTCCTCGACCCACTTTACACACAGCCCATGCATGAGTCACTCCACTCTTCCTTCAACATTCGGCAGGTACGAGGGGAAAGGAAGGCAACGACGATCTCCTCCATTCCTCAGTCGGGCTCGATCTGACATTGACTTCCAGTATCTACTGGGTAACACAGAAGCTGTCTTCAAAGCTTCAGGCGCCGAAATACAGTGGCCTAAGTGCTAGTCTAGTCTGACTTAAAGCGACCAAGACATTTCGCCTCTTATTCTCTTTCATCCATGGAAAACCACTTCGACAAGACCTGCAGGGTCAAATTACCCTTGGAAGTCGTCCTTTTGGTCGTTGAGAATCTGGTCCCTGGGGGTATTCACCGATCGATCTTTTCCGCCTCAAATGTCGTCACGAAAACGTTGTTCAGCTGCACATTGGTGTCCAAAGCAGTCAATCCTACTGCAACCCGACTGCTTTGGCAAAATTGTCTCTACATTGACTCGAAAGATCGTCTTTACCATGTCCGCGATTCTATTTCTCGGCAGGGTATAGTCACAGGTCGGTCATGCGAAGTTTATCGCCCTACGAGGCTGTTTCTTCGTATGTATCCAGATCCAACACCTGTGTCCGACGTTGAAATATTCGACGATGATTACTACCCGCCATCACCGCTCGAGGACATTGACATGTGCGAGGCTGTCAAAAGCTTACTCGTGACTTTGGCTCCGAGTCTCACAACTATCGTTGTGGACATGCCACTTCGCAGTCTTTATCCTTCGAATGATGAGCACGGCGTTCGGAAGATTCTCAGAGAGGGGTTCGAAGCGCTGGTCCATATTGAAGAACTTGTCAGCATCAACGACGAACTATACTTGGCCACCAAAGAAGATCATAGTGAGCCACAAGTATGGATCAAATGGGCGAACCTTCGGCGTGTATCCCTCTACAATGTTTTTATGGGCCCCGATCTATGGAAGGACATGCTTCTATGCCCTCGATTGTACAAGGCGGTTTTCCCACGTGCAGACTCCGATAACTCACGTCGACACGACATCAAAGGTGAATTATCCACTGCATGGGCTGAAGCTACCAGCCAAAATCCACAGAAGTACCGAGGACCAGAAATCACGATAGCACTATGTGATTGGTATCGCCAGCCTTACGACTTCGAATCATACACGGAGAGCTGGCGAGACCTGGATCCCGATAATCTCATGTCGATCAGGACTGTTATAATCGACCCACAATACGATCCGGCTTTTCAGAACGTAGATGACAAGCAAATCTACACATGTAAGAACTGGATCAGGGAACGTGCTTTGCGTGGCTCACTATGGGATGACATATCTCTTTGATGTCCCGGCTGTGGATATCCCGCGATGAAGATAGCTGCTTCGGCGAACAGTACCACAACGCCTACTTCGCTATGATGGTGTTGATCGACCTCACCAGGTTCACGACGTTCCTATTTCTGCTCTTCGTCGCGGAGATGCAGAATGTGTGGATTGGGTAGCGGAAGAAGTATCCCCTGAGAAGGGTAGGTGAGTAACAGAAAGAATTTCCTTCAAGTCTTAGACTACCGAAATAAAGTAGCCCAGAAGCCCGTCTAAGCTCGCATAAAGTGACCGGATTATTTCATCTCTTATGGTCTCGGCGGCCAGTACTTCAGACACCATGACGAAGGGCCAGTCTAAATCCACATCAGGTAACTGAATTCTTTCCTTCATTTGACTTTTCTGATACCCTGGTGCTAGGTACAAAACGGAAATCCTTGACACTTCACCTCCCATTGTATCATCGACCAACAAACATATCATCTACTGCGGTCCATCCTTTGGCGCTTCTACCTGTAACTCAACAAAACTCTCAATCAGACTGAGTGCAACCATGGCGCTGGAGAATAGTAAAGTGGTGACATCGTCTGGAGTTTTGGCATCCTCAAGCGGATTCCTCACCAAATCCGCCTTCTTATCAGCCTCCAATTGGCGCTGTGGCATTTCCTCGGGCAAAGAGACGAATGGGAGGCCTTTAGGCAACTTCTGGGGCTCATGGTGGATTGATCTGTCGTTGGGAGATCCATCATTGCCAGGAGGGCCTCCAAAAACATCATCACCTTCGGACCCGTCGTCGGGTTTTCCACTCAACAGGTCCACGACCTTCTTGTAGGCTTTGTTCTTAGGCTCGCGTCTCAAAAGACCCTCAAACATGAGGTAAGTGGCACGAACGACACTCTCCAGCGCACCAACAATCCATGCGTGGTGAGATGACGATGCCTCGCCAATCAGATACAACTGGCCAAAAGCATTGGGCTTGATGATCTCTTGCCACATGTTTGAGAACTGGCTCGGTCCGAAGTACGCAAACGCGCCCGACATATTCTCATCTCTATACCAATCATAAGCATGATGATCTTGGTACTGGTCTTTGAGATGAGCAAGAAGCCTGTCATAGCCCCAGCCCTGATCCGGCTTTGCATGGAGAAGTGCAAGGTTGTGTAAGAGAACTGAAAGGAGCTGCTCTTCGTTCTTGGGTGACTCTGAGGAGATCAGGGAACCAATCCTCTGAGCATCCTGGCCCCAGGTGTACGAGCACAGCAGAACCGCAGGCTTCTTGGGGTCCCAGTCTGGTCCTTCGCATGCTTCAATGTTGTAAGACGGGTAGACGCAAACACGGATGGGAAGATCAGTATGTGCGATACCGCCCTGGTTGATACCGAAGGGGGCCTCCTGCCACCACGGGGTCTCAAATTTCATGGCCACCTTGCAGGACGCACCATATCCAAGAGCCCGGATAGCCTGCTTCGTGCCCCAGAGGAGACCAGCGTCCTTGAGATCCATTCGTTGAAAGGCACCGAGGGTGGTACTGTTGAACACAGCGAAATACTCCTTCTCCTTGATCACCTGGTTCTTGTTGATTCGTACCTTCATACCCGTGTACTCTGGGCCTTCGTTTTTCTCGCCCGCTTTGATCCAAGCTCGGCGTGCTTCAGCCCTCTTGTTTCGAAGCTCGACCTGAGCGTCAATTGCGACAACTTGGCTGTTGAACTGGACCGGGTTCTTGATCTTATCGGCCATCCTTGTTGCGATTGTCTGAGCGCCTCCGTCGACGCACCACCAGTAGTTGACCTTAGGCTCGGCATCCTTTTGTTTAGGAGTCGCAAAGTCAAGCTCCTCCAGGACGCACTCAGTGAGGGATTGGTCGTACCAACCAGTGCCGCTGGTGAAATCGGTTAGAAAGGGTGCAAATGCTGAGTCTGTAAGTACTTACTAAGTCGCCGACTCGAGCCACTCGATTGTGTTGTAATTGTACCCTGGCCCCTCTGGTATAGGGCCGTTGTTGTCGGGTAACTTTCCCTCCTGCCTCTTCTTGTCGCCTTCACCTCTGGGATGGTGTTAGTCGGTGACTTAGCTATACTCAAGGGATTTTGAACTCACGAAGAGAGGAACTGGCGAGTGCTGAGCTTGTCAGCCGCCATGAGAAGATCCCAGAGCTTCTTCGTCTCTGTTCCATCTTCGTTGTTCTCTTTCAAGGCTTTTTTGAACTGTTCGCCGGCGACCTTGATGAAATGCTCCAACGACTCCCCAATGAGTTCCGAAGGGTCTCTTTTCAGAAGACTACGGAGTTGTAAGATGTTTGTCGACAGAATAGGGAGGGCGGCTTACTGATCAGGGATTTTGGCTCCCTCTTGAAGTCCAGAGTTAATTCTGAAGGGGTCATTTGCTCCAGCAGTCCAGACGTTGCCGACAGCGGAAACATCGTTGAAGTACGATGGGCAAACACCTTTGTCATCTCCGAGATAGTACGGAATCAGACCGCCTTTACCAGGTTCGATTCCAATATAGTTGAACAGTCGGAAGGTTCTGTCAATGTGAGCGATTGGGTCTTCCAGGGCATTCGTGGACTGACCTTTTCATAAGACTGTTGTTGGGAAATCGCATGGCTCCAACGTCATAGTAGTCATGCGCATCGTAGGAGAACCTGTGGGTATAGAGTCGACCACCCAGCCTGTTCATCTTGGCTGCTTCGATGATATCGTAATTAATCTCTAGCCCTTCATCTTTACACTCTTCATTGAGCCAGTCAAACAGCAAAGCTGTAAACAGACCAGCAACACCAGCACCAATAATGCCGATGTCGAGTTTGCCAGACTCTTTTGGGACAAGTCCGACACCAGTCTCCTGCTGGGCTTTGTCAAGGACGGTACTGACGCCTTGACCTGGCTCGATTTTGCCGAGATTGAGCTTGGAGTCTTTTTTCTTGATTTGGGCAAGTCGCTTGGTGGCAGCTTTCAGATCGTCATCAAAAGCCTTTTGAGCAACATGGCGAGCCCACATATGCTTGAAAGACTTGGTTTCAAGGCGATACTCCTCAGCAGTGGTTGTGACCATCTTGAAGGATGAGTTGACAGTGAGGATAGAATTGAGATTGAATGTAAAGAGTTACGCAAACCCGTCGAGGATCACCTACTATTTATAAACTTCTTCCTACTACAAGCAGGAGGGAACAGATGCCTAGCCCTCAAGCTTCATACTTCGTTGACGAAGTGTCGAGCTGAACTCCCGCAACGGGTTATGCCGATATACGACACATCATCCTCCATGCCTCTTCAACCCCGCAGCTTAAAACCTTCACTATCACATACCGAGACAAAGCTGAACCTTCCCCGCCTATAGCTTCATGTACTCTCACCGGTAAGCTTGTGACCATTTTATTGGATATCTTGCGGTTGAGCTGAGTCTAGACCATGAGATGGATCAGATCTGACTAGTCTCACGGCCCGCTGCCGCTCTCCTGGACTAGCTCGAACCAAACGGTCGATCTCCACTGCTTCGTCAATTGGTGCGCTCGAAAAACGTGGCTGGCTGGTCAAAAACTCACTATGCGGCTAACGACCAATACGGTGGTGATGTCTCGGAATAGAGGCAAGGATTGAGGCTAGTCTTTGGACTGCAACTGAAATGTGAGAGTCTCGAGGGTCACGTTCCTACTTTGTTGAAACATGCAGATATATTGGATCACGGTGGCTTATATCACATTTCAGAATTGTTGGGAATTCTCAGAGTGCGGTGACGAAGCCTTGAGGCGATAAGCGGGGAGAGTCTTCCTCGCCGAACTCGCGTTTTATGTCCATCACTGGGACTATGAAGAGGTGAGAAATGCTTCAGCATGGCGCTTTGCTCAATTGACGATATTGCGGGTAGCGTCGGTGTCTCGTCAGTCCATTGGCAGCACGTCACAAGACGAACACAACTTTCTTCATTCAGAATAGATTGAGAAATCGCTATTAACTCAAATTACCACAGCTCGAATCTTGTCCTCCCACATTCCAGAAACCTTCTAATCGCCGAGGGGATAGGCATGAAGCACCTGTCCATGGAACAGCGTGGCGTCCTTGGAAGCCAAGAACACATAGCTTGGTGCAATCTCACTTGGTTGTCCAACACGGCCCAGTTGTGACTGCTTTCCAAATCCCTCCATTTGCTCAGCTGGGCGCGAGGCAGGCTGGAGAGGAGTGTGCACTGGTCCTGGAGCGACGGCGTTGACTCGGATACCCTTCTTAACGAGCTGCTTGGACAGCGATTGTGTGAATGAAGTGATGGCGCCCTTTGTAGAGGCGTAGTCGACCATTGCGGCGGTACCACGGAAGGCAACTGTGGAAGTTGAGTTGATGATGCTGCACCTGTTAGCTCAAGAATTACACATCTCTGG
The DNA here is from genome assembly GCA_004367485.1 of Fusarium citri. Taxonomy (NCBI): domain Eukaryota; kingdom Fungi; phylum Ascomycota; class Sordariomycetes; order Hypocreales; family Nectriaceae; genus Fusarium; species Fusarium citri. Next base: position 37,930 of record QHHH01000009.1, on the reverse strand, counting down.
GTTGACACTTACGAGCCACCCTTCTCCATGTGGTGAAGAGCATATTTCGTCATGGCAAAGATTTGAAGGATGTTGCTTCGGAAAGTACTCTCGACATTCTCCAAATCGATATCCTTGAAGTCCTCGCACATAATCTGCTTCGCGGCATTGTTGACCAGGACATCGATCTTGCCGAACTCATCAACATGCTTCTGGACGGCGTTCTTGCAAGTCTCGTTGTCCATGAGGTTTCCGGGGAACAAAACACACTTGCGGCCCTCCTTCTCGACCATCTTCTTGGTCTCTTCGGCGTCTTCTTGCTCTTCGGGGAGGTACACGATTGTCACGTCAGCACCTTCGCGGGCGAAGAGGACGGCTACTGAGCGGCCAATACCGGAGCTTTAATCGTTAGAATGGGAGCAAAAGAGTGACTTGGGGTGGTAAGGCTTACTCTCCGCCGGTAATGAGGGCTTTGGCGTTCTCGAGCTTGTTGGCAGCGCGATACTCGACGAATTCATTCTTGCCTTCTAGCTTGGTGGACTCGCTAGTAGGGTTCATAGCCTTCTCGGTTCTATCGCAAGTTAGTTCTCTGTTCTTGGTGGTGAGATTTGTGACGTACCCAGGGAGGTTCTGGGCCTGAGCCTCAGGAACAGGGTGGAAAGTGCCATCTTTTCCAGCTTGAGACATGATCGCGGGTGATTAATTGTGAGTTGGTGAAAGGTGAAGAATTATTGTCTTGTTTCTCTTGAAGAATTGAGAGAATTGAGATTTGGAAGGAAAGAGCGTGTCGAGTACCTTATTTATCTGTGTCGCTGATGATGTCAGTATGCGTCCTGTCGCGGGGCAGGAGCTCCTGCTCATCGCGATTGCATCACGATCCAGATCAACTGCTCACCATTCCAAATAATTCTTCAATTGACCTAATCTTATCAACAATCGATTGGAATCACGGTCTATAGTTAACGACCGACCCAAACGTATCCGATTGCCCCCAAATACCCTCTCTCAAACAAGACAACTGCACAATCTGCGAATGGTCCACAAACAAATTGACGTCGGTGCCAAACTCTCTGATATACCAATTGAACACTTTTGGATCCGCTGCCTCAAACATGACCTTCTCTTGAGGTAGTTCTCTCAGTATCTGCTGGATCACATCTGTCCTCCAGCTCTTGACGTTCTCGGTGATGCCCTCACTCTCAACCATAGTGCGCTCAACGCCAGCGTCGATGAAGCGCTTACCTATATGGATGGTCTTCGAAGGGTCAGGTGTCCCGATTGACGAAAGCTCCGAGGCTTCTGTGTCGCCGCCTGCACCGAATTGAATGCCGCATTCGGGTTTAGCGATAAGACCTTCCGTGTGGACTTTGTCGACGATGCGAAGCCAGTCATCCTGAGGAATTGAGAGGAAGCCAGCTGAGATCTCTATCACGTCGAAACCGAGTTGTTTGCACTTCTTTAAATACTGGTCTACTGCCCAGCCTGGGTCAGACTGCAGAAGGATATGCTCCATCCATCCGCCCTGGCAATGGTCAGTATGTGCTCGCGACTTGTGGAAGAAGACTTACTGTTGATACGTAGACGTTATGATCATGAGCAAGGTTGATAAGCTCTTTCAACTTATCCTCTGGAAACAGCGAGAAAGAACCGCCAGCAAACTTGAGTCCATCAACGTGGTGGCCATGCTGGAAGCAATCAGTCGAAATGTTACGAGATACTATCCGCCATACTCACGTCTCTAAAACATCTTGGAGATATCGCTTTCCCATAACAGAGTAATATGGCCCTCGGATCTCAGTCACGCCCACCGATCGAGGCTTTGGTGGACGGCTATTATGACGAACGAAGCCGAAGCCCGTCTCTTTATCTTCTAGAAGAATTGGAGCAGGTGCTCTGAGATTACGAGATGCTGAGAAAGGTCGAGCAGCGGCTCTAGGGATAATAGACGAAGCTCGCCATGCTGGGTGGGCGGCTTTTAGGAGGCCGACGTGAGACATTATCTTCGGTTACGAGTTTGCAAGTGATACAGTGAGTTCTCTGGAGCAGTTTGATGATTTCTCTGTTATCAATCTTGTATTTTTGTATGTTGTCGGTTGTTTATTAAAGGATTAGGTCGCAGCATGATATCATCATGATGTTCATGTGAGTTGACAAAGCTGTAACATAGACTCAAGGTTTTGCGTCATAACAACATTTGCCGATGTCAAATCATGAAATATCTAACTGACAAAGCAGTTTGCGTTGGCAGAGCTCTTGTATGATACCACCATGGTAGTATACCTGGTCTGGGGAAGTGTTCTGTGCATCACTGAATGATCGTATCAGTTCTGGTGTTCCGGGCCCGAGTCCCAAAGTTGGTCTCAAAAACATCGTATGATCTCTATTAATGGTCTAAAAAGATATATGCTATCCCCTGGTTCAGCTAATATACTGCTTCATGTCTTTCTAGCAATAACGCTAGAAACCGCTCGTCTATCAGGCGGCACATAAGCCTCCCTCGCCTCAGCGCTCTCCCATAGCTGAGATGAATAATGAGTAAACGGAAGGTCCTCATATGCTAGATGCGAGCTTTCTTTTACAAACTCCCCAAAACTTCCAGCATTCTTTCCGGCCAGCGCAATCTGAATCTGCTGTACCCAGAACATACTCTGCGTCAAACCGACCTGTTTAGCCACTTCCATTGCCGCAGACGACGCCAGCGAGGCAGCACTCTTGGCTCCCTTCGTGGTAGTATCACTTTGGCCAGATAGGCTGTTGAAGAGGAATCGTAAAAGACTTGCGTGGCTGGCGACGTTGAGTTCAGACTCGGGCATAAGTTTTGCCTCATCGATGAGAACAGCAGCCTGGAAGTCCAGCTCTTCGTGGGGCGGTAGGTCCGAAGGTGCCGTCAAGCGGTGACTTATCGCATTAACCATCTGCGATCGGGCAAGATCCATTCTGGCCTGTGACGGCAAGCCGAAGACATTTGGTAGGGCTTTCTTGTCGGGATTCACGAAGCTCATCCGGGCAGGGATACTTTCCCATGTAGATTGTGAATAGTACTGACGCCACTCTTCGCCCGTTAAGTCAAATAGAGACTTAAATGCTTCATAGGTCATAGTTGAACCGAGGCCGTTGAAGTTGTTCTGCACGGAATGGTCCTCAACTTCTAAGGAGCGAATGTGGGCGTGGATGATCTGGATCCAGAAATATGCCTGCGTCTCGGAGTAAGGAGGAATCGAGGAGTCCGAAGCACGAAGGCGCATTGTGGATGATTGGAGAGCTTCGAGGGCTTGCTTAACAACTCCTCCCCGTCGGAGCTTAGAGGTAAGTGTCTTTTGAACAACGGAAAATGCGAAGCGAGGCAGTCGATCAACATCGTTAACAGACTTCTGCTGTTGTGGCTTCTCGAAGGTAACTTGGCTGAAAGTTGGAAGAGGCTGTAAATCAGGAAGATGCCAGTTTTCTCTGGCCTCCTGTGTGAAGAGCAAATCCTTGGTGTAATAAGCCCTCCACAAACCAGAGTTCATCAGACGTGGTGCCGAAAAGACGATATCTGCGTACGCTTCCCGCGCAGGGAATTTGTCAAGTGCTTCGCTTGCCTGATACTCGAGAGCAGCGACTTGGATCTGATGCAGCCAGAAAATCGTCATTGTTCTATCAAAAGTCAGCATTAGGACACCAGTAGCCATGGGGTACTTACTTATGCGCAGTATTGCGAAATCTCTCAGGATTTCCTTCCCTTAGTCGATTCAGATGCGCCATAAACTCATCCGCACATGCCAAAAGACCCAGGCCCCTAGCGAAACAATCATGCATGACAAAGAAGCCAGCCCTGAGATGGGTATAGTGATCCCAGGACTCAAGACTTCCATCCATAAAAGCGTTCCAGAACGTTTTCGCGTCGGCACTCTTCGCATTTGCTTGTCTTATCCGGTTGAGAAGTTCTTCTTCACTCGGACCCTTTTCTCTCTGCTCAATCTCAGCCTTTGTGTTTTGAGCTGGCTTAACAGGCTTCAGAGCCTTTCTGATCTCTTCCATAGCGGGATGCACCTGTGTGCCATACAACGCGCTGAAGCCAGGATAGTCCAACATCCTGATATTGAGCTTATTCTCGTATGGCTTGATCTCCTTCTCAATAACCACCTTGAGGTCCTTGACGACTTTGGCTGCTTCTTCTAGTGAAAGATGGTCCTGCCTATTGAACAGGATAAACATATTCTTCGCTTCAAATCCCTCCATCATACTCATCGACATGCGAAGATACTCCATAGAAAACTCGATTCTTTCGGGATGCAAATCTTCGCAGCTCTGAATAAATATGATGAAACGATCTCTTAGCATATAGTGTTGAGTAAGAGGTCGAATTTTATCGCATCCTGGTGCTGTTAGTCAAATTCACGGCATATGGCAATAACCCACCTCCAATGTCCCATAGCGTGAGTTTATCGCCATCTGGGTATTCAAATGTCTCAACATTGAAACCAATGGTCGGAATCGTCTGGACTGGCTCTCCGTATCTCAATCTATAAATCAACGTTGTTTTTCCAGCTGCGTCGTTTCCTAGCACCAAGCCAACATGCTCGGTACCTCTTCCCAGGAGCCAACGTGCGATTTCTAGGTTGGTTAGCTTCAGTGCTAGCAGAAATAGTTGAGACTTACTCATGATGGTTGATGATTAAAGATGATCTGCAGTTTCTGAAGGATAACCGGACAGATATATACCTACTTTAAAAGTCGCTGCCTTGAAGTGGGGAGCTGAGCGAGATGTGGCTTCAGGAATCCGCCTTGTCCCTTCAGCTTCTCAAAATAACCTAGCACTAGCTTCAGCCCCAGGTTGCAATCAGACTGTAAATATCATAGATCGTCGTGTCTTCAATTAAGACCACTTGGCCAAATATTGATTCACAGGTACACCAGACATAATTCGTATCCCAAATTCTTATCAAAATTTCTCTCTCATATCATCACGGGTATCGTAGTCCAATCTAATCAACGGATCCAGCGAGCGCAACGGCGCTGAATCTCAAATCAGCACCACCGCGCTCCAAAAACTTGAGAGCACCCAGTGTCAGACCCTTAGAGCTCAGCACATCCTCGTTCTCCTCCAAGTCACCTCGTCGAATCGGTCCCTTTCGTCGTCCGTCGAGTTCCCAAAGTCCGTTATCTGTTCCCTTGGCAAAGCAAACGTAGTGAAGCTCTACATCGTCATCGGCAGCGGGCGCGGGAGTGTCTCCTTGAATAGCAGCCTCCTTGTGAGCAGTCGCGAGCTCGGGTGTGGATTCGAGAACCTTTGCGCGGCCGTGGGGATCGAGAGGCATGCTCTTCTTGACAATGGTATCGAGGGTAGATCCCTCCTCTGCTAGACGTTAGCTATATCCTCATTGAGACAGGGCAGACGTACGGATGAAGTTTCGCGCATTTCCATTTGTGATAGCGTGCAGCAAACCCATCATACCACAGGCATTCTTGATGGTTTGAGGCCACCACAAGACGGGCTCTGTATCTCCTTTGCCCTTGTATTCATCCGCCAAGCTATCCTCTGCCATGCGGTGGCTCTCATACACGGCGCTAACGGGGAACACAAGCAGCAGAGCGAGCGCTGGGCGGGGGATGAAAGCGAGGAGGTCGGGGTCTGTCAGGGAGTAGACGTCGTGCATCTCGAGAGCGTCAGAGATACCAAGCTTGTGGATGAGCGTGGTCATGAGTTGAGGGTTCGCTTCGAGGGGGATGAAGGCTGGGCAGCCGCCGGAAGGATCGGGATCTGTAGTCAGAGACATATTTTCTAGTATGGTCGGTTTCGTTTGAAGATGTTCGATGCAGTATGCAAGGTGTGGTGTTGGTGGTAACGGTTTGTATGGTTGATGGGCGAGTTCAGGCAGGTCAACCCCACGTACGTCTGGCGGGGCTGAATTTATGACGTCGCTAAAGACCTCACTTGAACCTTCCGTTTAGGGTATATTTTCAGCATCAACACAACCTTCCTCAAAGCGCTTTCATAAACAATTTAATAAAGATCAGAGGACTAAAGAGATTATCGAAAGCGCTTGGGGATAATATTACTCTTTGACTTAGGTAATTTGGGATGAAAGTAAAATATAGTAAGCGCATATAGGGTAATCTCATCACAAAGGCTCAACACCCTCATCTAAGCTAATCTAATTTGATTAGTCTCGCCAATCGCGTCAAAGATGGTCCAGGAACAATCGACCGAAAATCATCGCTATGACTGCTGATCCCATTCTCGTAATATTTTCCTAGCGGCTTGATCAGCGCTGCCATATTAATTGTCACCTCTAGTTTATCCTCCGTCTCTTTAGTTTGAGTGTTTGTTAAATGACAAGCATCAGAGACCAAAACGGTGTAGAAAAAAAGCAAAGTGAGGACGACGTAACAGTTGACCACGTGCTGGAAGAAACAAATCCTACATGAAACATCAATGACGGTAGGAAAAAGCAATATGGTACTGATCAGAAATCACAGTTCCTGTCACAAATCGCAACATGACTGATACAACTCTTGTGTTGCTTCGCGGAACCGGTCTTGCACTAGTAACGAGGTGATTGGGATCAGCTACTGCATAGTGATCTCATGATCCTTTATAACTATCGGTGTGAAACAATCTCAATTACAAAGGTTACAGTGAGAGCCACGAGCATGAACACAAACACAAGCAGAGTAACAAAATACCACATGGCAATTTATACACGAAAGGCACGGTATCATTGACCTCATCAGCAGCGGCCCGTTCCTGTGTCCATGTAACACAAATGATCTATTTGGTCATGGTATTGATACGGTTGTTACAATGGCAACGCAACGCAATGTATGACTCGGATACTGTACAATTCATTCTTCGTTTCGCTTAACGAACCTCAAGGGTCCATCCCCTGGTAAGGCAAGGTCAGCCTTGTAAACTCTTTAACAAAACCCACAACGGGAATCTCCTTTGAACTCCTTTGTTCTTTGCTATCTCCTCATTTGACATGATTCCCGAACCAAGCAGTCGGTCTCGCCTACAAAAGTAATGCCGTGATATACGTGGATTTTGACGTGGGGATATTGGGAATGCGGGTTCTATAAGCCGGTCGCATATTATTTTGTAGTCATATCTCATTTATTTGCTTCATGCACCTGAGTACGTGTCAGGTAAAAGGTCTTGTTTGAGCATTTCTTGCGTCGGTAGCCTAAAATAAGTTGACCCATGTTGATCAAAAACCAGATTCGGAATATCGCCACGCCGTTTCAAAAGTTTGCAGATGGCGTTAGTCGGTTAATACCGTTGACGATCCCCAGGTTGACGAACACCTAATTAACAAGAGGCCTCACTTTTTTGTCGCATTTTGTCACCCTTTGCCATGCTCATTTATTGACGCTTGTCCCTAAAATGCCATCCCGTGTCAAAGCATTTCTCCCGTGTCACTCAGACAGTAACAGTAAAAACCCCTGAAGCAAAGTTGTGGTCCCTGCATCGATCAGGCTGGTTCTGTGTTCTGGGCTGTTCCAGGGAGAGAGACTTTAGAGTTCAGGGGGGGTCCATGCCCCAAGCGCTTTGTAGTTTGTAGGCGCTGCAAGTCAGACTCCCCTGATCCGGATCCTGGGGGACAATCAGCTGTCTATCGCTGTGATTCGACGATCTTGAGACAAAGAACAACTTGGTAGGAATTGTGTGTCTGACGCAGTCTATAATGTAGAATGAATTGAATACCAAGGACCGACAGTCATTTTGTTGTATCAAAACTAACGCACAGATAGATCGTGGCCTGTCACTTTCTTCTAGCCTGGGTCTGACTCCTTTTTAGCCCATGTTTAGAATCCCCATTCGCATCTAAGCGCGGGTCCAACTCTTCTCCTCTTTACTCGGTTGGCGTCATTGTTAGTTTCCTTTACCCCTGTACTTAACCAAGTGTCTTGTCTGTTTTCGGTCAAGGATCTTGTTAAGTGGAAGCTTGCACGGAAGATTCTCTAACCAGGGATAGCAGCTCCAAATCAAATGCTATGACTCTCCTCTCCATCAGACGCCTTCGCCTTCATCTTTTAAAGTCTAACGACTGCCCCCCCCCAGATCCCAAAAATCTGGATCTGGTCCCCGTTCAATCAATCGTTTGGCCTGCATTAGTCCAAAGATTGTGACGTTCCAACTTCTGTTTTCGTTTCTTTTCTCTCCCTCCTTCTGTTTCTGTTTCTACTAAAACACCCCTTCGTGCCTTCCTTTTTTCTTGGGTCTCCCCTCTTACTTTTTATTTCAGGTCGGAATGCTTACGAATGGTCCTTGAGACTCAGCTCGAATTTCTCTTCATTGCTGGAATTTATTCATAACCAGGGGCCACCTCTCTTGATGCCGACCTGCATGGCAGGGTAACGGCCATCATCATGGGCTTCTTCAGCAACCTTTTTGCCCGCAAGTCGAATGCGAAGAGGGCTTCAGTCAAGGGTCAATCATACAATGCGACTGTCGCTTCAATACCACCAATTCAAGGTATATGCGACATGCAGAACACCAAGACAATTGCTGACAAGGATCCAGGAACATATCCAGTCTCTGGTAATGGCCCCAACGTCTTGGATCAACTGCAGCGAGCCGCCAGAAAACGTAGCCAAGCGCAATTGTCAACGGTATCACGAGATGATTATGGCCATGATTCTATAGCACCTCCTCCTATGGTCCCTAGGTTTTACGGTCAATCGAGACCAACGACAGCGCCCAACCAAGCCAACTCTGCGGCCTCACGGCCACTTTCTCTTTCACGCAGTATTCGAAGTTCAAACTCAGCTTGGAGCGTTCCTGAGAAACCCTCAAGAGGTCGTACCGAGAAGCCACCTCCAGTGCCCTCCATTCCAACCCACCATCGCCGAGAGAGTTCAATCGATTCATTTCAAAACAAGCGCCATTCATTTATCGATATTCTTGATGCACAGGGAGAATTTTCGCATCCAAACTTCCGCTCACGGTTATCGGCTACCGGTGCGCGCGAGTACGATGAAGACGTTGCCGAGAGAAATCTGGGCGATAACGGCTTGAACCTTAATAGCGCCGCCACACAGGCCTACTACCGACTCTCCGGTAGTGGTCATCTAGAGTTGCCCACTAACGACCGTGAATACGAAGAGGATGATGATGATGATTGCGCCCCTTATCCTGGTGTTCCCCATGGTGACTCCGGCACGAAACGGGACAAGTGGTCGAAATCCAATTCATCAGTTTGGAGAAGATCTTACTCTGGTCCAATTGGTAATGATTTGTTAAGAACCAGCAAATCGCATCTTCGTGAAAAACGATCCGAGTCTCCCACCAAAGCGAGTCTCACGAGTCTCAGAGCACCAACATTATCGAAGGCAGACCGCAGAAGATCATTCAACGCTTTCGCTTCTACCCAAAAAGAAGAAGAAAAGAGTCGCAAACCAAGACCTCTCAGCTTACACCCTTCAATCTCCAGCTTCTCCTATGACAGACCACCATCACCCCCAACTCTATTGCCACCACAATTGTCACCACCGTCAGCATCACCCCCACCAGTACAACGATCAAGGCCAAGGACAAGCGAAGGTAGAAGTCGAGGCAGGAGTTTTGGTCATGTCGAAATTGAACCTGTTGAAGAGGACGATGAAGACTCTGCGCCTTTCCCAACTGTACCATCACGGTTTAGACTTTCGGAGCACCGATCCACCTCCTACTTCGAACCAAGCTATGGCTATGACCACCATGATAGGCAGAATCAACGTCCAGAGTCATACCGTGGAGGCTTGTCCATGTATCTGAACGACATGCCTCACTTTTCACGCCCAACCAGTGCTTCGTCCATGGACAAGTCATTCAATCGATCTCGCACCATGACCAGCATTCGCAGTCAGCGTCTCGACGACATTAACGAGCACATCCCTGTGCGAACATCATCCCTATTTAAGGCGCAACCATGCGTCACACCATCAACAATGTCTTCTGGCTTCTCCAGCAACCCGTTCCCTAGATCCGTGGGCCAACATACCCCAAGCACATCGATTGATGCTTCTCTTCCCCCATCAATCAAATTGCATCCGGAGCCTGAACAAAACAAAGCAGCGAAAGAAACCAGCTACTACAACGCGGGTGATGACGAGTTTTCCGCTGATACACTGGTTCCTTCACGGAGGGAAATCGAGCGGGATCTCGGTCACCCTTTCAATGAAGGTAACAACCTTGATCTTTACCTCTCTGATGCAAGCGAGGATTCGGTAGACTCCTTTGTCGCGTGGAAGGAGAAGCGCCGCAACGAAGAGGGGCTTCTAATGAAAGACGCCTATGGAACTGGCGCGGGTCTACCAGGTCTTTTTGAACCTGTGCCTATCCTCAAGGCTTCTGTCGAGCCCCCTTCCCTTCCCGAGATACCTGTCGAGCCTGTTGCCGCCAAGCGCCCTAAGACACCAAAGAGTCCAATAAGTACAAAGAGCAATCGTCGTCCCAGCACACGAAGCAGCAAGTCGACGCCTAACCGGTCTCAACAAAGATCACGACAGAGTCGAAGGAGTACTAATACACCCCACCACACCAAAGCCTCCAACGATCAAGACTCTGACTCTGATTGGGAGGATGAAATACCATCCGCTCCCACAGTGCCTGGCTTCGTCTCGCTCGCCGATCTCGGTATCGATATTCGTGAACTGGGCTGGGACCAGTTTGGCCTTACTGAAGCCGACGATGCGAAGGTGGACATGCAGACTGCCATAAAACTTAGGAAGGCGATCAAGGCTAAGAAGCACCGACAGAAGGAAGAGGAAGAAGCTTGTGCGGCAGATGTCGAGGACCATTGAATGAGATATGAAAGCGAATGGAGTTACGGATTGGTATACGATACCTGACAGGATTTCTTTTGTATAATGGATTTTGGCGTATGAAGGTTGGATTGGATGTCTCCGACGGCAGCATTTTCAGGATATGGGTGGGATTTCGTACATGATGAGTTATAGTACTCTCGATACCAATACGGAACTTTTTCTTTTTTCTTCGACTGGACGCAGACTTGATGCGACTTTGAGTGACAGTATCGTGATTATTTGACTGGAGTCTCTTGAGGATTCACTTCTAAGCTTTAGGCTAAAGAAAAGGTTAGCTTAAGAGCCTGGTCTAATATTCCCTAAGCTGATCTGTCATCCCTGTCTTACTAGCCCCCGTGGCCAAGGTTGTTGCCGCCGCCCGGGCAGGGCACGAGACTTGGTATTTGCTTCCTTGTTTAACACAGCCAAGATGTCTCCCGGAGCTGTCGAAGAAGCTCTTCCAAGCAGCTCGGGTCGGATTGCGAAAAGTCGTTCGAGAGAGGTACAAAGGAAGGGAGAAGAGCACTGTTGTTGTTGTTGCTGCTGCTGTGCTGCTGCTGTCGCTGTCGCCGTTCTCACCATTTTCGCCATTTTTGCTATTGCCGCTTGTACTGTTGCTTTCGCTGTTGCTACTGTTGTTGTTATTGCTGCTGCTTCTGTTTGCTGCTGCCTTGGTTACTGCTGCTATTGTGGTTGTTGCAAGCTGTGAGATGGAGAGGCTACTCCAAGCATCACCATCACTCAGAAAGGCAGTTGTGCCCTCTTCATGAACCTGGTTCAACTTGATGATCGCTTCAAGCGCAAACAAGTTTTATATCGATGTTCCATCGCGTTGCTGCTGCTACTTTTACTTAGGTATAGGTACCTGGTACTCAATAGGATATATAGTTGTATCCGGGCCCGGATTAGTCGCTGTTGCTGCTGCTGCTGCTGCTGCTGCTGCTGCTGCTGCTGCTGTGTTGCTGCTATTTGTGAGATTCGTGGAGAGGCTACCTCAAGCATCACCACTACTCAGAAAGGCAGTTATGCCCTCTTCATGGGTCTCTGGCTATCTTCATAATCGCTCCCAGCGCAAACACAGTGTTAGTGTCGACGTTCCACTCGCGCATTCCTGGCCTCGTCGAAGCGGCTCAGGCTGGGCAACGAGGGGTTGTTCGAGGCAGATGACAAGGAACGTAGACGGGCGTTGCTAGTGCTTTCGCTGTTGTTACTGCTGCTGTTGCGCTGTTGCTATCTTCGTGGTACCTGTAGAGGCTACTCTAAGCATCACAATCACTCAGAAAGGCAGTTGTGCCCTCTTCACGGGGCCTCGGTTCAGCTTGACGATCGCCTCAAGGGCAAACCGGCTGTCAGTATCGACGTTCCATTCGCGTACAAGGGGTGAACAGCGCATGTCGGATTGCGTGAGGCCCTTCGAAGGGAGAGTGAGTGACTCGGTATTGGTGTCGTTGCTGCTATTGCTGCTACGTATCTGCGTGATGCTTGGAGAGGCTCCTCAGCCTGACCATTACTGAGAAAGGCAGTTGTGCCCTCTTCATGGGGCCCCTGATTCAACTGAACGATCGCTTGAACCACAAACAAGGTGTTCATATCAAAGTACCATCCGCGCAGAAGAGACGGCGAGTAGCTGGGATCGGGGCGGCGTAGACGATCTTGACAGATCCTTATCCGCAGCATTTCTGTACGAATTAGCATCTGTACCTTCTGATAGTCAACATCGACTTGCCATGGACCTCCGAGTAAGCTGCGACAGGGTTTATAATCGACCGTTTCCATCTTGGCAAACTCGGGCCAGACTCTCGAAATTGTTGTTTGTTGAGAGTATAAAGAATTCGAATTTCAAAGGACGTAAGAAGGTACACTAGAGTAGTAACTCATCCTCAAGTTTGGAAGGCACCACGACGACCGACGCTCCTTCACAACCCAAGTTTCATCATCACGTGGCAGGCACCAGCAAAAATGGAATCACATCCTCAACACCACGAAATCATCACTAACTCCAAAACAAGTCGCAAAAAGTAATTCCAAACAGCAAAAGAATAATTCTTATGCCCCGTACTGGAATCGAACCAGTGATCTTCGCATGTCATTTCTGGCTTACGCCATACGAGTGCGACGCCTTACCACTTGGCCAAGAGGGCTAGCTTAATTGTTATACGCTACAAGTGCAATTACGCCCTATGTTCTTATTTAAACATGGACGTATGAAAACATAAAGCGCAACTCCAACATCGAAAGCCCGACACGAGACATCCTCTGGACCGATCTCAAACCTATCAATAGAACTATTGATTTTTAAACGCTAACTGAGTATATGAAACTCTTCTGTACACCAACAAACAATACCCTCTTACTTTGTACCGTCGCTCTGATAACAACACATGCGCTGCAGTCCTGTTCCCGAGTGTCCCTATTAATCATCACGGCGGTCCTAGCAGCCTTTACACAGCCGTCCTATGGTCAATCTCCACATCATCAACCCCAATATCACAGTCGCAACCTAGACGCTTCCTCGCCGCTGTCATATCTCCACCAAAGGACTCGAGCAGCTCGATTGCTAGCTCTGCAGCCTTCATCTTGCCTGACCATCCACTGCTGGAAACATAGCTTGTGATAACCACTTCATGTGCTATAAAGCCACTCCGCACATCATTCTCGGTCGCAACATCCATACCCCGTTCAGCATCCGGAACCACGACTCTTGACGCCACAGACCACGCTTTGCAACCAACCTGCTGTTGCATAATCTTGGTAAGAATCGTAACAGGGTGTTTGTTTGCAAAGGTATCATAGAGGGACATGTCTTCGAAGTATGGGACAATGTACTCGGTGAAAAACTTCTCAACGACAGAATAGTCGAATTTAGAGTCCACAAACATGGCACCGACGAGTGCCTCAACCGAGTCTGCGTATGCCTTGGGTGGCGGTTTGATGTTGCGCCAAAAGTCCATGCGCATGGAAATTCCTTCTTGTTCTGCTTCTTTGCGAGCCTCCTCTTCAGCTGCCTCAAGTTCGATCACATAATCTCGAATCTCGCTGCTGAAAATCGCGTAATTGGCTAGAAGGTGGTGGTGTAGGTTGAGCTTGACGCAGAGACAACCCAAGAAATGGTTGGATACCATCGCCATTTTGTGCTCAGTCAACCACTGGGGATCTGCAAGTGGAAAATTCATATATAGGTACTCGACAACGGCCATATCAAGGAGGGCATCTCCCAGAAACTCGAGGCGTTGGTAATGTGGCACGCTCCCGGAATAAGTGTAAGACGGATGGGTGAACGCACTTTCGAGCAACGGCGCTGATTTGAAATGATATCCGATGGCTTCTTCTACCTTCTGCACCAGTCTGCGTTGGTTGGCGTTTGAATTAGCCTTCTGCCAATCTGGAACCTTGAACGCGGCATAGTAATCATCAAAGGTCACCATTGAGTGTCGCTTTGATCGGGCCATCTGTGTCACAGCTTTGACAGCCATGTTCATCTTGTCATCCTTGCTCGAGAGATATGCAGCACCAATGAGAGCTTCACAAACATCTGCGATGGTTTTGTCGGCCAAGCTTTGTTTTTTCTTTGCTTTCAGAGCCTTCCCCTTGATCAGTGTGAGATCGGGGTACCAGGTTCGTCTATCGAATGCCAGGGATCGAATATACTCTGGGAGTTTGCAGTCGACAGCAGTGTTGAAAAGGTTTTGATTGCAAATGAGCAACATGCGCTCAACATGGTATAGGCATTCATCGCCTTTGGGCTTTCGTGTAAAGATAGCGATTGTGGTGGCCATCTTGAGAAAAGAGTCCCCGAGAAATTCCAGCCGTTCATAGTTGGAACCCATACCAGCTTGGAAGTTGATCTGTTGCTTGTCATGCTCATCAGTGTTGTCGCTGTCCTTGGTCATTGCTTCGAGAGCTAGAGCAGGTGGGATGGAGAGTTCGAAAACTTCACACGCATCGAGAGCTATTAGAGCGGAATCTATTCTGTGAATGATTGCCGGGAACTTGAGTGCCATAAAAGCGACGTCGAGCGGTAGCTAGGAATGTTAGACACGTTTTGAAGCTAGGATATTACTTACGGGCGACACGTTGAGCGGCTCCAGAATGACGAAGCAGTCTTTGTTAACTTCCTCATCGACCTGAAATTCATCCAGCAGATTTCGTCGTAGTGAGAGGAGCTCTGCTCTGACGACAGGCTGGTCGTCGCTCCATACTCGCGTTTTTCGGGACTTACCAAAAAAGCTGTTGCTGTATTCCTTGATAGTCGGTTCCGCAGACCTGTAAGCACGAGACCTCGGCTCTGGTACACCCTCTGGTGTAGGATCGGAGGGCTTCTTGGTCTTGTCGATACCTTTGAGGATAAGTTTGCGCCCTCCATCATAGAGATCAACTACAAACTTGTCGACAAAGAAATCATCTGGTGCATTATTCCAGTCGAGAAACTCCTTCTCTTTGACAAGGTGGATTGTATCCCAATCGATTTGTGGTGCTTCGTGGCTGCCCTTTGCCAAAGGTGCGAGAAGAAAGGGAAATTGTTCGCAAGCTGCTTCAAACTTTTTGCTGAAAATATCATCAAAGATCTTCAGTGTGAAAGCAGCTAGTCCTTCAGCTTGATGTGCAGTTATACTAAGAGGGTCTTGGGAGCATGACAGCTCAGCGACACCTGACCGTCCGTTGCCGAAGAACAAGGGAACTGGAGGTAACTGCGGAAGAGCTTTGCGAGAAAGAAGGATCAACGGTCTGCTTTCTCTTTCTTGTCCAGATTTCATGTTGAGAGTAATCGTTGTCGGGTAAAAGTCCGTCCATGCTCCCACAGAACTCCAAATGTTGGGCCTTACACGCATATCATGCTCGGCCTTCTTGTTCGGGCTAATTCCCACACGAGCGTTGCGCATTTTGTGGGCTTGTTTTATGAACTTGGGCTGGAGATGATCATCGATGTGTTTCCCCGCAATGAGTTTCTTGCAGGCTTCGAAAGCCGCAGAACACTTGGCCAGAATCTTGCTACGCTGTGGGTAACCTGACTGGGAGACGAGAGGAGAGTTTTGCGGGAGGTGAACAGTGGCGATATACTGTGTCCTCGCCTTGTAAACGTGATACTCGGCTTTGGCGTTTAAACCATCACCTGTATGTAAGGTCGCAGCAAATCTGGCCAACAGTTCGAGGCTAGAAGGGAATGTGAGACGCGCTCCTGTGTTGGTTTCGTACACATGGTAGCTCATCCGCTCGATCTGTTCCTCCATCCCTTCAACCCATGTCTCGTCTTGCAACTTGCGGTCTTCAGGTTGCGCGAGACAAAACTTTTGGACAGCTGTTACATCTCTCAATGCTTGCTTTATAACGCGGACTTGCTTCATGTTGCCATCCTCCAACATGGTGATGAACCGCGAAAGTTCCAACCTGGCGCGTCCTTTGGACTGTACATATTGAATGACTGAGCTGTAGAGGTCGAATCGAACACAAAGGCCGCACTCGGGAACATCAATTCCCTCTTCTGCCACTGACGTCGCAAAAAGGCAATTGATCCTGTTTTCCGTGAAATTATTGAGCACCGAGCTTTGCTTTGGAAGAGACATATTGCCAATGTGGCCACTCCCCGCTTTATGTCCAATCTATCATGGTTAATGTATGATTATGAACAGGGAACTAGGACTCACCATATACCCGGCAGTCATCCCTGGGATTGCCATTGACGCCTGGTTATAAAGGTCCGCAAGCAAGCATGCTGTGTGTCTTTGGTCAACAAAAACAATGCAGCGTGTCGCATTATCAGTTGTGAAGGCATGAACCAGAATTTCATGCAGGCATTTCACCTTGGAAGACAAATCTTTGGATCCAGGGGTAATCGTGTCAAACTTGTGGGCTGCAACAACCTCTCGGACCTGCTGAACGGCATCTCTTGCTTTATCCAGTCTTGCCAATGCGTGCTCTGTATTGCCAACAAAAGCCGCTTTGGTCCTGTCGCTAAGCCGTTTTGTCTCGTTTTCAGTGATCGAAAGCTGCCAATACCGGTCGGCACACCATGGGCCAAGAGTCGATGATGCTTCTTTCGTAAAGTTGAGAGGTGCTTCAAATGCTTCATTTCGAGACACGAGTTTAGAGATTGAATCCCAGAGCGGCGTCTTTGTCTCTTCTGGTAACTCAAGAGTGTCGTACCTGACTGTTTCTTCAACTTGTACCTGTAGTCCCATTACTTCCATGAGACTCTTGTCGGAGAGTGTTGCAATTTCGCTGTCCAAGATTCTTTCAAGTTCACGGGAAAATTCTCTCACGTCAGTAGTCTTGGAATCCACAGGGGAAGCAGTCAATCCGAGAACTCGAGGCCTTTCGCTCTTGCGAATAGTGAAATAGTATCTTCTCATAATCTCCGCGTAATCGTGTTTCTTCTTTGCATGATGCGCTTCGTCAAAAATGAGGAGATGGATGCGGTCCATGGTAATGAAGGCGTTGTTGAGACAGTCGAGTAGAATGTGGGCAGTACAGAGCACGACGGCGTTGTCACTGAATTGAGCGTCCCAGTAGCTCTTGGTCTTTTTCACGCCCTTGGAGTGGCCTGTAAATATCCCGATCGGATGGCCTCCCACGGAGTTCTTAAGAGCGTGGTATTGCTGCTCACAGAGGGCAACCTTTTCCACTAAGAAGAATGCCACTTTCTTGGGGTTGCCGACACTGCGAGATTCTACTTCTTCTCGAAGGCAATGC
Organism: Fusarium citri; assembly: GCA_004367485.1. Classification (NCBI taxonomy): domain Eukaryota; kingdom Fungi; phylum Ascomycota; class Sordariomycetes; order Hypocreales; family Nectriaceae; genus Fusarium; species Fusarium citri. The sequence goes on along the minus strand of QHHH01000009.1, from coordinate 20,494 downwards.
ACGAGCAAGTTAGCAGCGATTTTGGTTTTGCCGGAACCTGCATTTGTTAGCAGCCTGTCGCCATTTCTTAGGAGAGGAGATTGATTACCTGTAGGTAAAACCACGATGATGTTTTTCCCCTTGGCGATTTCGGAGAGTTCTGTTTGATATCCTCGATCGGGTGGGGGGCGAAGACTGATAGAAGCGGCTTGGCCGAATGTCCTTTTGCCAGGATTCGCATAGGCTTCTTCCTGAGACTGTCTTGCAAAATCCTGCAAAGCCTTTTGGCCAGCGCGTTGCCGTTGGGTGATGCGTCTGGCTTTGGAAGGCTTGACTGTCAGGCGATACCGAACGCCTTGGTCATCTTCATCTTCCGAATCACTGTGATCAACTTCATCGACGTCTTCTTCCAGTGGAACAGCAGGTAGATCGGCTATGAGATCACAGACCTCCCCTGACGACTCTCTTCTTCTTTTGGCAGTGGTCATGTCCATCGGAGGCCGTACTGGAGACGGATCCTCGTGTTGCACGACCATGATGTGCGATCGCAATGGTAGCTTTGAGTGATAATGAATTAAAAGAACTTCGGGTGTGGGAAAATGTTTCTTAAAGAGTGAAGGATAAATACGAAAGATGGTGTCTGAGATGTAGGAGAAAGGTGTGCGGATAGATGCGCATTTAGTGCGGCAGCTGGCAGCGGAAGGTGCAAACTGCAGTCATGCCACTGCCACCTGAAGGAATCAGATCGAATCGTACTATGGAAATTTGGTGTCACAAAGAAAGAGCCAGCGGAGATTAGGCTACCTACCTTTTTCATCAACAATCAGTTTGAGCGGCACATGAATACAACAGTGGTACGATGCAACGAGAAAGCACACTCAGATTGCAGTCGTACGTTGCCATGCTCAGACGGAATGTTTTCAACAGATTTCATCACTGCTCTATTGTTTGTCATCAAGTCGTAAGACCGTTTGTCACCACCTGTGTAGTCTGAACTAACGCTTGTTCCTTCTGCATGAAACAAAACTTTGGCTAGGTAGATGGCAAGAACACACGGATATCTCCCAGATTATCAGATGAATTTTCTTCTAAGGCTTAGGTTACCAAAATAAAGTAGCCTAAGACTGGGTCTTAGCTGGCATAAAATTAACTAAACTGCTTCGTCCCGTAGGTATGCTCTTAGTGATCATTTCTCCTGACGCCCTGAGGATCCCAAGGCCTAGACTTCCCAGCATCAAGCATATAGATCTACCAAAAAAGGTCCACTCTAAATCCCGTAAAACAAGCACCTCTCAAGCATTATCCTTCCCTTCTCCCGTCAATACCTCGTTTGCATCGTCAGCCTCAAAAGCAATCCCTGCGCAATCTGCCTTCTCCGCTCTCCAAGCAAAGCTGGCTCTATCAGCATACTGTATGCCGCCTTCTGATCGGATATTCTCAAACGCTGTACAAAGCTCATTTGGCTCGATCTGATTGCTGAGTATCCGTTGTTTTGTCTCTGTGTCGTTGTTTTGCCCGCTCCTACGGACAGCTGTTTGGGCGAAATGGGCGCGTGTCGACATCGCGGCGTATATCGCATGTTTGGCGGAGACTGCACTTTTTGCTGCTGCTGGGACGGCTCCATCTTTGAGAACGAATGGGTCTTTGCTAGGCACGATATCCGTAGACCTGTAACCCTTTGGCTTGGTTGGAGTGGCATTCCGAGAGGATCTGACGATAAGCTTGATGCGACCAGAAGAAGGGGGGTCACTCTCGCCCGGGGTGGCCCCTTTTTTTCGTTTCGTCGGTGTCTTTTGGGCATTACCGATGGCTTCGAAAGCATAATTACTATCCTCACCAGATTCGGGTTCTTCTTGAAGCTTCTTCTGCTTTCGGGACCCTCCAATTTTCTTCTTTTGGGCCATCATCTTGTCACTCTCTTTCTTCTTGAGAGTCAATTTTCTGGTCCTTTTCGAAGATCTCTTCTTTGTATCTGGACAGTATTCCTCGTCGTCTTTTTCTGGTTCCGGGACGACCATGTTCCCAATGCCCTCACCGTCATCTTCGCTGGAGCTTTCGTTTTCCAGCTTCTTCTCTTCCTCCAAAAAGTCGCGATACTTATCATCAAGCATCTCACGAAGTCGAGAAGAGGGTGTAGGTGGTGGAGTACTCTGTCCAAACGATGGACTAAAATTGTCATTTACAGCGGCACTGCCGAAGGGCCCGTCGCTTTCGGATTCGTGATATGTTCGGGGTGGACTCATTTGCAGTGATTCTGCCAAATGACTGAAAGGTCGAGTATCCGGTACCAGCTGGGGTATATCGAGGCTGACAAGGTATTCACCCCGAGCAACAGTTTCTGTTGTGATGTCCCCTACGCCAATGCCCGAAAGTTCGACTGGAATTGGGATACGTTGCTTGTCGATGGCGTCTTGGATATAATTCCATTCGATATCGATAAGCAAGAAGCCGCGCATATCTTCAAGGGCCTCGAATTGCTGAGCTAACGTTGGGAAGTCGAGTAAGAATATGGCCCCGATTTCTCGATCTTCCGGGGTTATTCTCTCAGTATGTAGAGGAGGACGGTATTGTTCGAGAAGCTCGTCAACAGTCTGCCCCTTTTCTACTGCATGCTGTAGCAGTGCCTCCTGTGGAATCTTGCCCACTTCCTTTTGCCATTTATCCCAACCGGAATACTCGCAAACGTATGTTTCCATGAACTCTTGGACTTGTCGGTCTTCGAGGCGCAGAATCACATTCACGATGCGCGAGAAGCTGTGTTGTTTGTTGAGCATCCATATGACAACCCATTTGACACCCCACGAGAGGCTGTCCTATGCCTTCCTATGGCTGTCTGGTGTTGGCTGGGATGGTTTTGATTCGGGCAGTGGTGTTGATTGGGCTGGTATCGATTCGGGTGGTGGTTTTGGCTCGGGCAGTGGATGCTTGCGCGGTCGGCCTCTCTTTTTCGGCGGATCGCTTCCATTTGCCTTTGCTACACGAGGCTTCTTAGGTACTCTTGCAGTCGAGGCTTTCGATGGACCGCCGCTCGCTTTACCAGATGCGACATGAATTGTGTCGCCGCCCGATGGGACGTTGATCGGCTTGTCTTTGGTCGGCTTGTCTTTGGTCGGCTTGTCTTTGATCGGCTTGTCGCTAGATCCTTGTGGGAAGAATTGATCTGTTAACCGTGGGACTGCCGATGCGCCATCGGATTTGAGTTGTCGCTGACTTATCTCTTGCTTCTCTGGTGTTTTCCCTTCGAGGACTTGGTCTATTTGTCGAGGATCTTGATGAAGCAACTCGGATGTGAAAGTTCGATGCTGTCGTAGCTCCTCCATATTCGCCTTGAAAAGCGCCAGTTCGTAGTCCACCCTTTCGTAGTTTGGCATCTCAGGTCCAGTCATCTTAGGCATCTTGGGCCCAGACATCGCGGCAGCTGCGGGTGGAATTCTATTACACTCTGGTTGTGCCTTTGTTACGTATCGTGAAGGCGCGCATATTCCGCAACCGGTGCATAAATGCGACTCTTCAGGCCCGAGCCAGATCCCCCTTCTTTGGCCAAAGGGTCTCCAATACGTCACAAGAGAAGTATCAAGTCGCTCGTAAGAACCGTCCTTCTTGTTGTGTGTATTGGGTTGTGGTGGTGGTGGTGGTGGTGGATCGTGCGACTGTCGCGAGTCCAAGTCGGCATTGGAAAGCCGAAAGTTGTAGTCGTAACCCAGAGGCAAAGAATAGGCTGCAGTATCGCCTGTTTCCACAGCTGAATCTTTCTCGGTCATCTGTAAACGCAAACAATACCTAGCTAGGTACCTAAACAATGGTGAGGTGACTCGTAAGAGTGAAGCTTAGGTAGCTCGAGAAGGTACGTGAGGCCGCAGGAAACATGAGAGACGAAATAATTAGGTCACCTTATGCAAGCTTAGGCTAGTAATTAGGCTACTTTATTTCTGTTTGAGATCAGCTGTTGTTTGTTTTGATGAAGTATAATGTTCTTGCGAATTTGGTTTTCGGTCGGCCGGCACTGGCAGACATTGGCAAGGTAGGCAACGTTCACATAACTGCTTCCATTTGAGCCCCCAGAAGAATCAATCTTCAAAACAACAACTTGACTCAAACACAATCAGTGACTTTGAGTCATTCTGTTTACTTCTTAGGGATTGTTGGCGCTGCCTAAACTCTCTTCACGGCGAAGTTTGATTGCAGCATCTTCCATTTGAGCCTCCAGATCACAGCAGTGGAAGGACTTGACATGAAAGCCATTCCCTTTATCGTTTATATGCCACTGATTGAGTACCTACTATGGGGGGGGATACTGTGACGTATCAGCATATGGATGGTCGTCAAACGCCAGAGACAAAAAGAGTTCAGACACTACGTGGTCATCCAAGCTGGGGCTAAGACCACTTTATCTTGTAACCCTAACGTAGAGTTCTACTCGCTCGAACACTCACAAGTCTGACACAGAAGTAATTCGCTGTCAACATAGTCGTAATTCAAAGCTTAAACTCGCTGAGTCCTAACACCAGCACTAATTATACAGGGTATCAAAGTTCCATCCCAAACGCCATCCATATGCATCCTACTCTAGCAGAAGCACCCCTACATATCCACAAACGGGACAAAGGCCCCACGTCCCTCGAATCGCTCATGATCCAATGTGAAGCTATCCCTTACATCAGTGTCCTCTTCGTTAGAGCAATCCTCGATGTGTCGCTTCGTATGCATTGCGTTTTGGGGCGTGGTGGCGTGAGAGGCGACCTGAGACCGTGCACGTAGAATGTCCTCCCAGCTTTGGAGTTTTCGCTTGATATCCTCGTCGAAAGTACAGCAGAATCGCTGTATGCTGATGAATTGAACTGCAGTGATCATATCCTTTCCAAAAACCGCCATGATGTAGGCTGCGGCAAGTGCTGCTGAGCGGTCGTTACCAGTTTCGCAAGTGATGAGTACTTTGCCACGGTGGAAGTTGCTAGGGTCGACCTTCATAGAGCCGTCTTGGTTGATCTCCTTGGCCTGGCGATGGTAAATGGAAAGAAGATGGTCGTTGATGGCGCGTATAACGACTGAAAAAGACGTAATCAACTTGTCGTACCCTTCTAGGTCGACATACTGCAGGGCAATTCCTAAAGCTTGAGCCGCCTTTTCAACGCCATTGAGTCTGGTACCGCTCATTCGAGAGTCCCTGGCGACTAGAAACATGGTGATGCCTTCGCGCTTAAGCCAGTCGTGATCCTTGGCGACGCTGTTGGGACCGAGATACAAAAAGTCGACCAGACACTGTGCTTCACGGCGCTGCTCGTAAGACCAGTCTGCAGAGCGGTCGGTCGCGATCTGCTTCATGTTGCGGGTGATGATTTCCACATCCTGGGCAGTCAACTGACTCGGGTCGACGTTCTCATAAGAGGGCATGAGATTTGGGACCTCGATAGCTCCGCATTGTCCGGTGGCAGGAATATGAATGAATGGCGGGCTGGGAGCTCGACGAGTATAAGGTGCAGAGGGCACGGCGTAGGAGGGGTGGAAATGTGAACCCTCCATTGTGAAATGTTGTTTGAAGAGCAGGGTTTTGCTGTAGATACCCGGAGAATTTCCTGTGATACTGAAGGACAGATTGATGTAGCGAAGCGTCTGTCGTGTGGTACAGCAAAAGCACTTGGCGGCTGAGTGAGAACCTGTGATAATAAATCAAGGATGAAGATTAAATGTCAGCGTGAAATGCGATGGGACGGGAGTCAAGTGGAGTTGAATTAAGGCAGTTGGCCCTTGAGTTTAGGTCCGGGCTTTGCTCAGCTCCCCACTTGGTACCTAGGCTACAGCAATTAAGTTACAGGGCAGCAGGGGTCTACCAATGACGTTGATCTTTACCTGGTGCCTTACAAGTCCCTTTAATTTGAGTCCAGGGTCCAGTCTCTATTCACGGTTTATTCACGGCTTTATATGTCATTATCCGAAATGGCTTGATGAAGGCTGAACGAAAGGCTTAACTTAAGGTTACCTACAAACACATTCTGCACAATACTCTGCGGATGACCAATGAATGATCACACCTACGACCAGCCCTACACAATGCCCTGCCATGGTCAATTGTGGCTGCAGCACATCAATAGCGGTGCCGTCATGTACTGTTGAAACAAAAGGCACGTGGCATTAACTTCCCATGACTCCGATCTCTTTGTTTGAGTTCGTTTGAGTTGTATTGTACAAATCTTGGTGATACATCATTTCTAAATAAAGTTACATCCATATCCTTTTTGTCATCTAGGCATGTCCCAATCCAACGCCGAGCATCATATGCCATGCATTTCCTTCTGTACTGTACATTTTCAAGAATCATAATCATCCAGTTGTAGTCGCCGGAGTTTCTTCGTAGTCCAACAACTCGCCAAGCGGCGGGTCGTCCGTCTCCTGTTCTAAATCTTTGATATCGCCATCTTCCAGCCCAAGCTGAGATGCACTTCTCTCCTTTGCTTCCCTTCGGCCCCTCATTCGGAAACTCTTCAGTTGGGTCTCTGTAAAGTCCAGTTTCTCCAGTGTATCAATCAGCTTCTCCTCGACCAGCGATCGGATGTGGAACGCCAGAGCCTGGTCTCGGAACATGCCGCTGAAACGATATGACAGCCAGATGTACTGGTTGATGGCTTGGTGCAGAGATTCGAGTTTGTGAAGATAACCCATCGCAGGGAGCCTCGACTTTTCGTAGTCGATATCCAGGTTCTCTATTGGTATTTCCTTGATGTCGAGAAGATCACCGCTACCACTCTTTGCGATGATCTTTGCGAGTGCACGAAGAACTGCTACTGCGTTCTCGGCGTTTATAGCAATAGGGAGGTTGGTGAATGTGAGTCGATCGTAGATGGTGAGAGGGATATCCTGAATCAGATCGGCAATCTGGAGCTTCTCGGAACCTACGTGGAGTCTAAACATCCTGCCCACGGATGCCAACTCTCGAATCCGCATGAGGATGAACGAGAGAGGCGTCTCCTTGGGAAAGTACGTTGAGAAGCGCTCGACAACTGAAGCTGGTGGGTTGATGTACGCTGCCTCGATATCGTCAACATTAGCCTTGAAAGCTCGATGCACCGATTTGAGATCCTGCGAATCCATTGTAGTGACATAGCCAACCTTGCTTTCTTCCTTGGCTGCACTATTAGTTCCTGCGGTAGCATCGCGAGCGGTCTTGTATCTACCCGCACGACCTCCAATTTGCTTCAACTCGGGGTACGAGAGCAACCTGTTCTGACTGCCGTCATACTTGGTAACAGATTCCAGAATGACTCGTCGGATTTCGAGGTTCAGACCCATTCCAATAGCGTCACTGGCAACAATAAAGTCGTAGTCGTTATCGGGGTCGTTGAATAGGGCGGCTTGCTGGACGCGCACCTCAGGAGGCAGAGATCCGTAAATGATGGCGCATCTTCGGTTGGTCTTGGTCTCAATCGTTCGTTTAAGGGCGTGAAGACTCATGCGACTGAAAGCAACAATAGCATCACCCTTCTCAAGCTTGCTGTAGTCCCCGTCCAGAGACTTGTCCATAGCCTCCAAGGGACTGAGACGGTTATATCGATGCACAATACACTTATCGCCAATCGATGCGCAGATACTCTCAATCAGCTGGACAGTTCGCTCTTCGCCACAAACGTGAACTTCTTTAGCTTGAACACCTAATAAAGCCGTCGCCCAACCCTGTCCTCTGTCGGGATCCGCTATCATCTGGATCTCATCAATGACGGCGACATCATATATTTCGTTAACGGGAATCATTTCAACTGTACAACTCGTAAAGTACGTATCCGTATCTGCGGGCTTTCGGACCTCTTCTCCTGTTAATAGTGCGCACGGCAATCCCTTGGCTATTAGGCGCGAGTAGACCTCGTTTGCCAACAAACGCAAGGGTCCTGCATAAACTCCACGCTTCGAGCTTTCCAGAGCTTTGAGTGCTCTGTACGTCTTTCCGGAATTCGTCGGTCCAACATGGACATGGATTGTGCGCTGCATCGCTCTCGTCGCAGGGAACCATTCGTAGGGGAATCGAAAGTCCAGTAATCGTTTTTGACTGGCCTCCATTCCCTTTGAGAGTCGCTGTCGGATAATGAATGACTGGAAGGAGTACTGAAGTTCGTTTGTGAGACCCTTGAGATCCCTCAGAATGAATGCATCACGAAGATTCCAGAATAGAGGATTCTTGACACGGTCCGAAACATTCTGCTCAGCCAAATCGAATGCATTGTCGAGCACATTCATAAACTCGGCGGCCTGTCGATGAAACTCATCCTCTCCTACACCCGCAGCGGACACGGCTGTCGTGTTCATGTTCTTGATAACTCCCTGAAACTTTGACAACACTGTTGACCGGAACATTCCATGACGGCCTGACGCATGTGCTCTATCATCAAGTCTCAATCTTGACGCTGGATCTTGACCCTGGCTCAACTAAAATTTCGTTAGTGGCAATTTTTGAAGATGAGTGCACAACATACTGCACCACCTCTTGAAATATCAAGATTTCCATTTCCCTTCTTAATAGAAGGTTTAGGTTTCCCTTTCTTCGCCTGCCTCTCAAATCTTGGTGTTGTTGAAAGTGCTCTCGCCGATACTGATAATGAAACCAGAGGAGCCCTCACAGCTCCAGCCCGGAGCAAATACCTCATGATGAAAAACTCAAGAATGAGCTCAACATGCTCCCCCTCGAAAGGAAAAACGGTAAAAAAGAAACGACAAAAATATGTCTAAATTCGCACGATGGCAAATGTGTCGCCTTCATTCTTTCGTTCATTTGATCCCATCTCAAAATTTCCCATGGGTCGGGCCATCGTTTGGCCGGGATCCGCAGTGCCTGCGTTAAGTTTTATGCGAGCGATTTGAGAGAGTGGGGCTTCTACTGCTGATGACGATGACACGCCTGGGCAACTGAGGCGTCATTGTACGTCGCATTGGCTGGCTTAATTACTGGACTTGTACCTACAGGCATCCTTAATCCTGTTACTGCATGCAACTCCGTCTGCTTCGTCGTCTCTAGCCTGATTTCATCGCCAAAAGCCCTCAGCACATTGCGATCCAGATAACCTCATCACAACAACCACTAATACAATCGCCCGTCATGGCGTCCTCTTCAACTCCATCAACTCCATCGACTCCCCTTCTCTAGTGCGTCAAAGATCGTCCGCAAAAGTCAACAAAGCTAACAATCTGCAGCTCATGTATCGCCCACAACACCACCATTCTATCAGAATGCACAACATCAGCATCCTCCCAAACTTCATCCCTCGCCTCTCTTATCCTCCCTAAAATCGAACACACCAACCCTCAAAAGCTCACCTACACCCATGGCCAGCACCAGATCCACTACATCGCCGAGTCGCCATCCGAGCATCGCGAACACCCATCAGCCGGCGGTCTCACGTTCCTCGTCATCGCCGACTCATCCCTCGGCCGTCGCGTTCCCTTTGGATATCTTTTCGAGATCCGCAAGCGCTTCTTGCAGCAGTTTCCCGAAAGTAGCGATTTCTCCGACATGCCCAACTACGGCGCTGCATCCTTCAACTCTGAGCTCAAGAACCTCATGGTAGACTACGGTACTACGAGCGGCGGCCGCGACGATGCCATCGGAAACGCCAAGCGAGAAATCGACGACGTCAGAGGAATCATGACCAAGAACATCGAGAGTCTGCTCGAGCGCGGCGAACGTCTGGATCTGCTGGTCGACAAGACCGATCGCCTGGGCGGTAGTGCGCACGAGTTCCGCGTACGAAGCCGCGGCCTGAAGCGCAAGATGTGGTGGAAGAATGTCAAGCTTATGGGACTACTGGGTCTCGTGGTATTCCTCATTATCATGGCGATTGTGATTGCAGTCAAGAATTGAGCTGGTTTAAGGTAGGATGTAATTGTCCTGAGCTCTTGAGCGTCGAGCCATTCCTTTTCATTTTTCTTTCCTCTCGAAAATGTCTGTATTTCCTAGGCGAACTGATGGGATAAAGACCCAGGCAAGGGTATAATTATGCAACAAGGTCCTCTTTTCAATCAATAAAACTGATACCCCGGTTTGACCATTTTTGTCGTGATCGTGAAATGTCGTAATTCTGCCTCTCTCTGCTTCTTTGAGTGCATTGCGGTTTGTTGTTGTTTGTTGTTGGCGCTCTCCCTCTGCTGTTTCTCACACCGGTCTGAAAACCCGTCGGTTTTGTCTCCGATCCATCATAATTTGGGCTTTCTCCTTTCGCTCTCCTGGTAAACATAACCCTGCGTAACAGGACTAACCAATGATCCCACCGCCAAAGTCGCCGGTGCCCTTCGTAATCTATCTGTGAAGAATGCCGGATGTAATGATGATGCGCATGGAAACGGTTGTCTAAGCGGTGGTGGCTGCAATGCGACAGGTGTCGCTGGAGGGCATGAAGAGCCCATTTTATTTTCTGGTTGCAACTTGAAGAACAAAGGCTGACGCTGAAGGAATCACATTCTTGGTTGTAGAGGGGAGATAGAGGTAGTATTATAAGAGACTGGTTGCATCTTATTCCTTGCTCTGCGCCGAGGTCATGTTGATCAACTGCTCCACATGCTTCGGTAATCACCCCGATGACCTTAATTCTAGCGGACCAAATAGAAGGCTCAGCGTGTACAATGACGGAGCTTGTCCCCGTGCCACACTCGACTCGTCGACCACTTTGTAGACTATGTAACCACTTCATATCACACAGAATCAAGCATTAAGAAATACACATTCAGTCATATCAATATACTACTACCATCTTTAATAATACCCACGTAATACATACGCTCCGCAATCTATGCGATCCCGTTCCATAACGCCAGGTATTCCCACCAGAAGCACTCGATATCGGTATATTAACAAAGGAAATTCAATCAACGCCGCCATTCTTCCATCGGATTCTCCCTCTCTTCCTCTGCTGTCGATGGGAACTGGGGCCGGTAATCGTCGTGACTAGCGCGACCTGCCTTTCTCTCACGTACTCTTTCAACTTCAGGTGCTGGCTCTGAGATGACCCTCTCTTCTGCTTCTGCGTCTCCTTCTTCAGCATCTTTTCCATCACCAAATACTTTGTCCACGTTGCCATCCTTCTCGATACGTTGCATCAGATCTTGATCGCTGGGGAAGTAGACTCGTCGGATAGCCTGGACCACCAATTCAATGACGATGAGCACAATAAGCTCCAGTAACACAGTCGTCCACCATACAAGTCTGCGACCATAGTTTTCAATGAAAGCGTCTCTAACGATGTATGGTCCAAAACTAGTAGGCTTAATACCGCTAAGAGCCAGCATCCACAGGAACCAACCAGCAACAGAGATCAGACAGCCACCGAATGTGATCCATGTCTTGGTGTGCACTTCAAGGATTCTGCCAAAGTCAGTATACGCCTTGCTGTAGAAGAGAAGAAACTTACAGGAGTTTGATGTTGATGAAAATGACAGCGACAGTGAAACTGACCATACCCATGGCGAATATGCTTGTGTCCTGGTCGTAACCTGCCTTGTCGTAGACACACCATGTAAAGTACCAGATAATAAAACTGCCCGCAACACCCATAACCATCCATGCAAAATACTGTGAGAATCGGAATCCAAGGTTCATCTGACCAAAGGTGTAGAGCTCGGGCACTTTCATCAACGTCTTACTCTTCAAATCCTGCTCGAAAATACCAAGCAGGATAACAGGGAGTGATGTAAAAGCACTGTTGAACACAGTCAAACTCCACGACTCGTACAGTGACGTTCCAGAGTATCCTGTGTAACGTTGGTAGTGAGCTTGGACGATAAAGAACAGGATCTCCTTCCAAAAAGTGGCGAGGACATATTTTCCAGTTCTCATGTAATTCCATCGACCGTGGACGAAGAGTAGTTTTTGCAGGAAACGGAATTGTGCGATCGAATAATCCGAAATTCGAGCAGCCTGCAAACCTTCGCGACCAGAAATACCGATACCAACATGAGAAGCTTGAATCATGCCAATGTCGTTTGCACCATCGCCAATTGCTAGAGTCATACTCTTGGGCACGTATCGTCGAATGGAGCGGACCAGATTTGTCTTTTGCGAAGGGGAAGCTCGACAGCAAATGACAGAGTCGACACGCACGACAAGGTCGTAGAAAAGGAGAGATAGCTCGTCATCTTCGTCAATCTTGGCAAGTGTTTGACCATCGACGACCACGACAGAGTGGGGAACCATACCACGACTAACATCGTTGAGAGTCATGGTGATGGTCTCCTTCAGTTCGCCAAGAGTCGCATCCAGCACGTAAACCTCAGACCATGGCTTGCACACGCGTGCTGAATGGCCGATATTGATAGCTGTTTCTCGCTTGTCACCCGTAAGCATCCAGACTTTGATGTTTGCTCGACGTAGTTTGTCGATGGTATCCGGGACCCCTGTTTGAAGCTTGTCCTCAATTGCGGTCGCGCCAGCAAGCTCAAACTTTTGTTCAATAAGCTCTCCGGCAGCTTCAATTCTCTCCTGACGATCAACCAAGCTTGTCTCAGCCTCTCTGTACTTTTCCTTCCATTGGAGGTAAGAGTCCTCGTCAATGTAACGGTAAGCATACAAAAGAGTACGGAGTCCTTCGCTGGCGAAATCGTCAACGTGCTGGAAACACTTCTCGAAGATAGCTCCCTCGTTTGACGCCAGGGACTCATCAATCTTGCTATCGGTATCCTCAAATGACGGCATGCGACCAAGACTCTGCCTAGGACTTATCGGGCTCATCATATCGGTGGAGGCACGAGGCGAACGAGTAAGCTGCTGGGACAAGCGCTTGAGATCAGTGGAGCGACGCCCCAAGCTCATTCTGAGTCCTTCTCGGTTGGATGATGATTCAGCTCTGGAGAAGCCAAAACTGTTGCGAGGGCTTCCATGAGGGCTACCGTAAGGACTGATGCTTTGCTGCGTGCTCATCCTTCGTAAGGCCTGATCCTGACGAGAAACCTTCTTCAGACTCGAGCGACGGCCGATGTCCTTCGCTGTCTCCTCAGCCAGGTTGCTTAGCTTCAAACGCTGCATAATAACGTTGTCGGCTCCCTTGCAGAAGACGCAAATACGCCCATCAGGCATGCGAATGATGATCGACATTCTCTTTCTCTTGCTACTGAATTCGATGACATCCAGTACTTGATAGACTTCAGTATGAGGAGAGCCGTCCATGTCGCGAGTTTCCAGCTTGATGGATTGGGCAGGTCGGTCAATCACCAGGAACCCAAGGTCTCTGGCAGCTTCCACAAGAGCGAGTTCATCGGGAGAAGCAGCTTGGAATGTGATGTCGCCTTCTTCTGACTTTTCGGGTAGACAAGTGTGACAGAGAGCGATACACAACAGAAAGTGCTTCGCTCTTCGCGAAAAAGGAGTATTGGGCTTTCTCTGGATATAGTCGAGCAATTGCTCAGTCTTCATATCGGTACTGTCGGGGGTATTAACAGATGACTGCCAATGGCTCTGTGATCTCGTCGACATGGCTCTAATAGGTTGTGGTCTCGATCCGCTAGCACCATCGTCAAATTGTCCATCAACAGTGATGGCAGGTATCGCACTTTGTGTCGCTGACAAACTTGCCATCTTGGACTTCCCTTTCTTTGGCCGCTCGGACTCCGCTATCCGCCTGTCCATCTCCGCCTGGTCCCTCTGCATGTCCATGTCATGCAAACAGGCAACACCAGCGACCGACAACTTGCGGAAGCGCATGATATTCTCTGTAAGCGTTCCTGTCTTGTCAGAAAAGACATAGCTGACTTGTCCCAGGTTCTCAAGAATAGTAGTCGTGTTGGCAACCATGGGCGTATCAGATATTGGGTCGTACATATCCGCGTCCTGCAGAAGATACAGCTGTCCCAATTTGATAATTTCAAGACTGATGTATAGCGACAGCGGGATCAGTGTGTTAAACATGATGATGAAGCCGAAGAAAATCTCCTTGAAGGGAATGCCTCCGTCCCAGAAGCCGCGACGTCTTATGTACCAGGCAAAGTCCTCGGTACGGTCTCGCCATAAGTAATAACCAATAGTCAAACCCATGGTCAGCATGAGAACAATGAAGATCTGTACCATGATCATCCTGTTAATAACCGATTGCATGGCAGGCTTCTTGGCGCGAACGTTCTTGTTGGCGTTCATGCGAATCTTGCATTCCTCTCCTGTGTTCACAATGATACCGAGCGCTTCTGCCGTATTTCTAAGAGTAGAGCCTCGGTAGACAACATTGTTCATGGATAGTGGGAGAGTTTCGCCATTGACAGTCACTCGACCATCGTAGCTGTAGAGATCCAGGTTCGGGTTTTCGGAAATGACAGTAGCTTGTGTCGCTCGTAATCCCTCCATGGTGTTGCACCGCTCAGCAAGCAAAGGACATGCCTGCTTACTCTTGAGGTTCGTTTCTCCATCAAGAGCCATTGTGTCGATGTACGCGATGCCATTGGGACCTGTGGCGTGCAAAAGTACAATGTCCGCAGGGACAGGATCGTCACGGCGCAACCGAATAACATCGCCCACGCGAACGTTCTGCCATTGAACCGAAGTCCAATCTCCTTCGCTTCCAATCTTTTTCGCACCAGTAGTTCCCGTCTCGAGGTCGTCCATCATGTGTTCTTCGCCATTCTCCGATCCCTTTTCCTTCCTCCTCTTCATTTTCTCAGTATGTCGTATGCGGCTCTTTTCAGTGGCTGCGGCTCGATCCGACAAGATCCAAGCCTCACTGCGGTTCTCCAGGCGATCCAACCTGTAACGCCTATAATCGTCATAGCCCTCCTTGGCCATACTGAATGCGACAAACACACCCAGAGGCGCAATTGTAGTCCATCGTCCGACGGTACTCAGACCAGGGATCATCTGAATTGTACCGACCACAAGGAAGTAGAAGTTTCCAAGCTTGCTGAATTGGTATATAAGCTGTTTGGGGATGAAGTCATAAACGGTATAACGGCTCGATCGGATGAAGTTGCTAGTGTAAGGCTTCCCCGAGCGCTCATCGATAAGACCTTGGGCATTGCGATGTGTAGGGTCTAGAGGTATATGACGACCGTCGGGTAGTGGTTGAAGCGGTTTTTGCCGTAGTAATGTTTCGATAATTACTTTCTGGTGAAGCTCTCGAAGCTGTTTGCCCGTGCGCTCTTTCCATGTTGGCTTTGCGTTTGGTCCAATCTTTTTCTCGCGCCTCTGACGAAGGAACTTTTTAATATCCGCGCGCACCGAAGACTTTGCGCTTGAATTGCCATTGTACGCGATGCTAGCTTTGTCGATAGGCGAGACTAGCGACTTGTCGGTTCTGTCAGCATAGTCCGTCGGGCCCGTGAGATCCGTGGATAATTCGGTTCTCGAAGGAATTGGTCGCAATTCGTGTGCTTGGCTTGGTCTTCGACGTGAGCCATCGTCAGGTCGTCTTGACCGAGATCTGGATCCAGATCTCACGTTGGTATCGTCAGCCGAAGATCGACGCGGCGGGCGATCATTATTGGGATCTGTATAAGAGCGGCCTGTATTTCGCGGTCGAGAGAAATTGTTTGATGTTCGCGGGTATCGTTCTTCGAGAGCAGCAAGATCGCGAGCTACTTCGTCATTTTCATCGTCATTGGGTTGCGGCGGCCGTCGTCCGTTGTTGTCAGGGTTGCGAGCCATGTTAAGGCCGTTGCAACCGCTGAAGCATTTGGAATAAGCGTAGTGACCAGTGACCAGTGGAGTTGAAGCGGTTTCAGATAGAGAGGTGGTATTGTACAAGTATGTATTGGAACAGTGACTTTTACAAGTCGAGAAACGAGTAAAGAAGAAAGAATAGGTAAGAAACAGCTCAAGAATAGTAGATTATGTGGATGTTTTGTCAGAATTGAGTTGGGCTGAGCTGAGCTGGGGTAGGTACAGGTACTGTACCTAGATTACCTTAGTCTCCAGCTATCGGGATCGTGTACAGCCCGAAGCAGCGATTACTGATTACGTGCCTTAGCTGCAAGCCCCAACCCAGCACTCAGCGGGGACTATAAGCTGGTAATGTCCGACAGCCTTGATCCTAGGTTCTATTTTCTGTGCTTAAGCATTAACTACCTCTATACCAATCTATACCTACGCAGCTGTAACTGTCCAGTATACATCATATCAATTACCATATTGTCTCTCCGGATACTCGGATACAATATCATCCCCGTGTCTTTTCTTCGCAAATCAGGAATTGAGGCGCAGCAAATCTGTAATTATCACAGCCCAAAATCAACCAAATCACATCCTCGCAGTATGTAACAGGGCCCTTGACACGACGATGCGCTTACACTCCCTGATTGGTACGGCATGGTCCAGCCAAGTCGCTAACTCACACCTTAATCAACGCCACCAGGTAACAAAATAAGCTCTAACGTGAATCTCCAAGTTCCGAGAACTGGGGAATAAACCGTTTCAACAAGAAGCCCTTTTGAGATTATTTCTTTTATCCGGTAACTGATGTCATAGATAGCTTGGTAATGATTTGACTCTATAGTCTATTATCACATACGTAACCTCTTCTTGCGAATGCTGTTTAAAATAGTCTTGATCATCCCTCATGCTGACCAACAACTATCACACGTGCAACTCAGATCCAATCATCTCTCTTCCTGCGCCTCGAAACCACGTAACTCTACTCACAGCCACTCAGAAACAACAAATCTTTAAACTCTCAAACATAAAAAGAAAGTATGGACACGTAGGGTTGCAACAACGCCATACGGTCACCGGCGATACGCTGTTATAGATCTCTTGCACGGACCGCTGTCACTTTAACATATCCCGGATCAGCCGAACAACACTACCGAGTTATGAGACATTGACAACCATCATTTCATCCGAGTTTAGACAGGCTTGTTAAAGCTGAACAGTTGTCACACTTGATAAATGCGTCACAGCTGCGCCTTGCACGTTGACGTCTTCTTAAGCATGCTTGTACTCAGGTTACTGTCTCCGAATCATCCGCGATCACCTTAAACTTACACATGTACGCCAATTCTGCGTCATGGCATATCGGATCTACATTTAACAGTCACAGCATTGAGTCACGATAGTCACAGCAAAAGGAACAAGATTGAACATAAAACCCCATTTTTTAACCAGATATCCTCTACCAAAAAAAAAACCCATGCCTTCGTGTCCAACTGTAGGCTTCCAAGTAACGTCC
The DNA here is from genome assembly GCA_004367485.1 of Fusarium citri. Lineage (NCBI taxonomy): Eukaryota > Fungi > Ascomycota > Sordariomycetes > Hypocreales > Nectriaceae > Fusarium > Fusarium citri. Next base: position 3,401 of record QHHH01000009.1, on the reverse strand, counting down.
AATTGACGCCTACCGAGGACAGCAACCCAGCTGCTCATAAACTCCACAAGGTACTTCAGATGTACCTCGAAGCACAAAAAGAAAACCCTATCTCCCATTAAAGAGTATGACCCAAGGACCCTAGACAAGCCGCCGGGGCTTTTCCCAGCATCCAACGTGGTACTGTAACTGTAACAAGGTACCAACAACATATTAAAGTACTATCGCATAGTTTTGTCCTCCAACAATTGTACGTATTAAGCCCGAGACAACGCGCGGTGGTCGAGCAACGCTGCTCGAGTAGAAAGTCGAGACCGAATGGCAAAGTGCTGTTCGATCCATGAATAAAAGTGTTGAACAAGACCACCCAAGAGATAAACAAGTCGCGGTAAAAGATTCAAAAGAACTATCTCGACGCGGAAGAAAAGAGTTGGAAAGTTGTACGATCGCTGTGTTGTGCCCGACATACATGACCGATGTCAAAGAAGTGTATCGTCATGCAAGTTCATCATGGCCGTAGATGGGGTAAGAATCGATCTAGCTTATACCGTAGGTATGAAAGCTGCAAAAAAAGAAAAGATGAATTTGTTCAAAGAAAGTTGCCTAATTAAAAAGGCGAGAAAACAAGAAAGGAGATCCCATTGGTATAATATGCCCAAAACGCCCTGGTATGAGATACATACAGTAAAAACACGCCACCAACACCTATTCCCGCCCAGTATTGCTCGCTCAGTTTCCGTGAGCGTGGGGCATCGCCTCGGGGGATAGGCTTGAGGGATCAACTGCATCAAACTGGACGAGCTGCTCCATGTCGAGGTCAGCCTGTTGATGTTGATGTTGAACGAATCCAGGGGAAGCGGTGTGCATGGGCAGGTTGATGGTGTGTTTTGAGTACATCTCGTTGAGGCCGGTACCATCGTCAGAGACGGCGCAAGAACCATCATTGACAGGATAGAGGTCAGCAGAACCAGGGCGTCCCATCATTGACATGGGAGGAGACTGCTCCATGATAGAAGGCTCGCCAGGGCTGTTGAAAGAGAGGGGAGACACGGATGTGGGAATACCCGACTCGTTGGCCATGGGCGAAAGGAATCCTTGGCTGTAAGGTGTGTTGTAGCTTGACTGAGGGACCTCAGGACCAGGAGGGAAGAATCCAGGGCTGGGAGGAAACTCAGCAGGCGAGGCAGTGGTGGCTGACATGGGGTACTGGCGCATATCCAGTCCGAAGCCTGCCTGGGTATCGATACGCAGGTTGGGTGCCATGTTGCCAGGCTGCTGAGGCACAGGAGCGTAGATGTGAGGGTTGTGCTGAGGAGGGGGAGGAGCCATCTCTCCAGGGGGCTGGATGTAGAATGAAGGCATAGGCTGGTTCTGGAACATAGCAAAGTCGACAGGTCCGGGAACGGATCGACTACGCTGGCGCTTGTGACCATGACCAGCGCGCATGCCAGAGTGCATCTGGTGGATACCCCATTGCTGCTCCTGGAACATGCCGACGTGAGGGTTGAAGCTGGGCTGCGACGAAGGTCGGGCTTGAGGAGAGACGGGAGCCGAGACGGACAAGGCGTGAGGGTCGTTGTAGGGGTTGGGGTTGTGGCGGTTCATGAAAGACTCGAGCGAGACGAGCTTGGCAAGTTGTCCACTGAGAACCTTGGGGTTTCCACCAAGGTGGTGAACCAGGCAGTGGGTTGCCTGGAGATCTTCAGTAAAGTCGCCACATTGGAAGAATCCGTTGGTGGTAGGAGACGAGTCCATGAAAAAGTTCGGGGGCCTGTTGAGCTCAATGACAATTCCGCCGAGCTTGGTTGGGTCTCCTTCGCCATTCTCGAGGAAGATGTTCTTGATGGATGAGAAGGGGTACTCGATCTTGTAACCAGCCTGCTCATTGTTGATGTAGTAGGTCATGGTGCACTTATCGGGAGAGTAGAAGATGATGAGATCCATCGTGTTCTGTCCAACTCGAGTCCACTTTCCGATGCTGAGAGAGCGGCAGGTAAGATGATGGATCACTGCTGTTAAGTTAGCATACTCATCTTGAGATGTATCAACGGATAAACTCACAAACTTTACCCTGGCCTCCCTGATCGCCACCAAGCATCATGTTACCGTGACCAAAAGGTACCAGTCCAGTGCGGCCAAGGTAACTTCCACCAAGACCTTTACCGGACTCCATAGCCTGCATGGCGAGGTAAGCTCGCATCGACTCGGGGATTGAGTCGATGTCTTCACCGGTCTCCAGACTCTTCTTGGCCAACAACTTAATCTTGGCACGTCTGCAAATGTTAGCGGGATTGATAGATCAAGTCGGGTTGACATACCGGTTCTGGAACCAAATCTGAACAGACCTCTCAGTCATGTTGATTTCATCTGCAATTCTCTCACGGACAGTAGCGGTAGGTGTGGGGTTGTTGTTGAACTCCATTTCCAAGGTTGTCAATTGATCTTGGGTGGCACGCTGTCGCTTCTGGTTCTTTTGCTGTTGAGTGAGAGTGCTCTTGCGAGGGGGTCTTCGGGAAGCATTGTTGGAGTTGGTGGGAGAAGAAGGCGACTCCTTCTTCATTGAAGCTGAGACAGGAGTGGGAATGGATGGTGAAGATGTCGAGTTGGGAGTGGTGACTTCTTGGACACTGCCCAAGGCCATGGAGTGTTCAATTTCCGTGGCCATTGTTGAAAGTAGATCGCGGATGTGCGATCACTTGTTTCTGTTAATTATAAAATGAAATAAACAGGTATCGCGAGTCGATTGCGGTAGCGTGGATATACAAGCGGTTGTCGTTCGATTAAGCTTGATTCACAAAACGCGTGGTAAGTGAGCCGTATTATCTGAGTAGACTAAGGACAGGGAGCCGAAGTCGAGTCGTTGCAAGGAACGTGGTGAGTAATGGTTAATTCGGTTATCAATTCAGATAAAGAATGTCGTCCTGATTCTTTTTGGTTAGAAAACAGGATATAAAATATAGTATCGCTGTGGCGGATAGGCCGTTGGTCTCGAATGGTTTCGACGTTTTAAAAACGTTGCGGACGCGGAGACAAGTCTGGTGTATAAGCGGTTTGAAGGAGCTTAAGCCTAAAGAAAGGAATGGACCCGGAAAGAGTGACGGGAACCGAATATGGCTGGGAAGATTGAATGATTCAAGAGAGTGACTTTAAGGAAAGAAAAGAATGAACAAAAGGGACGGGGGAAGAAACAGAAGAAGCGGTCACAAGGAAGGTAAGGAGTGGACTGGCGATGCGAGATAGAAAAGAGAAACGGGGGGGAGTTGGGGATGGGGATGGGGGATGTCTTCAAAGGAGAGCCGTCCAGAGTCTGAGTCTGAGCTAGCCCTGCACTTCGCTGCAGTGCACAGTGGGTGAGGTACCTGCTGCCGCCCCCCTCCACCACGGGCACCTCGATCGGAGAAAAGGTAATGGAGCCTGTACCC